>JAQPPZ010014858.1:1200000-1660530 GCA_028583015.1 Wollemia nobilis | reverse complement strand
TATTAGATGTAATAATTCAATTCAATTGAGTTTAGTTCGATATAATCAAGCAATTGAATAAATAAAATTTTAAATATTAGTTTTATTTTGTTTTTGTCTATATGTTCTGCGTAATTTTCCCCTCTGCAAACCAACAAGTCCCTCAAATCACTACAAGAATTGTTTTCAAAGTAGTGTAGTAGATGAAAGGATAAAAACACCAAAACGAAGACCATTTTTTTTAAAACAGAAAGACTTCAACCATAGCCAGATTCTAAAAGCTGGACTATACTTACTTTGGGCTATTTATAATGTCTTCACTAATCATTCTATATTCATGATCTTTTCATAATTTCAAATTTGACCCTATTTTTTTCTCAGAGACATACACATGCTAGTTCCAAAATACCTTTACATACACCTCGTTATATTCCATGTGGTTATAGTGAACCCTATTTTTCACGATCTCCATTCATATGTACTGATGATTAGGAACTAATGAATGCTCATACCTGCCTTCAATCCTTATGTCATTCATAGGTTCCAGTTCATTATAGCGTACCAAAATTGCATACTCATTAATTCCAAACTTTTCACTCAATGCCCCTGACAAAATGCTCCATCATTTGATAAATTACTACCTCTTAATCCTTACTAGCACCAAAAGTATAAAACTTTTTTATGACACCTTTGCACAAAACAAAACGAAAAAAATGATAAGATGAGAAGGGAAAGTGGATTGCAGCGAACAAGCTGCCACAAAATCCACACCATATAGGTTTTTCTCAAACTAGTGTTGCAATCAACCACTGGTAGAACCAAAGATACCAAGTTCTACATTTTTGGATTTTTAACCCTACTCTTGCTTTTTTTTTTGTAAGGCTCAAGTCAGGAGGACTTTATCCTTAACTTCTAAAGTATCACAACTAACAAAATTCTTAAAAGTGCAACAGAACACACAACTAAAAAAATTGGCAACATGTCTGTTCTTCATACTAGACTTTGAAACAACATAAACAACAACTATGAGTTCTAAATTGCAGAAAATTTTTAAATAAAAGGTGGAAACGCATAATAAAATTATGTGATCTGCTCAAATCCAAAATCCAATAGAAACTATTAATATAAATTAAGGAGAAAATAAAGTTATCGAAAGACAATTATTCTTCTTCAGGGTGGAAAGTGTTAAGATTGGCAACTACTACGGCATTGCAGTTGCCTTTATTTTTTGGGTAGTTGTTCACAAGGTAAAAATTAGGGTTTCCAAGATAAGATAAAATAATAATATATTTTACGGTTTCTTGGGAGGATAATCTTTATATACTTTAAGGTTGTTAAAATTAGGATTTTCAAGATACGATAAAATAATAATATATTTTAGGGTTTCTTGGGGACGATCATCTTTATATACTTTAGGGTTGTTTGGGGCAACCATGTAGTGTTTATGCATGTAGTTATGTATAGAAGGAAATATAGTTTTTTCTTTGTGGCCTGCAATCTATGTTAAATATTTTTATTTATTCATGTTTTATGCTTTCCTTTTGTAATGTTATTTTCTCTTCAGTGCAATACATTTTTAAGTTCTGTATTATTCAGTTATTTTTATTTCTTCTACGCTTATCTTCTCTACCAAAAATGGGGTCTCCGCCAACAAGTGGTATTAGAGCTTTGAAGGACAACAGTTGTTCTTTGATGAGGAAACTTAGGTATAGTTTTGGCCTGTGGAGTCTAGGACAAAATTAAGAGTGGTTACAACAATCATAGGAGTAACGTAGAAGACAAAATGGAGAGGTCATCCATTGAGAAGTTCAATGGGTAGAACTTCGATATGTGGAAATGGAATATGGAGTATCTTTTGGTGGAGAGAGACTTGAAGGAAGCAATCATGCATGCTACAAAACCAAGTGCAATGTCCCAAGAGGATTTGAACAAGAAAAATGAAAAATTCATTGCATTGATAGGGTTGAATCTACTTGATTCAGTTCTCTCAAATGTCATCGAAGCCATGAAATCCAAGGATGTGTAAGACAAGTTGGCATATTTGTATGAGTCCAAATATTTGACGAATTTGATTCTATTGAGGAAAAAGTTGTATGGGCTACGAATGGTGGATGGCAAAAGTGTGGTAGAGCACCTAAACACCTTCAATACCTTGATTAATCAATTGAGATTAGTCGGAGATCAATTCAAATATGAAGAGTAGTGTATCTACTTATTGTGCAGTCTCCCAGACTCTTGGGATAATTTGATCATTGCGATTAGTGGGAGCACAAAGGTGATTGATCTAAATATGGATGTCATTGTGGGATAGATCCTATGAGAGGAAACTAGAAGAAAGACCATAAAATACACAAAGAGTGTTGAGGCCTTGATTGTGAAAGGTGAGAATAGAGAAAGGAAATATTATGAAAAGACAAGAGTAAAAGGGCATATATCAAAATTGAGAAAGTGATTTTTAAGCAAAGGTAGGAAGCAAGATTTGGTGTGTTGGAAGTGCAATAAGAAAGGGCACATCAAAAGTGAGTGCAAAGCTTATTATCAAGGAGATAAGGTAGAGTCTACAACAACATCTGCCTTAGAAGGAGTTGTAGATCTTGTTGTATGCTTAGAAAATAATACCTAGGAGGAAATATGGTTGATTGATTCTGGTGCATCATTTCATGACACCCCATAGAGAGTGGTTTGAGGAGTACCACGAGGGTCACTATGGGAGAGTATTTCTTGGGGATAACTATCATTATGACATGATAGTAAAAGGCAGAGTGAGAGTAAATCTTAGAGATGGATGAGAAAAGTACATCAATAATGTGAGACATGTTCCTAGACTGACAAGAAATTTGCTCTCAGTGAGCCAATTTTTTATGCTGGTTTTAAGAGTATTTTTGATAAAAATGGTTAAAAATTGGTAAAGGAAGCCATGTTGATGTTAAAAGGAGTAAGGCAGGGATCTTTGTACAAGTTGGATGTAGAACCTATCAGTATTACTAGTTCATAACTAAGTACAGTTGCAAGCAATAGTCTATCAAAAATTATGTTGTGGTACAAACGGATGTCACACATAGGTGAAAAGAGTTTTCAAGAGATATGTAGCAAACAATTGGTATAGGGCTTGGAAAGTAAAAAGTTTGATTCTTTTGATTTTTGTGAAGCTTTTCATGGGGAAGCAGAAGAGAATTTTCTTCTATTCCAATGAGTGTAGGAGTGATGATGTTTTGGAGTTCATACACTTAGACATTTGTGGACCCATGGAGGAGTAGTCCATGATAGGGTCCAAATATTTTATCAACTTCATTGATGATTTCTCTAGGAAATCTTGGGTGTTCTTCATGAATCATGAGAGTGAAGCACTAAGGAAATTTAAAAACTTTGTTGTTGAAGCAGAGAGGTAGATCAACAAGAATGTTAAAGTGTTGGGGAAAGATAATAGGGGTGTATTTTTCTTCAAAGAGTTTGATGCCTTCTGCAAATTGCATGGGATTGCAAGGTAGAAAACCACACCTTACACTCCACAATAGAATGGTGTGGTAGAGAGGATAAATTGGACTCTCATGGAGAAGACATGGATCATAAGAGTAGTTGCAGGTCTAGACAAGAAGTTTTGGGCTGAGGTGCTTCACACTATCAATTATGTTAATAAAATTTATCCCCAAGTTAAATCTTGGGAGGAATTACTCAATAGGAGAAGTGGAGTGGGAAGAAACCCACTATAGAGTATATGAGGGTGTTTGGATGCGAAGCTTACATGCATGTTGCAAAAGGAGAAAAGGAGCAAGTTGCACAATAAATTTGTAAAATATATTTTTGTAGGTTATCTTAATGGTGTGAAAGGCTACATATTATGGATACCATCAGAGAGGCATCATATTATGAGTAATGATGTTATATTTAAGGAAAATTTGGTTGGTGGAAGGAAGGAAAGTCAAGAAAATGAAATTTAGGTGAAAAAGAATGATCAACGGCCTCCTATAGATCATTATCAACCTTTTGAAGTTGGTAATAGCAATCAACAAGAGCCTTCTAATACACAAAAATGTTCCATAGTTGGTCAAAAACATTTTGTAGGTGAAAATAATAGCCAAAATCAACCTACCATAGCAGGCCCTATTGATCAACCACAAGCTATAGATAGTCAAATTGGTAGCAATAATGGTGAGACATATGCTAATGATGTAAAAAAATAGCAAACCCAATCAAAAAATAAAGTGCAGACAAAAAATTTTGCAGAGGTTGAGAAGTATAGCCAATCAATTCAAAGGAGTCAACACCAAAAGCGAGCATTGAAAATGTATGATTATGATCCTAGTGATTTTAGTTATTCTACATTAAATGCATTTTGTGAAGAGCCTAAGAATGTAAAGGAGACTCTAAATTACATTGAAGCTAGGAAATGGAGAATGATAGTGGAAGAAGAGATGAAATCTCTTAATGATAATCAGACTTGGGATTTGTAGCCAATGACAAAAGAGAGACCATTGGTTGGCTACAAATGGATCTTCAAAAAGAAATATAACCTAGATGACTCGATGGAGTGGTATAAGGTAAGGTTGGTTGCAAAGAGTTATACTCAGGTTGAAAATTTGATTACACTGAGACATTATCATCGATAGCCAAGATAGCTTCAATTCAATTATTGTTAATGGCAATAGCAAATGATTAGGATATTGAGTAGATGGATGTGAAGACAATGTTTTTTCATAGAGAATTAAAGGAGAAAATCTACATGCAATAGCCCAAGGGGTTTGAAACCAGTGGGAGCAATCTGGTTTATAGATTGAAGAAATAATTGTATGGCCTAAAGCAATCACTCATAGAATGGTATAAGTGATTTGAACATTATGTTATTGAACTTGGATTTTTCAGGAGCAGTGCAAATCATTGCATTTACTACTTACAAGATTAAAGTGGGTTTGTTATACTTGCATTGTATGTTGATGACATGTTGTTGCTAAGTAATTCATAGCATGTAGTTCAAAAATTAAAGGTAAATTTATCAAAAGCATTTGATATGAAGGATTTGGGAGCCCTTCATTACTTTTTAGGAATTGAGGTCAAGAGGAAGCGCTCAATGAAGAAGTTATGGATCAGCCAAATGAAGTATGTGGCTGATATCTTGAAAATGTTTTGGATGGAGGCATGCAAACTAGTAAGTACTCCATTCTTGATGGGTTCTACATTTTCCAATGAACAAAATCCAAAGATTGAAGAAAAATAGAAAAATATGACAAAGGTGTCATATGCAAGTGCAATCAAAAAGTTGATGTATGCAATGTTGTGTACAAGATCTAACTTGAATCATGCAATGGAAATTGTGAGTAGATTTATGTCAAATCTAGGCAAGCAACACTAGATAGCCATGAAGAGGATACTTTGGTATCTGCAACATACAAAAAATGCTATATTTTTTTATCAGGCTATGAGAGATAGCCAGTTGAAGGCATATGTGGATGCTGATTTTATAGGTGATGTGGATGGAGAAAAATCCACAAGTGCATATGTATTTGAATTATCTGGGGAAGCCATTAATTGGAGAAGCAAGAAGGAAGAGGTTGTTACATAGTCAACAATAGAGGTTAAATATATTGCAACAGTAGAGTCTTGCAAGGAAGCGATATGGCTAAAATTGCTATGTGCATATGTTGATGTGCAGTAGGGCTCAATTCCATTGTGGTGTGACAAAAAGAGTGCTATAGACCTTGCTTTCAATCCAAAATTCCACAGCAAGACAAAGCACATTAGGGTAAAGTTTCACTTCTCATAGAAATGATTGAAGAAGGTGAAGTAAATCTACAGAAGGTGAAGATTGATGTGAACATAGTTGATGCCTTGACAAAGGTAGTGAGTACTAAAAAATTCAATTGGTATAAATACCAAAGTGGAATAAGCACTTGGTCGCAGTAGTCACCAAGTGGGAGATTGTTAAGATTGGCAACTACTACGACACTCCAATTATGGCTGTTTTTTGTGGATAGTTGTTCACAAGGTAAAATTTATGGTTTTCAAGATAACATAAAATAATAATATATTTTAGGGTTATTTGGGGAGAATCATCTTTATATACTTTAGGGTTGTTTGGGGCAACCATCTAGTGTTCATGCATGTAATTACTGTGTAGAAAGAGATACATTTTTTTCTTTGTGGCTTGCGATCGATGCAATCTGTGTTAAATATTTTTGTTTATGTTTTTTGATTTCCTTTTGTAATGTTATTTTCTCTTCAATACAATACTTTTTTTAAATTCTGCATTTTTCAATTATTTTTATTTCGAACAAAGAGGTCTCCACCAAAAGAAATCCAATCTAACATGTTATTATATTTCAATAAATTAAAAACAAAACAAAGCTACTAAAGGATGATGGTTGTTCGTGAGGGCTTTGAATCCTTAACCATTTATTATTCTGATAAGACATAATTTTCGTGGGGCTTTTTATTATCGCAAAGTAAAGCAACAAAGAAATAAAGCTATGGAAGGAGGGCTATTCTTATTATGTAGTGAGTCTACATTTCTCATGCTGACTTGCCAAATGATGCATGAAAATGTTAGAAATATTAATCTAGATTTCACGCCTCTGCCCCAACTACTCTCTGAACTTGGGTGAAGCTGAATTGCGATCGCGAAGTCGGGCATCTCGACAAATTTTTTTGACTTGATGTCGCACGTGCACGTGCCTTCTGATAGATGTGATGTTTGACAGATTCGATCTTCGCATAAGTTAATTCTAGTTCGACGATTGGTTAGAAACCCTAGTTCAGGGTCTGTTAGAACCTGTCAGAGGATAACCTCTATCTTCCTCTCCCCGTGGCTATATAAGGCAGTTCGGGTCTTCAGACAAGGTGTGGAGAGTGGAGGAAGGCAAGAGAAAAGTAGTCATTCACAGAGCAACAGACGAGATCATTTCAGTGAGCAGTGTAACTCATCTGTTTAATGTTCGAGCAGCAGACTCAAAATTTGTTTTTCCTCTCAGTTTATCCTACAGCTTTAGTATGTAGATGTTAGTATTTCCTTAGTGGAGGAATTTTTTAACCCTCGTCTTATAAGAATAATTTTTTTTGTTTTTTAAGGTATCTATAGGGTTTGCGGTTATCTCTGTCTGCATAAAATTTGTTGTTGTTCTTTGTACAATCGCCTCAGAGCAATTTTTTGTGTTCTATAAGGTTGAACTCAGATCCCAAACATTGTATTCAGATTCGATGTTTCTCTCCTCCCCGCACAGCTCTTGCCAAGCCAAGCAAACCATCGTTGTAGCCGTGTGAGCCTTAGGATAGCAAAGTTTGATAGGCAAAAATTTGCCTAAGTGTGGAGCTATCCACCCGACTGCGCAACATAGTCGAACTTCACTACCTTTGACCAGTGTAGTCGAGCGTTGACCATCCCCTCCTCAACTTCACACTTTATTCCGTGCATAGCTCGATTGAGCATATTTTTTGTGCGCAACCCAACTGCATACATTATTTCGTGTGCAACCTGACTACGTAAGTTTTACTTGTGTAGCCAGACTACGCAGGAGTTTGGGAGCACCACCCAACTTTGGGAGCGCGGCCTGACTTCGAGCCCCCCCTTTGCCTTGTGCTCCTCGATGACTGCCATACAAACAGAAAAAAAAAAAATTAAAACCTCAAATTGGTATCAGAGCTACTGATCCCTTGATGTGGAGACCAAAGCAGAATGGATTCTAGTAGCAACAACTTGCAGTTGCAAATCCTATGCTTCAACGGGAAGAATTACAATTACTGGAGCATCTAAATGAAGATCTTATTCGGATCTCAGGAGCTATGGGAGTTAGTCAATAATGGCTACCCAAAACTGCTAGATGTAGCAGCACTGGTTACCCTCTCTTAAGCAACCAAGGGCATGTTGAAAGAGAACACGAAGAAGGACCAGAAGGCCCTCTTCTACATCATGCAAGTGATCGAGGAGTCCATCTTCCTACAGATCGCATCAACCACCAAGGCGAAGCAGGCCTAGGAGATTCTGGCCAGCTCATACCATGGCACCAATAAGGTAAAGTTGGTGAAGCTGCAGATGCTCAGGAGGGAGTTTGAAAATCTTTAGATGAGTGAGTCCAAGTCCATGAGTTATTTCTTCACCCAAACGATGGACATTATCAACCAGATGTGGTTGAAAAAAGAAATCATGTAGAGCTACAGAATTATGGAGAAAATTCTCAAAATTCTGCTTGCCAAGTTTGACTCGGTTGTGATAGCAATCGAAGATTCAAGGGATATGACAACCATATCGATAGACAAACTCATGGGTTCATTACAAACACATGAACAGAGGCTGAGTCGTTCATCTCATACCTCTATGGAGCAAGCATTCAAGGCTCATGTCTCATTTCGAGACAACGTCAGACAAGATTCCCACCATGGCACCTCTAGTTCTCACAGAGGAAGATGCAGAAGCAGGCATGGGAAAGGCAACAAGCAAGGAGTACTATCAAACCCTAGCAAGAGAGAGACCAACTGTAATTTCCATCAATAAGGTGGAAGGGGTGGCTCCAAAAACTAGCAAGCTGCATCTAGTCAGAAGGACATGTCAAAGGTCCAGTATTATTACTGCAAGAAGTTCGGCCATTACATCTCATAGTGCAAAAAATATATGGCCAAGGAGAACTAGCAGCAGGCCCATTACATGGATGAAATCGAAAATGCGGTAGGAGGAAACCTGTTGTTTACTTGCAACATTGAGGAGGAGTGCTAGAAGAATGTCTGGTATTTAGACAGTGGGTGTAGCAACCACATGATGGGGAACAAGGAGATGTTCTCCCAACTGGATGAAATAGTACAATTTGAGGTGAAGATGGGGAACAACAACAAGGTTCCCGTGATGGGGAAAGGAAAGATCCTCATCCACACCAGGCACGGTGAATGGAAGCAGATCTATGATGTCTACTATGTGCTGGCCTGAAGCACAACCTGCCAAGCGTTGGACAACTCGTACAGAAGGGACATACAATCCTGTTCAAATACGAAGCTTGCACCATCAGAGACAAGTCACATGGGCAGATTGCTACCGTGTCCATGACGAAGAATAAAATATTTTCACTGCAAATTTAGAATGAATCATTGATGTCTCTGAGTGTAGTTGTGAAAGATGTTACCTGGTTGTGGCATCTCAGATTTGGTCACCTAAATTTCAATGGCCTGAATCAACTACACAAGAAGTAGATGGTGAAGGGCTTACCCCTGATAGAATAGCAAAATCAAGTTTATGAGGGTTGCTTAGTTGAAAAACAACATAGAGATTCATTCCCTTTAGGATAGTCTTGGAGAGCATCACAACCACTAGAGCTGGTGCACTTAGACATTTGTGGTCTGATGCAGACCAACACGTTTGTTGGTAACAAATACTTCTTAATTTTCATATATGACTTTAGCCGAGAGACTTGGATCTATGCCATCAAGATGAAGTCAGAAGCATTTGCCAGATTCAATGAGTTTAAGGCTCTAGTGGAGAAACAAAGCAAATATCAGATCAAGACTCTCAGGATAGATGGTGAAGGTGAATACATCTGCAATGAATTCCGCAACTGCTGCAAACAACACAAAATTTGAAGGCAGCTCACTGCCAGATACACACCATAGTAGAACGACGTAGCTGAGAGGAAGAATCGGACCATCATGGATATGGCACGAAGCATGATGAATGCGAAGGGATTTCTGCATAAATTTTGGGTAGAAGCTGTAACATGTGCAGTCTACCTGGTGAACAGATGTCCCACAAAAAGCATGAAGCAAAAAATCCCTCAAGAGGCCTAGAGCGGTGTGAAGCCAAGTGTGGCTCACTTGCGTGTGTTTGGGTGCATTGCATATGCACATGTTCCAGAAGAGAAGCGACATAAGTTGGATGATAGAGCTGAGAAGTGCATTTTCATAGGGTACAATGAGTAGGCGAAGGCATATAGGCTATACAACCCTATGACGAAGAAGCTCATCATCAATCGTGATGTGAATTTTCTTGAAGATGAAGCCTAAAACTAGAAGTCGAGACTGACCAGTTAGATCCAATAGTGGTGGACTCTGTTGACTTGGAGGAAGGTAGTGTGCATCCACCTACAGCCTCCAGAAGCAGTAGCACATCCACTCCATCTCGGTCGCCTCCACATGCAAGTAGAATCAAGAACCTAGTGATGCCAGCAAAGACAAGGAGCTTGAAAGAAATCTATGAAGCAACCCAAACCCATGTAGATGAAGAGTACTATGACTTTGCATTCTTTACTGAAGTTGATCCAATAGAGTTCAAAGATGCAAGTCAAAATCAGAAGTGGGTGCAGGCGATGGACGAGGAGATTGAAGCCATTGAAAATAATGATACATGGCAACTGACAAATCTTCTATTAGAGAAGAAGACCATTGGGGTCAAGTGGGTGTATAAGACAAAGTTCAATGTCCAAGGATACGTTGACAAGCATAAGGCCAGACTGGTGGCAAAGGGCTACAACCAAAAGTCAGGCATCGATTACCATGAGGCATATGTGTCTGTAGCCCGACTTGACATAGTCAGGATGATCCTGGCATTGGCAAACCAACAGGGTTGGAAGATATACCAGATGGATGTCAAGTTAGCCTTCCTCAACGAAGTGTTGGAGGAAGAGGTCTACATAGACCAGCCACCAGGTTATGAAATTGAAGGCCAGGAGGGCAAATTCTTGAAGTTGAAGAAGGCCCTATACGGTCTGAAGCAGGTGCCCTGGGCTTGGTATAGTCGGATTAACAGTTATTTTTAGAAAAATGGGTTTATAAAATGCCCATATGAGCACACCCTATACATGAAGAAAAATGATGCATGTGAGCTCATAATCGTCTGCCTGTATGTGGATGATTTGATTTATACTGGCAAAAACACAACATTGTTTGCCCGGTTAGTAACAACCATGAAGGAGTTTGAGATGATGGACTTAGGGGTGATGAAGTATTTTCTCGGCATTGAAGTTGACCAATCGGTTGATGGCATCTTCATTTCTCAAGGCAAGTATGCAAAGGATGTCCTAAAGCGGTTCAAGATGGAGGACAACAAACCTGCCATCACACCTGTAGCCACAGGTTTGAAGCTGAGCAAGCTAGATTTAGGGAGGAATGTAGATCCAACCCTGTTCAAGAGGCTAGTTTGCAGTTTAATGTATTTAACTACAACTCAGTCAGATATGATGTTCGAAGTCAGTTTGATCATCCATTTTATGGAGACTCCGAAGGACACACACTGGCAAGCAGGCAAGAGGATCTTGCGCTATGTCAACGGGACATGGAATAATGACCTATTTTACATCAGACAAGACCAGTTGGAACTGGTGGGCTTCACAGATAGTGACTGGGCTGGCAACACTGACTATCGAAAGAGCACCTTCGGGTATGATTTCCATCTCGAATCAGGGGCAATCTCATGGGTGTCCAAGAAGCAACCCATCGTTGCGTTGTCCATAGTTGAAGCAGAATATGTCACCGCCACGTCAATCGCATGCTAGGTAGTTTGGCTGCGAAGAGTTCTGAGTGAACTGAACTATCCTCCGAAAGGCGCAAAAATAATTTTTTATGATAAAAATTCGACCATTGCACTATCAAAGGATCCCGTGTTCCATGGTTGGATGAAGCACATCGATATTTTTTATCACTTCATCAAAGAGTTGGTGAAGTCCGAAGAAATTCAACTTCAGTTTTGCAAATCCAAGGAGCAGTTAGCAGATATTTTCATGAAGCCTTTGAAGGAGGAAGACTTCAGCAGATTACGAGAACAGCTTGGAGTCAAAGCGCTCATGAAATCAAGCTTAAAGGAGGGTGTTAGAAATATTAATCCATATTTCACGCCTCTGCCCAACTGCACTCCGAACTTGGGCGAAGCGGGACTGCGCTCGCAAAGTCGGACATCTCGGTAAAATTTTTTGACTTGACGTCGCACGTGCCTTCTGACAGATGTGATGTCTGATAGATCTGATCGTCGCATAAGTTAATGCCAGTTCGACGATTGGTCAGAAACCCTAGTTTAGGGTCTGTTAGAGGATAACCTCTATCTTCCTCTCCCCACGGTTATATAAGGCATTTCAGGTCTTCAGGCAAGGTGTGGAGAGTGGAGGAAGGCAAGAGAAAAGCAGTCATTCGCAGAGCAGTAGACGAGATCGTTTCAATGAGTAGTGTAGCTCATCTGTTTAATGTTCGAGTAGCAGAATCGACATTTTTTTTCTCTCTCAATTTATCCTGCAGCTTTAGTCTATAGATGTTAGTATTTCCTCAATGGAGGACTTTTGTAACCCTCGTCTTATAAGAATAAAATTTTCTTTTGTTTAAGATATCTGTAGGGTTTGCGGTTATCTCTGTTTGCATAAAATTTGTTGTTGTTCTTTGTACAATCACCTCGGAGCGATTTTTCATGTTCTATAAGGTTGAACTCAGATCCCAAACATTGCATTCAGATTTGGTGTTTCTCTCCTCCCCGCACAACTCTTGCCAAGCCAAGCAAACCATCGTTGTAGCCGCCGAGCCTCAAGACAACAAAGTTCGATAGGCAAATATTTGCCTAAGTGTGGAGTTGTCCACCCGACTGCATAGCGCAGTCGGACTTCGCTGCCTTTGACCATTGCAGTCGGGCGTTGACCACCCCCTCCCCCACTTCGCACTTTATTACGTGTGCAACCCGATTGCGCACATTTTTTGTGCGCAACCCGACTGCGCACATTATTCCGTGCATAGCCCGACTAGGCAGGAGTTCGGGAGCGCAACCCAACTTCGGGTGCGCCACCCGACTTCGGGAGCGCAGCTCGACTTCGGTTCCCCCTTCGCCCTACGCTCCCCGACAACTGCCATACAAACATAAACAAAAAAAAATTAAAACCTCAGGAAATACTCCCCTCACATAAAAATGTTTATTCAATAACCTTCCAAAATAAATTCATGTCCATATTTTGTCAAAACATTTTAACGGAAATAGGGATGTGAAAATGTTAATGTTTATTCAGATAACCTTCCAAAATAAATTCATGTCCATATTTTGTCAAAACATTTTAACGGAAATAGGGATGTGAAAATGTTTGGGCCTAGTCAAAGGTCTCACACCTTAACTGTTACTTTTGTACTGTTTTTTTTTAACGGACTGTTTGTTTATTTCAATTTGTTATTGTTGATCTGGTATTAGAGAGGGTTTGTACTGTTGTCACAAGTGATTCTTTCACACGATTTTTTGACTGACGCACACTCAGGAGATTGAAGAAACTACTACTTTGTAAATTGATACACTACAAAAATGAAGAAACTACTATGTAAATTGATACACTATAAAAATTTTCTTGACCAAACAAATAACTACCAATCTACCCAACCTTTACAAACAAAACAAATAAATTATAATCACAGAAAAACAACAGTGCTTTAAGTTTCAGCGTACACAAAGGTGTGCACATCAATGCGGACGCGCAACGAAAGATTAGAATCGTGATTTCAAAATAAAAATTACAAGGCTACGTCTAAATCTGAAGGGTCATATTAAGGCCATACCATTGCATTTTAGCTCTGGGATATGACCTTGATTTTGAAATTCCACACTAAAACTCAACCATCTTATATGGCCGTGTCGTTGTTAAGAAACGAAATGGTTATACGGCCAAGTATCAAGCCTCAAAGAAAATTTCATAGTTTCATATTTTTATACTTTAAAACTTATACTTCATACTTATAACTTACAAACTTACCATTTTAAAACTTAAACTTCACACTCATAACTCTTAAGTGCACACTCCACATGACACTTACCATGAACAGAAATATTAAACAGAGAAAACAAGAAGCTAGACCATATACTCGTGATCTTCTTAAAATTTCAATTCTGGCCCGAGGACATATACATGCTTCTTCAAAACTGCTCTTGCATACGCCACCCCATATTCCATATTACTACAATGAACCCCATCTTTCACTATCTCCATCCATATGTCCTCATCATTAGGATCATGATCCAGCTTCTTCCACTCTTCAATCTCTCTGTCTTCCATTTTCTCCAGCTTACTATAGTACCTAAATAGCATTTTGTCATCTGGTTTTGCTACATAAGCATATTTCCTGACAGTGTCACCCTATATCCAGCGATTGCTGAATGTGGAGAAAAAACTGTACAGACCTGTTTTTTCCTTGAAGATTTTGAGTTTAACAAATTTAGCGAAGCCATCGAAAAGCCATTCATAAAGGTTGAACAACCGCACTCTGTTTAGATCTAAGAGGATGATCACAAGACTCAATAAATTTGAAAGGTTATAATAGTTTCTAGCCTGAAGCAATATTGGAATACTACTTAAAACCATCCAAATCTTGCTACTCACATCAACATATTCAATCCATATTGGGACAACGTAATCACTGCCTTTCCCGCAAAAATATCTCTTTCCGACTTTCCTCTGGATGATTGAGAAAATACTCCCTCATTTCAGCACATGTTTTTGTATCATACTTATTATCGTGGCTACCACTCAAAACTACTTCTTTCTTCTGAAGCATTTGCCTATAATAAAACGGCGGCAAAAATGATAAATCTGCCACAAAGCATAAACCCACTGAACCCACGTTATTTGGGTTTCCCCAAACCAGTGCGGCACCCACTGGTCTAACCGAGATACCATGTTCCTCATTTTTGAGTTTTTAACCCTAACTAGGTAATGGGTTTTTTTGGGGAGTCAGGAGGACTTTAACCTTACCTTCTAAAATATAAGAGATCACAAAATTGTCAAGAGGGGCAATAGAACACGCACGCAGCTGAAAATATTGCCAACGTGTGTGTGTTCTTTATACTGAACATCGAAACAGCACGAATGGCAGCTATGAATTCGAAATGTTGTAATTTTTTTTGTTTTTTATTGGGTAAAGAGTTTTGAAATAAGGTGGGATGTTTATTTTTAAATTTAAATTTTAGGATTTTTATTTAGACTTTTAAAATTTAATAATATTAAAAAGAAAATTTATTTAATAAAGTTAAAAAGAAATTAACTTTTAGAAGAGTAAAAAAATATTTAATAAAACTTAACTATATTTATATGGTAGGTGTATGAACATAGAGCTTTCAAATAAGATAAATATAATATTTATTTTTAAATTTGAATTAAAAAATATATATATTCATAATTTTAAAGTTTAATAATATATAAACAAATTATTTAATAAAAAAATTTAAAAAATTGGTAAGTAATGTATGAGAAAAGATGTTTTAAAATAAATTAAATATAATATATAGTTTTAAATTTAAACTTTAAATTTTTTTAAAAATAATAATAAAATTTAAAAAATCAACTTTATTTAAATAAAAGGTAGGCACGTTGGCCGTTCTGCTCAATTCCAATATTATCGTCCAAAAATTAAGGAAAAAATTTAGCTCGTAACATGGTCGTCGGTCTGGGGTCTCAATCTCATACCTGGATCTCGATTTAAATTAGAACTGGATTTCGATTTAGATTAATATTTTTGCAAACACCCTACTTAAATAAATAAATAAATATATATATATATAATTTAAGGGTTTTTTTTTTTTTTAATTTATATGGTAGAATGGGTAGTTTTCTTTCTTTTCTTAATTTACATGGTGAAATAAGTAGCTGCCACGAACTCGGAAGGTTGTGAGGCTTTGTATGATTACCACAATATTGTGCACTGTCCACTCCTGAAACCGCCACACATTGTAAGGGGTTAGCGTTTGGTCGAACCAATTTGTCTACATGGCTGCCCCAATAATTGAACATTGCCACGATATTGTGCACTGTCCACTCTTGAAACCGCCACACTATTGAAGTTTGGTCCAACCAATTTGTCTACATGACTGTCCCAATAATTGAACATGAATATCTTCTTAAACAAACAACTGTTTTTTTATTGAATTAAATAAAAATTTAACTCATAACAAAAATCCAATGGAACCTTTCATTATCACGGAGTCACCGAAAAATGCTTGTATGATTTTATTGAAAAAAGATGGTGTGGGCCTTGTGAAAGGTCTCTCACCTGGACTGTTAATTTGTCCTTTTCAGCGGGGAGTTGGTGAATGTGAAGACTGATGAATTATTATCTGATTACTTTTATGGGATAAAGTTGTTGTATTTTTAAGTTTATATTAAAGGAAGTTTATCAGTTCGAGGTGTCAGTCCTCAAGGGCCCAAATAGGAGATTTGGTCCTACCACTATGTCGATTTTTCGCTCGATTTGATCGAGCAATAGAATTTCATTGTTGTTTTATTATTAATATTGTTTCAGTTGACATCTTACGTTAATTTAAAAAAATATTATCTTATGTCAAAATTTAAAAGAAAATAAAAAACCTTGTCTCAATTTCCACAGCATTAATACTGATATGCAACTTTGATTTTGAACTCTCACACTAAAACTCAACCGTCGCAGATGGCTTTAGCCTTAAAAACCTAACTTGTTATTGTGCCCAAGTACAACCTTGCTTAAATACAAAAACAATTCTCAAGAAATTTTCAGAGTTAGTTGTGCATGTTATAGTTGTATCACCTATGTTCACAAGAAGCATATGATGTGAGGTCCTATTACTCATTACGAAATATATAAGAAATATGTTGTTCATTTTATACATTAGATATGATGTGGGGTCTCATTATGAAATTTATAAGAAATATGTTGCTCATTTGATACATTAGATTCGGCTTCATAGGATTATAAGAAATATTTTTATTTATTTTTAGTTTTTTTTAAAACAATTTTATGTTTTTTTACCCAGACTCTATTTTTAACTTTTATGGTATGTCTGCATTTATTGGGTTCAATGAAACCCTTCTTTTACTAGTATTTTTTGGCAAGAAATTTTTAAGTTATAGAGAAATCAATTCAAAATAAGTTCAACCTACCACCTGCATGCAAACATATGTCAAACCAAGATTATCAACAAATATTTGGAGCAAACATATGTCAAACCAAGATTGTCAACAAATATTTGGAGACCTACTTTCGTTGCTTTTCCTTTGATCATCTTGCATAGTGGGTGAAGTAGCTTCCCTTGGTCGAATGGTGGTATAACACTTCTTGTCACACTGCGACCAAGGTTACCCTTTTTGAAGTATTTTTCCATCAACACCCTCCTCCTACATTCCAAGCAACTCCAAGGTTCATGTTGTTGACACTACACTGCCAACATGTTAAAGTCCTATGTTAACTAAAGATGAATTTGGAATTGGCCCAAAACTCGATGCACCAATACGGTGATCAATACCATTTTGAGCATAGCTTTGAAGATAGTGATTTAGTTTTCCTTCACTTGCAGCCATATAAACAATCATCACTCCAACTTTGTAGGTGTCAAAAACTCGCTACCAAATACTATGGCCCCTACCAAGTCTTATAGAAGATTGGTGCAACGATCTACAAATTGGTCATTCCATTGACCTCCAATCTCCATCTTGTCTTTCATGTATCCTCTCTCAAGAAGGTTGTGAGAAATTGGGTTTAGGTTCAATCTATTTTACCTAAATTGGATGAAGAAGGTTCTATCTTGTTCAATCTAGAACAACTGTTGGACCATAGATCGTGCATTCTTTATAATCATGTAACCACTAAGATTTTTTTATTTTTATTTTTTTAAGTAATATTTCTTATACACATCCACCATGAGGATTGAACTGGGGTCACATCACTAAGGTTCTTGTTGAATGGTGTTCCAATTAGAAGATACCAATTTGGAGTTTCTCTAGTCGCTACAACACCAATTTCCTCATCTCCAACTTTGAGGACAAATATTTTTGAAGGATAAGGGCATGTTAGGACCCCATCCTAACATTATTTTTGTAATTCTAATATGATTGTGTAATGACCCCTTCCAATGTGGGGACCTCTTTATAATATTATTTTGTAATATTTTGTAATGGTATGTAGCACTTAAGATGCTTAGACAAATGGGATCATTTCATGTAACCGTTATCAAGAATGTATTCTATGTTTGGTAGAAGATTCTAACTTGAGTGAAATTTTGCATGTAAGTCAAATCTTGAGCATTAGGTTAAGGTTGTATGAAGTGTATCCTTAAAAGACATGAATCCATGAACGAATGTGTCATTTTGCAAATTAATTAAAGTATTGAAAGAAGTTACCCCTCTAAAAGACTTGCGATTCTATGTTGTTTTGCAAGATTGTTTGAATTCTGCATTTGCATTTCGTATTGTAATATATTACTATTTTATGAATTTTTGTTTTAACTACAATATTTATGTGAGTGGGTTTAATTTAAATAGAAGGTTTCTAATAAATATCAAATACCACTTGTGACAAAAAAAATCAAATTTTATTGAAATATTGCAAATTTGTTTACTTAAACATTAAAAAAAAATCATAAAAATAAGATTAAACAGAAAAGAATATTAGTAAAAAAATAGGAAAAAAATATCAATAAAAATAAAATTTTTCAGAAAAAAATTGTTTATAAATAAAAAGACAATTGAAAATAAATAAGTTAGACAAAAATAAAAAAATCAAGGGAGTGAAATATAAAAAAATGTGTTTATCGTTACAATGAAGGATGTCTAGGTGTAATAATTCAATTCATTTGAGTACAGGTCAATGTAGTCAAACAATTGAATAAATAAAATTTTAAACATTAGAGCAACAATGTTTTATTTTGTCTGTTGTGTATTTGTTCTCCATAGTTTTTCCTTTGCTACGAACCCACAAGTCCTCAAATCACTTCAACCATAGCCGGATTCTGAAAGCTGGACCATACTTACTCTAGGCATTCATAATGTCAGAGACATAGCATGACATGCTAGTTCCAAAATGCCTTTGCATAAACCTCTATATTCCATAAAACTGTAGTGAACTCTATCTTTCACGGTCTCCATTCATGTGTAATGATGATTGCTATCTAAAAAATGCTGATACCTGCCTTCAATACTTATTTTAAAAATTAAACTCTAATCACAACACCAATAACATAACAATATTGCATCGTCTTATAAAATAATTAAACTCTAACCGCATCACCAATAACATAACAATATTGCATCGTCTTATTAATTCCAGACTTTTTACTCGATGCCCAACAAAATACTCTGGCGTTTGATTAATCCCTACCTCATAATCCTTGCTACAACCAAAAATTACAACCCTTTTCTTATGACACCGATTGCCTAAAATTAAAACGGCAAAAATGATAAGATGAGCAGCATAAGTGGAAACAAGCTGCCACAGAATTCACAGCATCTGGGTTTTCTCAAACTAGTGTTGCAGTCAGCCACTGCTAGAACCAGAGATACCAGGTTCTTCAAATTTGGGTTTTTAACCCTACCCTTTTTTTTTATTCTTTCAAGACTCAAGTCAGGAGGACTTTATCCTTAACTTCTAAAGTATCACAGCTCACAAAATTGTCAAGAGGGGCAACAGAACACAGCTAAAGAAATTGACGACATGTCTGTTCTTCATAGTGGACATCGAAAACAGCATAAACAGAAACTATGAGTTCTGAATGTTGCAGAAAACTTTAAATAAAAGGTGGAAACGCATAATAAATTTTGTGATCTGCTCAAATCCAAAATCCAATAGAAACTGTTATTATAAATTAAGGAGAAAATAAAACTACCGGTCATTCTTCTTCAGGGTGGAAAGCCAATCGGAACTGTTATTACCGTGGAATAAATTAAGAACCATTAACAATTAATTATTCTCATAAGTCTTAATTTTCGTGGGGCTTTTTAATATCGCAGAGTAACAAAGAAATAAAGCTGCGGAAGGAGGGCTATTGTTATTCTGCAGCGAGTCTACATTTTTCATGCCGACTCGACTCGCCAAATGATTCAGGAAAATACAACCCTAACAGAAAAATATTTATTCAGATAACCTTCCAATCGATGTTTTGTCAAAAACTTACACTTAACACTAATAAGTCACAAATACACAAATACAAGCCACACATTACACTTACCTTAAACACAAATATTAAGCACAGAAAATAAGAAGATAGACCATATACTCGTGAGCTTCTTAAAATTTCAATTCTGACCCTAAGACATAGACTTGCTTCTTCAAAACTACTCTTGCATACCATACCCCATATTCCATAAGACTACAGTGAGCCCTATCTTTCACTATCTCCTTGCATATGTCCTCTTCATTAGGATCATGATTAAGCTGCAGCCACTCTTCAAACTCTATGTCTTCCTTATTTTTCAGCTTACTATAGTACCTTAATACCATTTTCTCACCTGGTTTTGCTACATAAGCACATTTCCTGACAGTGTCACCGTATATCCAGCGATTGCTGAATATGGAGAAAAAACTGTACAGACCCTTATTTTTCTTGAAGATTTTGAGTTTAACAAATTTGGCGAAGCCATCGAAAAGCCATTCATAAAGTTTGAACAACCGCACTCTGTTTAGATCTAACAGGATGAGCACAAGACTCAATAAATTTGAAAGGTTATTATAGTTTCTAGCCTGAAGCAATATTGGAATACTACTTAAAACCATCCAAATCTTGCTACTCACCTCAATATAATCAATCCAGGTTGGAACCACGTAATCACTGCCTTTCCCGCAATAATATCTCTTTGAGAATATTCTTTCATAGGCCTCCGTCTGAGATAGCCGCTTGCCCACTCCAACTGATGCGGTTACTTTCAGAAGCTTTTCAACAAAGATTATCTTATCTTCGCCAAAAAGTTCAAAGCATTTTGCCAGCTGACATGGAGTATTCTGATGCGTCAGATAAAAATGCCCACTGTGCTCCACCAAAATCCAAGTCCAACGCCAGGTTTCCAATTTCAGACTTTTCGCTGGATGATTGCTAAAATACTCCCACATTTCAGCACATGATTCTGTATCATACTTATTATCGTGGCTATCACTCAAAACTACAACTTCTTTCTTATGAAGCTTTTGCCTAAAATAAAACGGCAAAAATGATAAGATGAGGAGGGTAAGTGGGTTGCAGCGAACAATCGTCCACAGAGCATAAACCCACTGAATCCACATTATTTGGGTTTTCCCAAACCAGTCCGGCAGCGACTGGTCTAACCTAGATACCAAGTTCTTCATTTTTGAGTTTATAATCCTAACTAAGTAATGGATTTGTTTGGGAGGTTCAACTCACCAGGACTTTAACCTTACCTTCTAAAATATCAGGTCACAAAATTGTAAAGAGGGGCAACAGAGCACGCACGTAGCTGAAAATATTGCCAACAGGTCTGTTCTTTATGCTGAACTTCGAAACAGCATAAATGGCAGCTATGGATGTTTATTAAAAAATTATATTTAATAAAGTTAAAAAGAAATTAATTTTTAGTAAATAAAAAAAATTACTTAATCTCAATTTTATTTCAAAGGTTAATGGATTGATAAGTATTAGTTTAGCTAAGAGATCCAGGTTCAAATTTTAAGGAAATCTTCTGAATGGGCAGTAGACTCTCCATGATGGAAACATGGGTAGTCCATTTCGGGTTAGGGTTTTCCCAATAAAACAGCAAGATGGAATATGTTTGGTGGATGTAGCCTTTATGCTTTGAACCCTTCCTTGACAGCTATTAAAAATAGTATAGTGGTACCTAATTTTATTTAAATAAAAGATAGTAGGTGTATGAAACATAGAGCTTTCAAATAAGATAGATATAATATTTATTTTAAAATTAAAATTAAATTTTTTTATAATAATATATAAAAATAAAATATTTAATAAAAATTAAAAAAATAACTTTATTTAAATAAACGGCGGTAGGTAGGTGTATGAGAAAAGAAGTTTTAAACAAATTAAATGTGGTGTATATTTTTAAATTTAAACTTTAAAATTTTATTTAAATTTAAAAAAAAATTAATAAAATTTAAAAGAGTCAACTTTATTTAAATAAAAGTTAAGCACGTTGGCCATTGTGCTTAATTCCTAAATCCAGACCTAACTGTTATTATCGTGGAATAAATCAACGAGAAAATTTAGCTATAGCGTGAAAATCCAATGGGACCTTCTATATCACGAAGTCACCGAAAAAAATGCTTGTAAAATTTTATTGAAAAAGGATGGTGTGGGCCGTGTGAAAGGTCTCTGACATTGACTGGTACATTGTCCTTGGAGCTGGTGAATGTGAATATGATTCTATTGAAAAAAAGATGGTGGGCCGTGTGGAAGGTATCTGACCTTGACTGTTACTTTGTCCTCTTCAGAGAGGAGCTGGTGAATGTGAATGTATGATATTATTGAAATCCTTTTCAGCGGGGAGCTGGTGAATGTGAAGATTATTATCTGATTATTCTGAGATAAATTTGGTATATATTAAGTTTTTATTAAAGCAGGTGTCAATCCTCGGGGGCCCAGATAGCTCAATTTTCGGCGGGAGATTTGGTTCACTATTTCATTATACGAAGATTTTTCGTTCGATTTGATTGAGCAATAATAGGATTGAGAAGTCTCCTTTCAATCATGATCCCTTATAAAATCCCCTCGTAAAGCTGAGAACTGTACTTATGAATAGAGAATTTAACACAAAGCCACCACATACCCACCACCTCACACACTCGCCAAGGTTTGAACCTTAGACCTTCCAAAGAAGAGCGGTTTAAACTTTAGACCTTCCAAACCCCAACAGTTGAGCTACACCCTAGGTGCATTATTTTTTTATTATTAATATTGTTTCAGCTGCTAATGATTTTTCTTATAGAAAAGATAAAGATTTGAGATCCTCGCAGATTTTAATGAATAGAAAATTATAGAAAATTCATGCGTCTAATTGAAAAATCCTTCCTCCTTCAAATTTAATTATTTTCGTGGAATCCCTTCTCCAAAAGAAATATTTTTATGATACATTACATCTTAGTTAATATGTTTTTAGTTTAGTATTAAAAATAAAAAAAATAAATTATAAAAAATGATTTATAATTTTTTAATTATATTTAATATTTTATTTTAATTAAAAAATTATCTTGTATCAAAAATTTAAAAGAGAATAAAAAAATTTGTCTCAATTTCAGTATCTTTAGAATAGAGATGTAACTTTTATTTTAAATTCTCATGCTAAAACTCAATCGTTTGGGCCTTAAAAACCTAACTTGTTTTGTTGCCCAAGTATAACCTTGCTTAAATATAAAAACAATATTGAAGATATTTTCAGAGTTAGTTATGCATGTTATAGTTGTATCCCTCTATTCATAATGAGCATATGATGTCAGCTCAACGAGTGAGAGTTGGGATCAAGTGTAAGTGTAAACTAAGAGTAAGCACAAAGGGTGTGTAGAAAGTAGAAAGCAAAGTGTGAGCAAGAAGTAAGCACCACTCTTTATTTAGATATTAGGAGAAATTTTAAAGGATTCATGTAAAAATAAATAAATCTAGCTAACATGGTAGGAAAGTCAATTTTGAAAGTCCATACTAAAGGTAAGGATGCTCTGTTTTGAAGTATGGATGTCCTAGTTAGCAATAAAATGGAGAGTGAATCTATGTCAAACTTTGTCCACCATAAATGATTACCAAGAGCATAATAGCATGATTATTAAAACCATAAGGTTAATGAAGAGATTATAAACCTATTCTAGAAATATTAATACAAACATAATTGTAAAATAGAAGGAAATATAACATTCATTTATAATAATCATAAATATTATCCTAGAAACCCTTGATCAACCAAGTGGTATTAGAATACAATGGATATAAAACCATGGGATAAAAACACCTATACTTGTTAATTAAGGAGACAACCTCGAAAAATAAAGAGCCCACACATTATGCTAAGGTGTATAGTTTTTGCTTTTTCTCTGCAAAGGATACAACACATCCAACAATCTCCCACTTGTTGCATACTTGTCATGAGGTCTATACAAATCACAAATTCAACTACTTGAGGAAACTAAGTCCATTGTCTCCCTGCACCAAGAAAACCTCTCAATACTCATAGCTTAGTTAATGAATCTGCAACATTTTTTAGACTATTAATTTTCTTTAATGACACCTTCTTGTCTTTAACCATTTCTCTAATAAAATGCTATTGTACTATAATATGTTTTATCTTAGAATGATAAGCAGGGTTCTTTGCTAGATAGATTACACTTTGACTATCACACACTATCCTTACAACTCCTTGCAAGAACCCAACATTAGCATACAGTCTTTTATAGTTGAAAGTGCCACTATAGCTTACCTCTTGCTCATCCAGCTAACTACTCCACCAAACGAGTGAAATACATTACCGCTTGTGGATCTTCAATGATCAAGATCTCTAGTCCAATCTACATTACCAAGACCTTGTATATTCAAAACCTTGTTTGGTTCTAGCTTTCCTTGATAGCACATTACATAATCTACTGTACCACATAAGCATTTGTAAAATTGATTTAAATAGTCCAATATTCTTTTCTTGGTTTTGACACATATCTACTCAGAACTCCCATTGCATGGGCCATGTCTAGTCTGGTACATACCATAGCATAAATCAAACTCCCAAAAATACTTGCATAAGGAACATGAGATATTTTCTCTTCCTCTTCTTTATCTTTGGATGTTGTTTTGTATATAGCTTTATACTCAAAGGAATAGGCATATTGATTGGTTTACAATCATGTATATAAAATCTTTTTAATATTGTCCTAATATATTTTCACTAATTCAAATAGAGTCTCTTATTTGACCGATCCCTCTTAATATGCATGTCCAAGATGAAATTTGCAAGACCAAGATCCTTCACATCAAACATAGATAACAATTGAGACTTAAAATTCTTGATGATTTTCCTATCATTTTTAGTTAACAACATTTCATCAACATACAATACCACAATAATTAAATGATCACTAACATGTTTGATGTACATTGCTTAGTGAAAAACCAAGTCCCAATACATAAGTATCAAAATTTTGATATCACACCCTAGGTGATTGCTTTAAACCATACAAATATTTCTTCAATCTATGTACAAGTCCTCCTTTTCTTTTACTATAAAATATTTTGGTTGAGACATAGATTTCTTCTTTTACATGCCCATGTAGGAATGTCATCTTCACATCCATTTGATCTACTTCTAGGTCAAATGCAACATCAGTAGACAAAAGGAAACTAATAGAAGTTAGCTTAGCAAAAGGGGAGAAAATATTATCAAATCAATTCCGTGTACATACGAATATCCCTTTGCTACGAGGCAAGAATTATACTTCTCGATTTTACCTTCTACATTAAACTTCTTGAGAAATTATTTTCTAGCAAGTAGTCTTCATCTAGGCAACTTCACCAAATCTCATATCTTATTTTTTTTAAAGATTTTCTCTCATCAACCATGGCCTTTTTCCAGAATTTACCATACTTTGCATTAATTGTCATCATCATTAACAAATAAAACAAAAGTAAAATAAAAATTAGGTGAACTATACCTTTTTGGTTTTCATCTTTCTCAAGTTGATCTCTTCAAAACTAGCATTTGAGGATCTAATTCATAGGTGAACTCAAACTACACCACCTTTTGTTGAGGTCTTTATCTCCTAATTGTTGTTCTATGAACTCAAATTGCATGTTATTCAAAGTTTTCTCGAACGAGTGCAGCAACTCTAACCCAAATACGAGGTTCCTCATTTATGGGTTTTTAATCCTAACTAGGTAATGGGTTATTTTTGGGAGGTTCAAGTCAAGGGACTTTAGCCTTAGCTTCTAAAATATCATAGGTCACAAATGTGTCAAGAGGTGCAAGATAACACCTAACTAAAAAAATTAGCAACTGAACTTTGAATCAACATACATGACAACTATGAATTCACGAAGCTTTCAAATAAGATGGATATTGTTTTTATTTTTAAATTTAAATTTTGGATCTTTTATTTAGAATTTTAAAGTTTAACAATATCTAAAAAAGAAAATTATTTAACAAATTTTTAAAAAGCTCAATTTTATTTAAATGAAAGATAGGTATTATGGGACAATGAGCTTTGAAATAAGATAGGTAATGTTATTTAAATGAAAGACAAATATTATGGGATAGAGAGCTTTGAAATAAGATGGGTATATTGTTTATTTTTAAAGTTAGAATCTGAAGATTTTATTCAAAATTTGAAAGTTTAACAGTATCCAACAAAAAAAATATTTAATAAATTTAGAAAAAAATAATTCTATTTAAATGAAATGTATGTATTATGGGATAGAGAGCTTCGAAAATAAAAAAAAGAAAAAACATAATTTTATTTAAATGAAAGGGAGGTAGTATGAGACATACAACTTAGAAATCAGATGGTAATTTTATTTAAATGAAAGTAGGTATTATAGATCTTTGGAATGAGATGGGTAATTTTTTTAAAAATGAAAGTAGGTATTATGGGATAACAAGTTTTGAAATAAGATGGGTATGATATTTATTTTTAAATTAAAATTTTAGATCTATTCAGAATTTTAAAGTTTAATAACACTTTAGAGACAAAATTATTTAAAAAAAAAATTCAATTTTATTTAAATAAAAAGTAGATAGCATGGGAGGAAGAGCTTTGAAATAAGATGAATATAGTGTTTATTTTTAAATTTAAATTTTGGATCTTCTATTCAAATTTTTAAACTTTAACAATATCCAACAAAAAAAAATTATTTAATAAAATATAAAAAAAACTTAAAGTAGGTATTATAGAGTAAAAAGCTTTAAAATAAAATAGATATGGTGTTTATTTTAAATTAAAATTTTATATTTCATACAAAATTTAAATTAAAAAAACACAGCATTATTTAAATAAAAGGTCAATTCCAAAATTCTGTCGGATCTATTATTATGGTGGAATCAATTAAGGAGAAAACAAAGCCACGGCTGTTCCCGAGGGCATTGATTCCTTCGCGACTTGGCGACTCTGTAACAAACACTTCTATTCATTATTCTGACAACACTTAATTTTTCATGGCGTGTTCTTAACAATTTCATTTTAACGGACATAGTCATAAAATGCTTCGTTGATTTTATTAAAACAAAAATGGTGTGGGCCGCGTGAGAGGTCTCTCATCTTAACTTTATTGCCCTTTCAGCGGGAAGTTGGTGAATGTGAAGGTTGATAAATATGTGAGACGTTTTTTTTGGGTTTTTATTTAAAAAGTTATAGCTTAACAAAAATTAAAATTAATATATTTTTAATTTTTTGTTAAAAAATTAAAAAGATTATTTCATTGTTATACTTTGTATCTTTAAAAAAAATTATTATTCAACAACCACTTAATTAAAAATAACCCGTAGAGATTTGTTATACTTTGTATCTGTAAAAAAAAAATTATTATTCAACAACCACTTAATTAAAAATAACCCGTAGAGATTTAATATATATATATATATATATATATATATATATATATAGAGGAGAGTTGGTCACAATTACATTATTTTTACTCACTCATAATTGGAGGGTTCAAACCATAAGGGCTGTTTTTACCGAAAGCTATTGTTGACACGTTGACCAATTCTGAAGGGGACCACCTGTCGCTCTGGAGGGCAAGGATTCTTACCATCATTGTGGGTGTGGGGCGCACTCAAAGGATTCAGATTAGACTACTACCTTTAAACAGACTGCCTTTATTACCTTTGCAGACAGGTTGCCCCCAAATTTAAATCTGAATATATATATTTTTTTTGATGAGGAACCTTTTATGTACAACATATCCGCAACATGTGAGGGGAGAGATTTGAACCTGGGCCTCTTGATAACTGAAGAGTTTTAACTACCCGCTTGCTCTCCAACTCCTCTACATGAGCGGATATATCTGAATATTTTTTTTGATAAATACCTAACTAAACAAACACTTACTAATAATCTTTGAATGCTATAGGAACTTAAAATATTAAATAACCTGTCTCAGTCTACGCAGTATTTTATGTTGCAACGTACATAGGGGGTGTGGACATTGATACTTACGCGCAACGCAAGATCAATTTTATATGACTTCGTTTTGATGCTCGACCATTGCAAATTAGCGCTGAGATGTGACTTCGATTTTGAGCTCTCACATTAAAACTCAACCTTGTTAAAAACAGAACTTGTTATACCGCCCAACCTTGTTAAAAACAGAACTTGTTATACCGCCCAAGTACAACCTTTGCTTAAATAGGAAAAAAATATACTGAAGAAATTTTGAGAGTTAGTTGTGCATCTTATTGTTGTATACCCTCTGTTCACATCGAGCATCATACGATGGTCCTATTTTAAAATTTATAAGAAACATGTTTGTTATTTTATATATTTCAGAAAATATATATTTTTTGAATAGGTTATGTAGTTTTTATTAGGATCAATCCTATCATAATATCATAATATTATATTTATTATAGCAAATTTTTTTATCACTGTTTTTTTTCTCTTAAATATATTTTTCAACTTTTTCACAGCGTTATGTTTCTACAATTAACTCTTGACATCATTTTGATTAAGACATAAAATCTCACTTGGGCAGTTGTCTTTTAAAATTTGAATTTCATCGGGATGTAGATCAATACCATAATTCGCTAATTTATCTACTCAGTTTTCTTCTCTATAAATATGCTCACATTGCAGGAGATTGCCTAGTCTCCACATCCATTTTTGTTAATAGCATTGATGATAATTTGTGAGTCTCCCTTAATTGAAATATATTTCAATCATTTTTCTGCTGCAATTTTAATCCCAGTAAAAAGTGCCCTAGACTTTGCATAGTTGTTAGTTGAAGTTTCATATGATTATGAATAAGTGAGGAGAATTTTGCCTTCACTATTTCTAAAAACACCACCTCCACCAGCTTTTCCTGGATTTCCTTTAGAAGCACCATCAAAATTAATTTTGATAAACCCAATTTTTGGACATTTCCATTTTACCATAGATTGAAGTAGATCCTTTGTTTTAATTATGTTGTCGTAGATGACTCTTCCATGTATGTTCAAATCCTGTAGCCAAATTATTAGCACTTATTTTTCTGCAATTGAGACTTTCCATGATGAGCACCATATTTGTAGACATTCTGCAAGAGATACGGTTCCAAACTTGGGCATGATTTTATTATTTATTATTCATTTCAAGCCATAAATTCCAACAAATAATGGCAGGTCCAATCCTCCAAAGAATACATAATGTCTTAGCTTTGAAATAATTTATCCAACATTCTATCAACTCTTTCAATGTTGATGGAGATACCCAATATAATTTCATTTTTTTAAAAAGTAACCCCAAATGGTGTGAGCAAATGAACAATGAAGGAGTAAATGGTCAGATGTTTCTAAATCCTTCTCATGCAAGGCACATTTGAAGGGTCCATAATATCCTCTTCTTTGTAGACTCTTTCCTAAAAGAATCTTACTTTGACCTCCAAACCAAAGAAATGTTGAGGCCTTAGGGAGAGCCTCTAATGAACAAACATTCTTCCAAATAAAATATTTAGGAGAAGGAAATTTTGATTGTTATAAATTATAATATCGTAACTTTACTGAGTATCCACCATCCTTTGATAAGTTCCAAACCAACTCATATTTTCATGTAAATGTTGGCAAATAAAACTCTAGAAGCATATTTTGAAGTTCATGTGCAATTTTTTTTGTTCCTCTCCTTCAACCAGGACTAAAAGAAATTCATGATCTAGAGTTTTTGTTCATAATAATATAATATTTGACCTTTGGACCTTTACATGCTAGGCACACTTGAACGAATGGTTTCCAATTTGAGTCTGAGATGAGAGGATAAGGATTTAACCAAGCATCAGACCAAAAATTTGCATACTCCCCTCATTGACTGATCATCTAATATGTTTCTTTATCAGTTGCGAACTCTCTGATATGAAGTTCCATGTTGATGATCCTTTGGGTAGAGTTCTTTTTCTAAATAATTTCATTGCATCAAGAGAACCTATATATTTTTGAAGTAATATTTTTTCCCAATTTTGTCCTTGATCTCTGAATAACCTCCACCCAAGCTTTGCTCCTAATGCCAAATTCATAATTTTACAATTTTACAAGTCCGCTCCTCCAATATTATTTCCTTTGCAAACCCTTTCCCACTTACAAAGAGGAAACCTAAATATTTCCTCACAACCTTTCCATAGAAATTCTCTTTGAATTTTATCCATTTTTGATGCAATGCTTGTTGGTAGTATTGAAACTGACATCATATAAATAGGAATGGATTGCAAAGTAGTCTTTATGAGTTGTAGCCTTCCTGCCATGGTTAAGAACTTACCTTTCCAACCTACCAAGCAAGCTTTCATTCTATCCAAAAAAGATATCCAAAGCTCCTTTTTATTTCCTTTATCAGACAAAGGAATACCTAGGTAGATTGATGGGAATTTTTTAATTTTAAACCCCAAAATATTCACAATAATTTGTTGTAAATCTATGGCAGTATTAATAAAAAAAATCCTGGATTTTGAAGTATTTATGAACTTTCCAGTAGCCTTCTCATAACATGACAATATTAATTTAAACTCCATGGCCTCACTGATTGAGGGATGACCCAATAGAAAAGTATCATCAAAAAATTGGAGATGATATTCAAAGGGACCATTTTTTGCAACTTGAATACCCTTGATTTTTCCTTCCATTTTTACCTTTGAAAATGCTCTCCCTAATGCTTTTGCCAAAATAATGAATAGATAAGGAGAAAGAGGATCACCTTGATGAAGTCCACAAGATGACTTGAAGTACCCATATGGAGAACCATTGATCAAAACAAAATATTTTGTAGTGCTATAACAATATTTAATCCACTTACATCAACTATAATCAAAGCCAAATTTTTTGAGAATAGCATGTAAAAAATTCCAAGAAACCCTATCATATGCTTTGTTCATATCTAATTTCAACAACATACGTAGTTTTTCATGGAATGAAGAGAATCTATGGCCTCTTGTGAAATATTTATACCATCAAGAATTTGTTTACCCTGAACAAAGCCACATTGTTCCTCTGAGATAATACACCCTAGAATGCCCTTCAACCTGTTTGCCATAATTTTTGAAATGATCTTGTAAATCATATTACAAAGGCTTATTGGATGAAAATTATCAAAATATTTTGTGTCACTCTTCTTGGGAACCAAGGTAATAATAATAGAATTGATATCACTTATTATAGCCTTCCTTTTTGGGGCCTCTTCCACTGCATCTAACATATCTCTCTTCAATAAATCCCAAATTTTTTGAAAGAAAAATGTCAAAAATCCATCGGGGCTAGGTGCCTTGTTAGGATGGAAAAATAAAACTACTTCATGGAGCTCCTCCATAGATATATTCTTCATCAAGCTTTCATTTTATCTCTGAGTGATAATTGATGGAATATTTTGTAGAATTTTTTCTTGTGCCTCCTTATCTTGCCTAGAATTTGACAAAATATTTTTGAAATAATTTACTGCTTCCTTCCTTATATCTTCTTCATCGTCAGTATTTCTTCCATCTGGAGTTATAATATTTTTAATGTGATGAACAAAAAAAATTGTTTTTGCTGTAGCATGAAAAAAAAAATGTATTTCCATCTCCTTCCTTGATCCAATTCTCTCTAGATTTTTAGAATCAATATGACACCTAATTTTTCAAATCATTATGATAATAAAAATGTAATTGTTTTTCTTTCACATAAGAATCATGGTCCATTCCATTAATTTCTACTATCTCTTGTAAATTTTGGAGTTTGGATTCAATTTCTTTTTTTTTCTTTAAAAATGTTACCAAAAGATTTGACATTCCATATCTTCATTTGCTCCTTTACATGTTTCAACTTTTGAACAAACCTATACATACATGATCCTTCAAATTTTTGATTCATCCCACCAAAACATAACCATCTAGAAACAATCAGGGTCTTGGAGCCACATAGACTGGAAGTGAAATGGCTTTGGATGACCATTGTTAGATGACTTCCAAGTCAAAATAATGGGTTTGTGATCTGATCTTGCTCGCAATAAAATATCCAAAGATATTGTATGCTTTATTTGTAACCAATTATTGGATAACAAGAATCTATCCAATATTTATGCTATATGATTTTTTCCAATGTGTCTGTTATCCCATGTGTATTGAAAGCTTGAGGGACTAACATCCCAAAGGTCATTTGAATTAAAAAATGAAGAAAAATATTGCATTGATTTAGACCATCCTAGAATGCCACCCTTATTTTCCAAAGGAGATATAACAATATTAAAATCACCCCCAATAATTCATAGATCACAATGAATCGTTATTGTATTTGAAAAAAATATACTAAGGTCATTCCAACATATTTCATGTGGAGTAACTATAGTTGGAGCATATACATTTATAACTCAAATTTGGATGTTTTCCTCTTTCCTGTAAAAATAATCCAACAACCCAATTACCTTTTTCTTCTAATAGTTCTCCATACCATTTGCATTTGTCCCATATTATTGCAATACCACCTGAAGCTCCTATAGAAGAAACTGCTAAATAATCACCTGCCTTCTAAATCTTCTTAAAGGCCTCCTTAAATTCCTCACTGCTTAATTTTATTTCTTGTATTAAAATAAACCCAGGGTTATAATAGCCTATTAATTCTTTAATAGCTACTTTTTTAGGGATTTTATTCATACCCATGATATTCCATGATATCACTTTCATCATCAATACTTTTTATTTTTGTTAGTGGGCTTAGCCCCACCTCTTGTTAACACCCGTGATATTTTTGTTTGGCTTTCCAAATCAATATCCTTCTGAGTTTCTTTTTATCTTAGATCATGGTTTGATGTCTTTACTATCCTTATTCCATTCTTGCCAACACTCTCATCTTCATCAATCTCTTCCATTTTTTCATATTGTTCAAATTCAGACTTATCTTCAAAGGTTTATGTTGCTTAAAGAGCCCAAAGTGCAAGGAATAGCCTCATTAGAATTTTCTTCTTTATGTTGCCCTAAAAACTCTAAACTGCAAAGATGATCCTCCATACTCATATTTTTTTTATGTTGGCCTAAAAATCCTAAAATTTCCTTGGATATCCTCCATAAGATTTTCTTTAATATACTGCTCTTGAAAACCTAAAGTTTAAGGAAAATACTCCATACTACTTTCATTTTTATTGGAATGAGAAGATTATAAACTACTTGAGGATAGTAAAGGTGATTTACCTAGATTAAGCTTGACCTTATCCTTAATTGATTTAAGATTCATCTCCCCATTTTTATTTGTATTAATATTTGCCTTCCCTTCTTCCTTTACACCTTGAGCTCCTATATTTGAACTTGTGCAATGTACTTCCTCATATTCCATACCATTTTTTTTCTTCTAATGGCTGATTCGAGTGAACTGTAATTGCCTTTTCCATTTGATGATATAGAGGAATTTTTCTTGCCACTTTCTTAGGAGTGGAAAATCCTTGATTTGACCTATCTTCTCCTATGATATGGTCTACTTGTTTCAAATTGATATTACCATCATGCCCAAAAAATTCCATGTCTTCCTCCATTTTTACTTTTGTAGTCTTTTTCCATGTGCCTAGTTTCATGACATTTGCGACATCAGATTGCAATGTTTTCATAATCCACCTGCTGATCCCATTCTCTTGATTCAATTTTAATCCTAATAGATTGCAGTAAAGGTTTAGAAATATCCATGGAAACACATATTCGAGTGTATACAACATGTCTTCTCTCCTTAGTATATGGTCCCTCTTGGATGAATTTGCCTAGAGTATTACCAATACTCTTCAAAAACTCTTTATTGATGAGTTGATAAGGAAGTCCACAAATCCTAATCCATATCGAAAACATTTTAATAATTTATGTGTCCACAAAAAAATTCTCACTCCAAGGTATTAAGTATAATGCATCTTTACCCCTAAACTGTGGGCCTCCATCCATTATTTTATCCCTTATTTTTGAACTAGAGAAAATAATGAGGAAAAATCCTTTCGAAAGAAAATTCATGGAGTAATTTGAATTCAATCCCCTGTTACACTTAATCCAATTTTGAATCTCAGAAAAACCTAGCCAATATCCATGAAACTTACATATTAACCCTCTAGTTTTAAGAATCATTATATCATGCTCAATCATCTCATCTTTGATAATCACTTCTAGTGTAGAATCTGCTACCCGAACTAGGTTTTCCATAGATTCTCTCTTACCCTTATTTCTAGCTAGGGCATCCAAACATCCAACTTGTCCTTTCATATTTTCAGTAAGGACTTTCACAAATGACTTTCTTTCCATGTTACCTAGGTTTTTTTCAAATGAATCCTCTAAATTTTGCTTTTGATTGTGCTCACTCCTGGTTGTGTTCACTCTTGGTTGCGCTGGCTCACTCTTGGCTATGCTCATTGCGCTCGCACTTGCTTTCAGTTGTGCTCACTCTTGGTTGTGTTCACTCTTGGTTGTGGTTGTTCTCACTCCTGGATGTGCTCGATCAATTCTAGTTGTGCTCAATCTTGGCTGTGTTCCCTCAATCCTGGTTGCGCTTCCTCACTCTATGAAAATATATTTTGATTTATTTATTTATTTTGTAAAGAATGGTAAGAAAATGTAGTTGATAATTTGTAAATAATTTATATTGTTATAAAAATATAAAAAACGTATACTCAATAATTACATATAAAATACTTGTATTTTAATTAAAAATTAAAAAAATATTTAAAAATAAATGTTTAGAAATTCATATTAAAATTTCATTTTTTATATATATGGAATGTATATAATATGTGTTAATTAGGAGTGAATATGATTCAAGTACAAGTTGAGTGTGCGAGCAAAAGCTGAAGTGTGAGTAGGAAGTAGGAAGCAAAGTGCAAGTACCAATTTCACTTTAGATATTAGTTTAATATTTAAAGGATTCATGTGAAAAAAATCTAGGTATCATGGTAGGAAAGTTATTTTTTAAACTCCTTACTAGAATTAAGGATGTTCTTGTTGGAAGTATGAAAGTCCTAGTTAGCAATAAGAAGAAGAATAAATCTATGAAAAACCATGTCTAGGTAGTTGACAGTATACTAGAAGTGATTATCAAGGATGAGGTGATTAAGCATAGTAAAATTCTTCTTAAAACTAGAGGATTAATATGCAAGGTCAATAGATATTAGCCAAGTTGTTTTTAAAATTCAAACTTGAATCGAGTGGAAGTGGGGATTAAATTCAAATTACTCCATGACTTTTCTTCTAGAAGGATTTTTTCTTACTATCTTCTCAAGTCCAAAAATAAGAGATAAAATAATTAATGGTGGTCCTTGATTTAGGGGTAAATATACATTATATTTAAGACCATCGAGTGACATTTTTATAGAGATAGAGATTTTTAAAATACTTCTTATGTGGATTAATATTTTTGGAATTCCTTATCAACTTATCAATAAGGAGGTTTTGAATAATATCAACTATACTCTAGGGAAACTCATATAACAGGGACCAAATACTAAGGAGAGAAAGCATGCTATATACACTCAAATATGTGTTGATTTCATGTTCATAGTAAATGCTTTCAGGGTCAAATTTTTTTTCCACCCAACAAATATTTAACATATAGATTTAATTAGTATATGAATATCAAACCACTTTTAGATTTACGACTGCTACAGACAACTATCCAAGTGAACAAGATTGGCCAAATCCAATAAAGGTCTCATTTTGTGGAACTTGACTTGTCTCATTTAATATCCTATTGTTCTAGCATGAGGGTTGAACCACGTTTGAGGTTATCCTCTAGGGCCCATAACACCTATAGGGTGGTTTTGGGCACCAAATTGACATCAAGTTTTTCTCGATACTGTGATTGTCTATATTCCAATTTTCTATCTAGGCATGCACCTGATAGTCACAACTCAACACTCAACATTGAATGGACCAAAGGTAACTTCAGTCCAACCTCTAGAGTAGGTTGGTTCCTTGTCAACTTAGAGTGGTGTTGACACAATTAAAGCTCAATTAGGGTTTTGAGAAAAGGGTTAGAAAATATTTAGGGTTAGAGATATTATGAAAAATAGTGGCTGAATAGGCTAACAACATAGACAACTACAACAAAAGCTCCCACAAACTATTTCTAGTATATCATCACTCAAGATTAACAACACCCAAACCCATGAAATCTTCATACATGATAGCACAAACAAAGATATGTTGCAAAAAGTAATTCCAACATCTAATCTTGATAATATAATTTAGCATAATAAACCAATAGTTAGATTTAATATAAATAAACATCCTAACAACACAGATCTAACTATGAGCATATTTCAATTACTCTCACAACTAGTAATACAATAAGCTAAAATTAACTAACCGTTAAAGTATCAACAAAAATGCAGCTCAAAGCTTAGAATCTCTTACACAAAGATAGCGAAGATAACATATTTTGAGTCAAAAATTAAAGTAATGCTCCTTACATTAATCCACAAGAATATTTACAGTACGACAAGCAAACACACTAGAGATGACCCCTAAAAATGAGGGTTTGACCTCTATTTATAGTTTGTAAAATGAAAGAATATTAAGGAAACATTACAAATATTAAAAATTTACAGCTCATTAGAGAGTTTTGCTAGTATTATATTACTGGCTAGTGAAATCCGTGAAATCCACTATGAGTAATCCACCATAGTTGCTTAGCTCTGCAACTTGTTGTGGTAGTTGGAGTTCAAGAAGTTGAAAACTGCATCTAATCCATTGATCATTCTTGGAAGCTATGTTCCATCACAGATCTATAACTACTTCTAGTTGTTATTCTTGAAATTCTTTGACGCCTTATCTTCCTGCATTCCAACTGACTGTTCTCTGATCCGGTGAGAATTTACCTTTAAATAATTCAACAATGTCAGCATCTTCTCAGTCGTTGATGTTTTCCAATGAACAATTATGATTAAAACTTCAAATTGCTCTACAAACTGATGAGGAAGGAATCAAACAACGTTATGCACTTTTTATTTCCGAAATCAAATTTAGTGGCTTTAGTTCTACGAAATTAGATTCCAGCATAAAATGCTATGATGAGTGAGTAGAATGAAGTCCGCTTCTAATCCACTTCCTAGCCTTTATTTTCTCTTCTTCGACTTTAAAAATCACAATCCACATAAAAATTATGCTGATGTCACCTTTACCTTAGTCGAAATGCAGAATCACCAATCCACATCGGAGTTAGTGCAAAAACTTATTTGTCTCCATTCTGCATGGAAAGTAGTGCAAAATAGTCTTTCTCCTTTCTAGTCATCACTCCTTGCAGTGCTTTCTCCCTTTAAGTCATCCTTATACACCAAATTACTCTTGAAACTCAGCAAAATGATAACTCATCAACACTTAGCCTCTTGGAGCATGCAAAAATCAACCACAATCACTATTCTGCACTTTTTCTTATGCTGACGTCATCTTTGCCAAAAAGTTTTAAAAAATTGGGACTCTCTTGGAATCTGCTCTCAAATGCATTGTGAATCAAGCGAAATGGAATTTTGGCTTGTTGAGGCAAAAAAACACTAAGTGTTGAGCGAAATCGGGAACTCTCCTTACAGATTTGCTCCAAAATACTCCATGTCCTCAGTGAGATAGAGATTTCATGCCTTAAAATAAAATATTCAATGTTTTCTAAGGATGTGGCCATTTTGGACCTATATTCTGGTGCCTCCCGGGTGGATTTTCTCGCAAAGCCATTCGAACTCAGAGTCTTATCCATTGGGCATCAGGAGTCAAAAATGCTTATCTTCAAAAAATGCTTCAAAGAATAATTTCCATAAGAACATTACCCTTTGAAAACCTTGTGAATTCACTCAGAGGATAACTACTCACATGGAGATCATGCCGTAAACATAAATTCTTCTGGCACTTCTTCAAAGATGCTTCAAAAAATAATTTTCATCTAAACACTATCTTCGAGGATAAACGTTCATATCGAGACCATGCTGGAAACACATATATCTCTGTCATTCTTCTCAAAAATATCTCAAAGAATAATTTTCATAAGAACACTATCCTTTGAAAACTTCATGAACAACCTAGAGGATAACTTGTTCTTATGAAGATCATGCTGGAAACATAAAAATCTTTGTTGTCCCCTTTAAAATTGCTCGAATGCTTTAACAAAAACCACAACTATGATTTCCATATAAATCCTTTGTACCACAAATTATATCGATGCCTTCACACAAAACTTGTTGTTTTCTATGTCTCTTTGGACTCATGATTTTATTATTTATTTCTGATAATGTTAGAGTAAAAATGAATATAAAATACAAAAATTATGACTACATATGTAAAAAACAAAAATGCTAAACTTGTGTCCCTTTAGGGTCCACATCAGCTCTATAAGGTTCTTCTTCTTCCTACTGACCCTCTTCTTCAAAATTATCTTCTTGCTCTTGCTTGGCTTCTTCCTCAGGTGAAGTCTGCTCTTTATTTTCCTCTTCTGTATTATTACCAAATAACTACACCATTAGCTTTAGGGTCTGCAAGGCCTGTTGCCAAACTACTTCAAAGGGGTTGGAAGTTTTCTTTAGCTTCTTATGCATGTATTGTAGCTCACCGATGTCTTCATAGTTTGCAAAACTTCCTTTGTTGACTTGGTCTTCCATTAGATCTCTTATCCTAGTAAGACCAATAATCATCTATAAATATTGCTCTTGATTAATTTTCTCTTCCAGAGTGTCAATCTCAGACTCATCCTGCAATATCTCATTAGTACTCTTCTTAATTTCTTCCACTGAAAACAAAGAGTTATCTTCCATCCACAGACCTCTGAAACCATTCTGAATCATTTCCTTATTTATATCCACCAGATCATTGATCATATTTTCCATTTTGTCAAATAAAAACCAAGCCTTATGGAGGGCTCTATGCTTCTTTACCATAATTATGTTAGGAATTATAGCAATATTCCACTCCTTATTAGGAATTAGCTTGGTTGAGTCACCGACCCTACTATCTACCAGTTTGTAAATTTACTTTGCCAGAATCACCATGGGTTGTAGCTCTCCAATAAAACTATGCAGATCCCTTTGAATATTTTGGATCAGGAATCTAGCATTGTCCAGATAATCAATAACAGGCTGTAGCTCTGAGCATTTTTCTAGAACTTTAGAGATTAATTCATTTCTTACTTTCTTTAGCATAGTCTTGGAGAAACCTGAAGACTTAGACTTTTTAATTTGAAGCTTCTACTTCAGTTTCTGTATTTTCTTAGCTTGTACTTAATTTTTCACCTTCTTCTCCTCTATTTTCTTCTTAAGCTTATTAGCCTCTACGAATTTATCTTGCTAGTTATTTGCTTCCTTTTCCAAAGACTTCTCCACTTGTTTCTGATTGTCAATGGTATTTTGAAGCTTTTCTATTTTCTTTTCCATCTTGTTCACATTTTCTTTATATATGTCATTCTTCACATAAAAAGTGTCCAAGTGAGCTTTGACTACTACCAATTCATCTTCTGCAGGCAGTTGTTTAATATATTTTGTATGTTCCTCTATGTGATAGTCTTGAATAGTCATCTTAGTTTAAGGTTTTCTCGCTAGGGGAATCATATATCTATATGTCCTTTGCCTTGAAATTGGATCCACAAACATGCTTCTTCTCTTTGTGGCCATTCTCTTGGAAGGTTTGGATAACTTATCTACCCAAAAATCTTGAATCGTCTATGAATTTTCCTACTCCTTTTTCAAACTTGGGTAGGGTAACTCACAGGAAGAGGATAAGAGACTACAAGGTATGAAAGAGTAGAATCAATGGTTGATAATGACTGAGAAGAAGTATCTACAGAGGAATCTATTACCACTACTATTATTGCAATTAGCAGACTCAAAGAAACTAAAGCAAAACTTACAGCAGGGTGAGTGGGTGTGTTCATAACAATTTTCTTCTCAGATGATAGGCGTGGTTGCAATGACAAGGATGGAACTACATGAGATGATTAAGGGAGAATATCAGGTGATGAAACAAAAATTTGAGGTGACCTTGGAGGATATGGATTAGTTTGTGCTCTCTTTTGCTTTGTGAACACTATTTTTTATCGAATGAGCAGATTTTTGTGCTTCGACACTTTTAATTTCTCATGCATGCACATCATCCACCATTAATACAGCTACTGCATGAATTACCCATTGACATACTTCTCAAATCACACTCATTCCCTTTAGTAGCTTGGAGGTGGTGTTCTTTTGGCCAAAATTCAAACATGCTCCATACCCTCACGACTTTGCTTTGTCTTTTTCTTCCTTTTCAGGTGTGGAAAATTTGAGCATTTATTTGTGAGCTTTTACTTTTAGGGAGTGATACGGTGTGGAATTCACTTTTTGCTCAAAAATTAGACTTGAAACTTGCGGATTGGAAACCTTCATTATTCCATTGCCACCTTAGACATTTTGAGTGCAGAATATAATGCATGCGACATTCCTCTAATGCTTTAGTTCATTTGGGTGTATATTGGGGGTATCTCATCATTCTTATACCTTATTAGTGCATTTGGGTGTGGAATAAAACTTGCTACATCCTTGGGAACACTTAGCTTATTTTGCAATTTTTTTAATACAACATGCTATCAAAATAAAACTTGATAGAAAGTGCAAAAAGGAAAATTATGTAGAGTATGTACATATATTACAATGAGCTTATATTTAAATCAAAATAGAGTTTAAGATGAAAACCATTAATCGAAATCGACTGTATGTTTCCCTCCAGATCTTCAAACTGGAAAACATTGGTCTCTTTAATATCTACTATCTTGAAAGGGCCGTTCCAAAAGGAGTTAAACTTCTAATGATGTCCTCGTTTAGCTCTTTCAACATTCCACCTGAGTACAGAGTCTCCAACATGGAATTTTTTGAACCTTGCCTTCTTGTCAAACCATACCTTGATGTCCATTGAATTCTTTTGAAAGTCCTCATAGGCATGAGTTCTTTTCTCCTCCAACTACAGTAGGTGTGTCAGCCTTGTTTCCACTAGATTTTCCTCTGGTTCTTCTATGTTTATCAGTTTGAGTGTTGTAATTTCCAAATGGATAGGTAACACTGCCTCCTTACCATACACCAAAGCATAAGGATAAGTCTTTATGGGCTTCTTTATAGTAATTTTGTCTACACAAAAATCTTGATCCAACATTGGTGCCAACTTATTTTATTCCCCTCTAGTGATCTCCTCAAAATCCTTAACAAGTTTTTGTTGGTAGACTTTGCAAGTCCATTCCCTTAAGGGTAATAATTTGAAGTATTCTTAATGGTGATGTCATATTTGTTGGTAAAATCAATATATTTGGCCCCTATAAATGTTGGTCCATTGTCACTCACTAAGGCTTTCAAAACACCAAACCTCAAAATTAAGCTTTCCATGAAATTGATCACCACTTCATGGTCTGATTCCTTGGTAGGAATAGCTTCTACCCATCTAGTGAGGTAGTCTATAGTAGTTAGAATGTACTTGTTCTCAACTAAAGAATTAGGGTTGATAACCCCTATAAATTCCAACCCCCATTGCTGAAAGGACTCTTCCACTTGTATTGGCTTAAGGGAGAATGAAGCATTTCTTGTACTCCCTACATGTCGTTGGAATTTTTCACAGGCTCTAGTGACTTTGAAGGTGTCAACAAATATAGTAGGTCATTAATAGCCTCCTCTAATGATTTTCAAATTTGTAACTATGCCTAAGAAATTTCCTCCAGATGGTCCTCCATGAAACTCATCTATGACCTTTTTCTGTTGATCATATTTTAACCACTTAAGGAGAACTCCATCAAGGTTCCTTTTGTACGAAGCTTTTGGCAATAAGACATAATTCAAAGCCTGAAGTCTATATCTTATTCTTTGTGATGCATTAATATCAATATGGCATACCCTAGTTTGAAATTACTTGATCATCTGGTCTACCCAGTTAGAGTTACATGGTTGTATTCCTTCAATATGATCATCGTTTGTTGCCTTACAAGCTATCATTTTAGCTAATACTGCTAATTGTGTTAGACCTTAGCATAGGGCCCTACATCTCACCAACTTGGTGGTATGGATATCCACATCATATTATTGGATCTTGGTGATCCAACTAGATCTCTTATCTCCTAGTTCACCTTGTAGAATAAAGCTTCTTACATCCGGATGAACAACATAAACCAAGATCTTGCTTTGAACCAAATACTGCATAAATTTCTTCAATGACTTCATCACAACAAATACTTGTTTCTCAATAAAATTATACTTAACTTGGTAGTCATAGAGACTCTAGATCCAAAATAATATGGGGTGCTCCTCGCCTTGATCATTCTTTTGGGTGAGCACTGAGGCATAACTTTCCTCAGCTCCATAAGTGTAAAGAATAAAATCCTTACTAAAATTTGGATTTACTAGCACTAGATTTGTGGCAATGGACTACTTGATTAATTCAAAGGCTTGCTTTCTTACCTTAGTCCATTTGAACTCTTCATTTTTCTTCAGCAGTTCAGATACAGGCCTCACCTTCTAAGAAAAGTTAGAGATGAATTTCCTAATAAAATTTATTTGACCAAAGAAAAACTATAAGGCTTTATTGTTCACAGGCAGTGGAAGAGCTAGAATATATTTTATTCTGTATGGGTCAATGGCCATACCTTATTTTGAGACCATATTATCTAGCAACTTTCCCTCATGGACTGTAAAGAAAGACTTCTTAGGATTGAGGGAGATGCCAAATTCTTTGCACTTCTGGAAGACTTGCTCTAGGTGTGCTAAGTGGTTATGTTTGTTGTGGAAAAACCCAGTTATGTCATCCAAATAGATTAGAATAATATTATTAATTATTTCCCCAAAGGCATAGTCCATGGCTCTCTAAAATGTGGCTCCTGCATTGGACAGCCCAAAAGGCATTCTATGGTAGGCAAATATCTCCTATTTTATGGTGAATGTTGTTTTATATTGATCTGCAATTTTTCACCCAAATATGGTTATATCCAGAGAAGCCATCTAGTAGTGAGAACATTTGATCAATCTTTGGAAGGGGGTAGTGATCCTTAAGAGATGCTTGGTTAAAATTTCTAAAATCTACACACAAGCGAATATCACCATTTTTTTTCTCACAGCTGCCAAGTTAGTGATCCAAGTTGAATATTTTATTGGATAAATTATCTTAGAATTTAGTAATTTTAAGATCTCTTCTCTCATTATGGCTTCTCTCCTTGGGTTTACAAGCCTTTGTTTCTACCTAAAAGGCTTTGCATTGAGCTCTAGCTAAATGGTGTGTTGGATAAACCGTTTGTCATATACCTTGAGGTCTTCATATGACCAAGCTACAATGTCTTGGTACTTTGGGCATAAAGCCTTGATATCCCCTTCTTCCTTTGGTGAACATCTAATTCCAACCTTGAGCTTCTTTTCAGTTCCAACTTCAACTTCTTTATAAATTTTCCCATTGACTTCCATGGATATGAGCTTTTTCCTATCTTCATTGTCAAACAGGCTCTCTAGAGTAACAAAACCTCTAGGTATATTATTGTTCTTTAGTTGAATGACATCCCTTTGATCAATTTCCTCTAGATTTTCCTCTTGGATAGTGGAGAGACAGACTATAGGAGTCAAGAAATACAAGGGGATCAAAATTATTTTCAGGCCTACAATGCTAGATAAGCAGATTTTTGGCAGGTATTTGAAAGTGATTAACAAATCGTTGATTTTATGGTAAGAAGGGTTGAAGTTAGCTCCCCTTACTTCTAAGGAATCCACCAAAGTATTCTTTTCTCTGGGAATAAAGTTTATGTTTAGAGCATAAAAGGATTCCATTAGATCCCATACCTTATTTCTGTATGCTTTTAAGTAATGGTGCTTACTATTGCACCTTTTTCTTACTTGATGGATGATTAACTTAGAGTCGTCATATATGTTCAAGATTTTAATTCCCATATTTTCAGCTTGCATCAATCCAAGGCATAGAGCCTCATATTTTGCAGTGTTATTGGTGCATGACCATGTTAATCTGTAGGCAAAACTCTTTATCCCTTATGAATGGGACTGTAATACCATACCAACATTAGCACCATTTCTACATCTAGCACCATCAAAGTGCATGATACATACTTCTATTTCTCTCAGATACTGATTAGATATAGCAGAAACTTTCTTCTCTGATTCTGCAAAAATACTATATGTGCCCATGCCTATCCTAAACTGACTATAATCTTCCCTGAAAGGTAATTCATCTTCTATTTCCAGCTCTTCAAACTTATCCACAATTTAAAATTCTTCAAATGGGGTGAGATTGCACATGTCTTATTCAAATTTTTCTATGTGGTAAGACACAGGATTTTTAGGTGTTATCCTTATCCTCTTTCCTTTGAAGGGAATCATGCTGGAATAATCTATATATATACATCCACCTAACTTTACAGTGAACTATATTGAAAGGCATAATCCAAAGTAGGTCTCTAGATCAACCATTATTATTTCTTGTACTATTGTCACCTCAGGGGCTCTATGTATCCTCATTAAAACATCCTTTATTACTCCCACTATTTTCACAGGCGTTCCATCTAATTGCAGCACTCTAGGGTAGGATCAGATATACTCCATATCCATCTCTTCACATACTAATTTAGATGTAACTATATTTGATGCTCCTGAGTCTATCATACAATTTCGAATTACCCAACCTTCCATCCTCAAAGAGTTATAGAAAGGAGGGGGTTTATTATTTAAAATAGTAGGGGCCATTTCTTTATTTTTAGAGGGTATACTAAGGATTTGGGTGGCCTGCCTATCCTATGGATACTTGTTGAGAGAAGCTTTAAGCAAGTCTATTTGGCCAGGAATGAAGAGAGTATCATATAAACTAGCTTTTGATGGTATCTTCTTCATCTCTTCCACAATATTGTATTTAGACTTAGCCAAAGTGGGTTTCTCAGGACTTCTTTCTAGCTCACCATATTTTCTCTTATATTGTTGAGTGGCTTCTATTCTATGTATTTTGGTAGTAGAAGGTGTTGAGCAAGGTGCAACAACAATATTGTCATTGTTGTCAACACAGTCAGATAGATCTGTTGATGCAGTGGACAGGAAGTTCAAAAGCTATTCAGATGTAGAAGACAAGAGTTCAAAGGTTATTCAGAGTATGTACTATGATTTTCCAAGAAGACCGAAGTGGCCCATATGCAAAAGATCAAAGAAAAAGACAAGTAAAAAAAGTGTCACGATATCGTGACATATATAGCAGGCAAGAAAAATTATCGTGATTTCGCGACATGTTGGAAGAGACAGAAAAAGCAGGAAAATTTTTCATGATTTCATGACATGTTGGAAGAGAGAGAAAAAATAGGAAACACTGTTGCGATTTCGCGACATTTTGGAAGAGAAAAATGCAAGAGGAAAAATTGTCACGATTTCGCGACATGTTGGAAGAGAGAGAAAAAGCAAGAAAAACTGTCACGATTTCGTGACATGTTGGAAGAGAAAAATGCAAGTGGAAAAACTATCGCGATTTCGTGACATGTTGGAAGAGAAAGAGAAAGCAAGAAAAAGTGTCACGATTTCGCGACAAGTTCGAAGAAAGATAACAAGTAAGAAAAGTGTCATGATTTTACGACATGTCGCATTTTCACGAATAAAATAAGAGAGAGAAAATAAGTTTGAAAAGTGTCATGATTTCACAACATGTCGCATTTTCATGACTAAAATAGGAGAGAGAAAGTAAGTGTGAAAAGTGTCATGATTTTGCGACATGTCGCATTTTTGCGACTAAAACAGGAGAGAGAAAGTAAGTTTGAAAAGTGTCACGATTTCGTGATATGTCACATTTTCGTGACTAAAAAAGAGAGAGAAAGTAAGTTTGAAAAGTGTTGTGATATCGTGACATGTCACATTTTCATGACAAAAGAAAGAGAGTAAGTGTACGAAAGCAGAACTGTCATGATTTCATGACAAAAGCAGAAAGCAAGACTTCGAAAGCAGAAGTGTCACAATTTTGCGACAAAAGCAAAGCAGTAAAGTATGAAAGTAGAAGTGTCATGATTTCACAAAAAAGTAGAGAAGAAGACTTCAAAGGTAGAAGTGTCATGATTTCACGACAAAAGCAAAGAAGTAAAGTACGAAAGCAAAAGTGTCACGATTTTGCGACAAAAGTAGAGAAGAAGAATTTGAAGGCAGAAGTGTTGCGACAAAAGCAAAGAAGCTAAGTACGAAAGTAGAAGTGTCACGATTTTGTGACAAAAGCTAAGTTGAAGACTACGAAGGCAGAAGTGTCGTGATATCATGACAAAAGCAAAGTCAAAGTCTATGGAAGCAGAAGTGTCACGATATTGCAACAAAAGAAAAGATGAAGTCTGCGAAGGCAAAAATGTCGTGATATCATGACAAAAGAATAGAGAAAGTGTACAGAGGTGAAAGTGTCGTGATATCATGACATGTATTTTTGTGGTAATAGCAACAAAAGAAGATACAAAGGTAGAAATGTCACAATTTCCTGACAGGTCATAAAAGCGCAAGTCAAGAAGGAGAACCCGACGAAGACCAATGACAACCAACTAAAATTAGGGTTTACAGTTGTTATGAAAGCCGACTAATATTAGGATTTATAGTCGACTAAGATTAGGGTTTTTCATCATAAAAAATATTGTTATAAAAGGAGGGCTATTTGGAGAATTGTGAAAGTCATTGAATGTGTGTGAAATATGGTTGTTGTGCGCAGAGAGCAAGTCATGTCGAATCATGCTAAGTGCAAAATTTGCAAAGAGAGCAGAGTGCACAAAATGGAGAAGATGATCGTGAAGTTCGACTATAACGAAGCAGAGTGTGCGAAGTGATTGCGTAGAGAGAGCAAAGTGTGCAGAGAACACAAAGGTGAAGAAGACCAGTCAAGGTCTTGTAAAAGCAAAGGTATCTTACTATCAAACTTATAGATTCAAATTGAAGTCCAGGTTGCAGCTTGGCATCAGGTGTTGGTGTTCCTTCCTGTTGGTGCTGGTAAATTAGGGGTTGGTGCTCCTTTTTGTTGGTGCAGATAAATCAGGGGTTGGTGATCCTTTTTATTGGTGCAAATAAATTAGGGCCTGGTGCTCCTTTCTGTTGGTGCAATTAAATCAGGGGTTGTTTCTCCTTTCAGTTGGTGCTGGTAAATTGATTGTAAAGTTGGTGCTTTGCAAAGTCTAGATTTGGATGGTAGTCCAAGCAGTAAATTTTTGAGGAGTAGCCACATTAGTGAACCTCATTAAATCTTATGTTGTGTGATGTTCATTTGTTATACTTGCTGTATCTAGTAATAAGTTTTAATTGCTATGGTATTAAGAGCTATAAATTTAAGTTTATAGGGCTACACTGATTCACCCCCCCTCTCAGTGTCATTGTAAGACTAACAATTGGTATCAGAGCTAAGTTCCTATATATGCTTGATCGGCTAGGGTGATCTTGGAAGTAACATAATGGCAGATGGTGAAGGCTTCTCATAAAAAAAAGCACCATTGTTTGATAGATCTAATTACACGTTCTGGAGAATCAGGAATGCCAGTTCAATAGAAGACAGGTCTGATGAGGATTCTGAAGGGGAAACAAGTGAAGCTCTTTTCATGGCATTTGAAGAAGTAAAATCAAAAAAGGAAGAAGGAGTGAACTCTGAAGTATGTAGTGAAAACCTTGAGGCTGAAGTAGATCTAGAAGGTGAGTTGATCTCTGCACTTGAAGAGTGGAAAATAGAGAGGAAAAAGAATAAGAAAATTTCAAAAAATCTTGAGGATGCAAACGAAATCATAACCAGTCTAAAAGTACAGACAAAAGAATACAAGAAAATATCTGAAGATCTCGAAGTACAAATTACCATGAAAATAGATTATTGTTGCAAACTAGAAGAAGAGAATGTTGGTTTATGGACGCAGATAGAAGAAATGAATCACAAAATTAGTTGTTATCACAAACGTGAAGAAAGTTCTATGAAGCTGGATAAGATTATAAATGACCAAAGGCCTGCAGGCATCAAATTTAGTCTGGGTTTTGTCGAAGGAGAATATTCAAATGGATCAAAGGCCAGAAATGTAGAATCCATAAAGAATGAAGATAAGAAACAGGTTGATAAAGGAAAAACGTCTCATGTAAAAGAAAGCAATAATGCCAGACATGAAAGGAGAATTGACAATTATGGATTCACCAATGTCACACATCAAAGAAGAAGATGACTTATGGCTCCTACGACAACATGGCAAAGACCATCACCCAAGTTCAATTATCCATTTTTTGGTTTCTATTTTAAATGCAATGGCTATGGACATAAAATATCAGACTGCAAATATAATGTAAGACCAAGGAATTTCACCAATAGAAATGTTTTTTCTCCTCTGATGAATTATATAGTAGAATGTTATAACTGTCATAATTTTGGACACATTACAAGAAACTGTAGAAGTACATTTGCATAAAATCAGTTTCAGGGAAGAAAATTTCAACCAAATAGGATGAGACAAAATAGAAAACTTACCGAAAAACATGCACAAGCTATTGATAAGGGAAAGGCAAAACAAGAGCCCAAAAATACTATCAAAACAAAGTGGAAAGAAAAAGAGCGACTTAAGGAAGAAAAGGAATCCTTAATCGTACAAACAACATTTAAAGCACAGAATAAATATGTACCATGGATACTTGATAGTGGATGCTCCAATCATATGACAGGTAACAAACATAAATTTGATAAGTTATAGAAATATGAAGGTGGTTCAGTAAAGTTTGGAAATAATGATGGAGCTAAGATATTTGGCAAAGGTTCAGTTAAAATTAGTGACAAAAAAATTAAGTCAGGAGAAGTCTTGTTTGTGGATGGTTTGAAACATAACTTGTTGAGCGTAAGTCCGATTTGTGATAAAGGTCATGAAGTAGTTTTTAAGAAGCAGGGTTGTGAAGTTAGAAAAACAAATAGTGGAAAATTGATAGCAACTGAATCAAGGACATCTGGAAACCTGTACAAGCTCTCAGAGACTTCAAAAGGAGCTTGTTTTATTGGACAAGAAGAAGAAAGTTGGTTGTGGCACAAGAGAATCGATCATATCAATTTTGATAATCTAGTAAAAATAAACTCAAAAAGGGTAGTGAGAAATATTCCCACCATCAGCAAACCTGCAAACAACATTTGTGCTTCATGCCAAAAGGGGAAGCAAACTAGAGTCACATTCAAAACAAAAGAGTACTACACAAGCAAACCTTTGGAACTAATACACACTGATTTATGTGGATCCATGAGAACACAAAGCATAAATGGTGTCAAATATTTTATGTTGTGCATTGATGACTATTCCAGAATGACATGGATATTTTTTTTGAAGCATAAATCAGAAGCTTTTGAAAAGTTCAAGATTTTCAAAAACCAAGTTGAGAATGAAACATGAAAGAGGATAAAATGTTTAAGATCAGATAGAGGAGGAGAATTCATTTCAGAGGAGTTTGTAGAGTACTGTGAAAAATACGGTATTAGAAGACAGTTTTCAGTAGCCAGGACACCTCAACAGAATGGAGTGGTAGAAAGAAAGAATAGGACAGTGCAGGAAATGGCATAGACTATGTTGGCTGAAAGTAGAGTAGTAGACAAATTTTGAAAAGAAGCAGTCCATACTACGGTGTATATCCAAAATAGGCACATGCTGAGAACACGTGAAAGCAAAACTCCTTTTGAGTTGTGGTTCGGTAAAAGGGCAACAACAAAATACCTCAAAGTTTTTGGTAGCAAGTGTTACATCAAAAGAATTGAAGATAATCTTGGTAAGTTTGAAAATAGATTAGATGAAGGTATTTTTCTTGGTTATTCGTCAAAAATCAAAGCTTACAAATGCTACAACAAAAGGCTAAAGAAAATTGTGGACAGTGTCGATTTTAAATTTGATGAAGGTAGAGAACAAGTAATTAGCTATGAAAAGAACTACCCAATTTATGAAGAGGTTATTGAAGGAGATGAGGAAAACAAAATGAAAAAGATACAAAAAATTGACTCAGATGATTTAAGTTGTGATTCATAAGTGGAAGAAAATAAGAAATTCAAAACAAGCAGCTGACAAAAAAATCATCCTAGAGAGAAAATAATTGGAGACCCCAAAGTTGGTGTTCAGACAAGAAGAAGAGTAGTAAGTTACTACTCTCTATTATCCAGCATTGAGCCCAAAAATGTTGCTGACGCAAGCAAAGATGAATGTTGGATGAAGGTAATAAATGAAGAATTAGATCAGATCAAGAAAAACGAAACTTGGGAGTTAGTACCTAGACCTGCAAATAAAAATGTAATCGGGACTAAATGGATTTTTCGAAACAAATTGAATGAAGACAGACAGGTAGTCAGAAATAAATCAATATTGGTATGTAAGGGTTATGCACAAGTTGAAGGCATTGACTTTGAGGAAACTTTTACACCAGTAGCTAGACTAGAGGCAATTAGAATGTTTCTGGATTTAGCAGTCTACAAGAATTTCAAATTTTATCAAATGGATGTGAAATCAACATTTTTGAATGGGAAACTTGAAGAAGAGCTTTATGTTGAGCAACCAGATGGTTTCCAACTTCGTGATGATCCCAACTTGGTTTGCAAGTTGAAGAAAGCATTATATGGCTTAAAACAGGCACCTCGAGCATGGTATGCAAGGCTAGACAACTATCTCACTCAACAAGGGTTTAAGAAAGGTATGGTGGATAGTAATTTGTATGTCAAAATAAAAAATGGGCATATTATTGTTCTTGTTGTATACACAAATGATATCATATTTGGCAGCAACAAAGATGAGTTGTGTAAAGATTTATAAAATAAGATGCAGAAATAATTTGAAATGTCAGTGATTGGTGAAATTTCGTATTTCCTCGGGTTGCAAGTTAATCAAAATAAGAAGGGCATATTTATTTCTCAAGTTAAATATGTGAAAGAGATGTTAAAAAAGTTCACAATGGAGGATCTGTAAGCCGCTTAGCACTCCCATGATGACAGAGTTGCAAGTTGAGCAAGAATGACAAATCTCCACTGTTGATCAAACCATATACGGATCTATGATTGGGAGCTTACTGTACCCGACAACTACCGGACCCGGATATTTTGTAGGCAGTATGCATGGTAGCACGATTTTAGGCTAATCCTAAGGAGACTCATGTGACAGTAGTGAAGAGGATTCTTCAGTACCTCAAGGGTACTATGGATTATGGGTTATGGTATCTGAAAGGTAAAGACTTCACCCTTATTTCATATTCAGATGCAGATTGGGCAGGATGTGTCGATGACAGAAAGAGTACCAATGGAGGGGCATTCTATCTTGGAGACAGATTGGTCACATGGCACAGTAAGAAACAAGAGTCAGTTTCTTTATCGACAGCAAAGGCAGAATATATTACAGCAACAACATGTTGTACGTAGGTATTGTGGATGAAAAAAACTTGAAAGATCTTGGTATTAGCTTTAGTGAGTCAATATCAGTTAAGTGTGATAACACCAGTGCCATTAACATCTCCAAGAATCCGGTTATGCACTCACACACAAAACACATTGCTGTCAGGTATCACTTTTTGAAGGAGAAAGTTACGGGAGATTGTTGAGCAAGGTGCAGCAACAGTATTGTCATTGTTGTCAACACAGTCAGATAGATCTGTTGATGCAGTGGATAGGAAGTTCAAAAGCTATTCAGATGTAGAAGACAGTATTTCAAAGGTTATTCAGAGTATATACAGTGATTTTCCAAGAAGACCGAAGTGGCCCATATGCAAAAGATCAAAGAAAAAGACAAGTAAGAAAACTATCGCGATATCGTGACATATATAGTAGGCAAGAAAAACTGTCATGATTTTGAAACATGTTGGAAGAGAGAAAAAGCAGGAAAAACAATCACGATTTCACGACATGTTGGAAGAGAGAGAAAAAGCAGGAAAAATTGTCACAATTTCGCGACATGTTGGAAAAGAGAGAAAAAGCAAGAAAAATTGTCGCGATTTCGCGATATGTTGGAAGAGAAAAAGGCAAGAGGAAAAACTGTCATGATTTCGCGACATGTTGGAAGAGAGAGAAAAAGCAGGAAAAACTGTCGTGATTGCGCGACATGTTGGAAGAGAAAAAGGCAAGTGGAAAAATTGTCATGATTTCGTGACATGTTGGAAGAGAAAGAGAAAGCAAGAAAAAGTGTCGTGATTTCGCGACATGTTCGAAGAAAGAGAACAAGTAAGAAAAGTGTCGCGATTTCGCGACATGTATTTTCATGACTAAAATAGGAGAGAGAAATTAAGTTTGAAAAGTGTCATGATTTCGCGACATGTCACATTTTCGCGACTAAAACAAGAGAGAGAAAGTAAGTGTGAAAAGTTTCACGATTTCGCGACATGTCGCATTTTCACGACTAAAATAGGAGAGAGAAAGTAAGTTTGAAAAGTGTCACGATTTCATGACATGTCGTATTTTCGCGACTAAAATAGGAGAGAGAAAGTAAGTTTGAAAAGTGTCGTGATATCACGACATGTCGCATTTTTGTGACAAAAGAAAGAGAGGAAGCTTACGAAAGCAGAACTATCATGATTTCGCGACAAAAGCAGAAAGTAAGACTTTGGAAGCAGAAGTGTCGCAATTTCACGATAAAAGAAAATAAGTAAATTATGGAAGTAGAAGTGTCACTATTTCATGATAAAAGCAGAGAAGAAGACTTTGAAGGCAGAAGTGTCACAATTTCACGACAAAAGCAAAGAAGTAAAGTATGGAAGCAAAAGTGTCACGATTTCGCGACAAAAGTAGAGAAGAAGACTTTGAAGGCAAAAGTGTCATGATTTCATGACAAAAGCAAAGAAGCTAAGTACAAAAGCAAAAGTGTCATGATTTCGTGACAAAAGCTAAGTTGAAGACTATGGAGGCAGAAGTGTCATGATATCACGACAAAAGCAAATTCGAAGTTTATGGAAGCAAAAATGTCGCGATATCATGATAAAATAAAAGATGAAGTCTATAGAGGCAGAAATGTCACAATATCATGACAAAAGAATAGAGAAAGCGTACAGAGGCGAAAGTGTTGTGATATCATGACATGTATTTTCATGAAAACAACAACAAAAGAAGCTACAAAGGTAGAAATGTCATGATTTCGTGACAGGTCATAAAAGTGCAAGTCAAGAAGGAGAACCCGATGAAGACCGATGGCAGCCGACTAAAATTAGGGTTTACAATTGTTATTAAAGTCGACTAATATTAGGATATAAAACCGACTAACATTAGGGTTTTTCATCATAAAAAATATTGTTATAAAAGGAGGGTTGTTTGGAGAATTGTGAAAGTCATTGAATGTGTGTGAAATATGGTCATTGTGCGAAGAGAGCAAGTCGTGTCGAATCGTGCTAAGTGCAAAATTCATAAAGAGAGCAGAGTGCACAAAAGGGAGAAGACGATCATGAAGTTTGATTGTAACGAAGCAGAGTCTGCAAAGTGATTGCATAGAGAGAGCAGAGTGATCAGAGAATGCAAAGGTGAAGAAGACCAGTCAGGGTCTTGCAAAAGCAAAGGTATCTTACTATCAAACTTATAGATTCAAATTGAAGTCTAGGTTGCATCTTGGCATCAGGGGTTGGTGCTCATTCCAGTTGGTGCTGGTAAATCAGGGGTTGGTGCTCCTTTCTATTGGTGCAGATAAATCAGGGGTTGGTGCTCCTTTCTATTGGTGCAGATAAATCGAGTGGTGCTCCTTTTTGTTGGTGCGAGATAAATCAAGGGTTGGTGCTCCTTCTAGTCGGTGCTGGTAAATTGATTGTAAAGTTGGTGCTTTGCAAAGGCTAGATTTGGATGGTAGTCCAAGCAGTAAATTTTTGAGGAGTAGCCACATTGGTGAACCTTGTTAAATCTTGTGTTATGTGATGCTCGTTTGTTATACTTACTGTATCTAGTAATAAGTTTTAATTGCTATGGTATTAAGAGCTGTAAATTTAAGTTTATAGAGCTGCACTGATTCACCCCCCCTCTTAGTGTCATTGTAATACTAATAGAAGGGAATATAAGCCTCTTTTGAGCCTTATCTTTAGACCTTAATATTTCTCCCTCAGTTTCTTTCTCAACTCTTTTGGGAAAACTGATTGCCTTTTCTTTTCCATTGGCTTGGGGGATAGGGAAAGTGTCACTACTCTGGGGAGGTGGGTCATTCTTTTTTTTGAGAAGGAACCTAAAATTGACCCATCTTCTATGGATCAACTTGCAAGGTTTTCTTCCTTGACCTTGTCATAACAGCAATAGGGCCATCCTCATCTAGATCTTTCCCAACCATGATCTAGTCAGGTTGCCATAGCATATTTACTATTCCTTTTTTATTCCTTTCTATTTGATCCATATATTGCTAAACATGGTATTGGTACATAACAGAAGATTGTGAATCGTGAGGATCATTACATACAAAATACCAAACATTTACTAGACTTGTCTCTGAAGAAAAATTAGGCTCTTCATATGTTGCATTTAACCTGACCCCAATATTGTTACTAGGACCAGGTCTTTGATATTTTTTTACATATGGAAATCTCCTTTGTTGGGACCTCTCCATTTCTCTCTTCTCCATTGAATTTATTTTGTTGCTAAATTTTTTCAATGTATTATGTATATCAAGGATGATAGAAAACTCTTGAGGAGTCTGAGAAGGAAGTGGAGGGAAAGGAACTATAGCAGAGGGTGCTTTTTTTCTGAGGAATGGGAGTCATTTTCTAAAATGGGGATGATAATGAAGGGGGGTTCATATAAGATGAAGTAGTAGCTTGGCTTTGGACATTAGTGATTTCTAAATTGTAAGGTAGCACAACTTTGGGAGGTAATATCCCCACATTAATTAGGACATTTTCTACATGAACTATTGCATTATAAGATTATGGAAAGGTTTCCACCCCATATTGTTGGGTTTTTAAGTCTAACTCTGATCCAAGAGCTTTGATATAATACATATAAGCAAGGCATGTAGCTGGTCTAGTTGCAAGGGGAATTCTCTTCTAGGTTTTGCTAAACCTCAAATTAAAATTTGAGATAGTTTCTTGTTGATGTTTCTACATAGATGTGAACTGATTAAGAAAGGAGAAAGGGTCAGCAGATTCATTAAATTATTCTACAAAAGGCTCAACCAATGCTGCATATGAAGTGATGGATTTATCCTCAAGGGTCCTAAATCAATGCAAAATCTTTCCTCTAAAGAATAGGGGTAGATTATCACAATAACATCCTCATTATTTATATTTTGAATTGCTACCAGATTCAAAATATCCTGACAGTGCTCATATGTAGTCTTTCCAAATCCATAATAAGTAGGAATGAACTTGGACACAACTTGAGGAATATCATTCATATGGTCTAATCTAAAGGGATCAACTATGTTCTAACTGGGGTATTTTTGTAAAGGCTGATTTGGGGGTATATTTCCCTGATTTGGGGCTGCATTTCCTGCCATATTTCTAGGTGTAGGTCCTATTGGAGGGGATGTTGGATTAACTACATGATTTTCCTTATGAGGATCTTCTTTTGAATGAAAATCTTAATTCAAATTTCTTATAACAGTAGACCCTCTATAAGGCAGCTCATAATAGAAAAATAAGTCAAGGTTATTCCTTTTAAATGACCTGGTATACATGAAAGAACAATGGTCTATTGGGATAATTATTTTATGGGTTTCAATACCAAGGAGTCACCAGGTGAATTTGCTATTCTTTGCTTAACAAGGTCAAGACAATTCACCAAATCTTGATTCCTTTGGGTTGAAATAAAACAATAACTCATATGATGGATTTTCATGTTTCTTATAAATTGGTCCTATCGAGCATGCCAAAAAATTTTGGGCACCAAAGTGAAATAAATTTTTACTCGACACTATGACTATCTATCTTCCAATTTTCTATCCAACCATGCACCCGATAGTCACAACTCAACACTCAACATTGGATGGACCAAAGGCAACTTCAATCCAACCTCTAGATTAGGATGGTTCATTGTCAACTTAGAGTGGTGTTGACACATTTAAATCTCAATTAGGGTTTTGATAAAAAGGTTAGAAAAAGTTTAGGATTAGAGATATTATGAAAAACAATGGTTGGATAGGCTAACAACATAGGCAACTACAATAAAATCTCCCATAAACTATTTCCAGTATATCATCACTCAAGATTAACAGTACCCAAACCCATAAAATCTTCATACATGACATCACAAATAGAGATATATTGTAGAAATAAATTCTAACATCTAATATTGATAATCCAGCTTAGCAGAATAAACTAATAGTTATATTTAAAAAAAAAAAAACTTCCTAACAACACATATCTAACTATGAGATGATTTTAATTACTCTCACAACTAGTAATCCAATAAGTTGAAATGAACTAACATCTAAAGTATCGACAGAAATGCATCTCAAAGCTTCAAACCTCTTGTACAAAGATAGCGAAGATAAAAAATTTTGAGTCAAAAATCAAAGTAATGCTCTTTCCATTAATCTACATGAATATTTATTGTAGGGCAAGCAAATGCACTATAGATGACCCTTAATATGAGGGTTCAACCTCTATTTATAGTTTTTAAAATGAAACAATATTAAGGAAACATTACAAAGATTACAAATTTACAACTTAGTAGAGAGTTTTGTTGGCATTATCTTACTGGCTACAAAATTTGTGAAATCCACAGTGAGTAATCCGCCATAGCTGCTTAGCTCTGCAACTTGCTGTGATAGTTGGAGTTCAGGTGGTTGAAAACTACATCTGACCCATTGATCATTCTTAGAAGCTTCGTTTCACCATAGATCTGCAATTGCTTCTAGTTCTTATTCTTGAAACCCTTCGATGCTTCATCTTCTTGCCTTCCAAATGATTTTTCTTTGATCTAACAAGAATTTGCCTTTAAATACTTCAAAAATTTTAGCATCTTCTTAGTCGTCGATGCTTTACAATGAAAAGTTGCTATTAAACCTTCAAATTTCTCTACAAACTGGCAAGGAAGGAATCAAACATCATTCCAAATACCATTCTATACTTTTTATAGGTGATGTCATATTTAGTGGCTTTAGTTCTGTGGAATTAGATTTCAGCATAAAATGTTCTAAGGAGTGAGCCAAATGAAGTTCGCTACTAATCCACTTCCTAGCCTTCCTTTTCTCTTCTTCAGATTTAAATAAATCACAATCCATACAAAAAATATGCTGACATCACATTTACCTTAGTCAGAATGCAGAATCACCAATCCACACCAGAGTTAGTGCAAAAATTTCTTTATCTCCATTCCACACTGAAAGTAGTGCAAAATAGTCTTTCTCCTTTCTAGTCACCATTCTGCACTTCTCGTAGTGCTTTATCCCTTTAAGTCACCATTCCACACCAGATTACTCTTGAAACTCAACAAAATAAGAACTCGTCAACACTTAACTGCTTGAAGCATGCAAAAATCACCCACAATCACTATTTTGCACTTTTTTTTATGGTGACGTCATCTTTTCCAAAAAGTTTTGCAAAATAGGGACTCGCCTGTAATCCACTCTCAAATACACTATGAATCGAGGAGAATGGAATTTTATCTTGTTGAGGTGAAAAATACTAAATGTTGAGCAGAATCGAGAACTCTCCCTGCAAATCCACTCCAAAATACTCTATATCCTCAACGAAATAGAGATTTCATGCCTTAGAATAAAATATTCAATGTTTTCTAAGAATGTGGTCATTTTGGGCATACATGTGGATGCATGCTTCCCCATCCCTTTTCATATTGAACTTTCGACTAACTGGATGACTTGTTCAACTTGTGTATATAAGGGGTTAGCGTACATATACTGAATTTCTATCTGATTGTACCCTACTCGGAGTCATCTAGAGCCATGTCAATACCCTAACCTTGGACTTGATCACTCATGCTCATTATGACTCATGATAGTTTATCCCATACCAAACGTTATGGCTAAACTAGCTAAGTCAAATGAACATAGGATTTATCATAGTACTACCCAAGCAACAACCTAGAGGTGGCATCCCATACCGCCCCTCGTTACTATTTCTAACCAAGTCTCTTGTTTCGACTAATTTTGTTAGACTACGATTGCTCTCGAGATACATTGTGTGCATACCCGCACCTAAATGATATTGCACGTATTTAGTTGATCATCCCTTCCTGATGACTTCTATTTTAATTTTCATTTTCTAGATTTAAAATCTAATTATAGAGGTTCAATTTTAGGCATAACCAATTACTTGGTTTAAACCAAACCTCTAGAAAGAAAGTAAGCATAACTATCTGTCTCATGCTATCTTGCATTCTAGAACATACTATACTTAATAAAATTACCGTTAAAATTATGGATAATGATTACATTTTTCCATATAATTTTAAATTTTATCTTCCATAATCTGAAGTTTACAACATATTTTCTCTAAGTATAAAATTTATTTTAGATAAGGCAATACCCATAAAGTTTATTATTTTAGAATGTCCAACTTTTTTGCTTCGGTCAATATATTAATCACTTACAAGGAAGTCTCCTTATCCTATAAAAGTAAGGTTCTTAAATATTAGACAACCAATATTTTAAAAACAATTTAATAAACATAACCATCACTTTATTAATTAAGGTTCATAATTTTCCTATGTTTATATATACCTAACTCATTTACTTTTATCTAAATTTAATTGGTTTATTACTATTTTGAACATAAAATTCCTCTACATGAGCACTGTCATTATCATCTGATCAACATGATATTTTATGTTTGGTAAACAAGCTTAACTAAAGACACTCTAACTCTTTTGGGGTCTACTATTCAATTATTTCTAAATGACCATATAACCATGCTTTTAGTATTTAATACCAAACCATGATTTAATAGTAATCCACAGTGATAGTTACAAAGAGAATTATAATGGAGTAATGGAATTTGCTTCATTCTACTCTTAAAATACTTCCTTGCGATAGGTCCATCTTGCTTATATTTTATAATTCTCAAAAGTTTCTTCCATTTGTTCTCTGCTAAAAAAATTGAACAACCAACACTAATTTAAATAAAATAAAAGTATGTGTTTTGTTATTATTCAAGGGTATTTACAAATAAGTGCAAAATCCTACATTATACTACTCAATAACTTGTTCTAGAGAGACATTTCAGCCAATTTTCCTCAATATCATATTTCCCTAATTCCCTAGTGGGTGCAAGGCAAACCGATATTCAAATATCACATTTTGGTTGTTTACCAATGTTATAGGCATAATCCTTCCATAGTAAACACGTTACACACAGAGATAACAAACTTCAATACAAAGGATTCATAGATATTTTTGTAAATCAATACAACTGAATACAAGGGGTCTCTATTATAGGTTATTCCAAAAGTATTATATTTAGTTGACAAACACATGCATGTTATGATCAGATTGGTTTTGCTTCAAAAAGCTTCCACCATATCTAACAAGTCAGCTCACCTAGGCTATTTCTACGTGGATTCAATTTGTAAATAGATAACTCTCCATATGGCAATAATCTAAATGTAGCAACTTCATTTACTATGAAAATCACATTTAAAAAACATAATAGTTGATTTTAAAAGAAGTGCAGTGTCTTTAAAGATATTTTCCACTGTTAGCCTTCTTCTTTTCTCGATCAAATGTTATCTAAGCTCATCAAAATGTACACAAGGCTTAAAACTTGGTTTTGATAGTCCCTATTTCTACTAGCTCAAAATTAATAGAGAATGGGATTAAAATCGGCTCTATCATGAATGCATTCTACTTATACAATTAATTTAACATGCCACACAATAAATATTCACAATGATAGATAAATAAAATAGTGTAACTGAATAGGCTACGTGCAAATATCCTCTTCACCATTCTCAGCATCTAAGCATTCAATATATTATCAACGAATCAATCATTCCACTTTGCTACCAATTTTATAATACAAAACCCATATTTGTTTCATTTCCTCAAGAAAATTTCAAGCTATAAATAAAATCAATGAAGCACACATCTTGAATTCATTTTCAATTTTCAAACAAGTATTCACAAAAGCAATATTGAATCATTCAATGTATTTACAAATGGCATTCTCTATTAGAAATAAATAATTTCCAGAACGAAGCACACCATCATTCTAAAGAAATTCAAACCAAAGTTTTCAAACAAGTATTCATAGAAGCAATATTGAATCAATCAATGTATTTACAAATGACATTCTCTTTTAGAATTGGACAATTGCTAGAATGAAGCACATCATTCTCAAGCAATTCAAAACAAAGGAACAAAAATCCAACCTAGATATTGAGGCAAAAATCTTGCCCACTGTACCTTCCCAATTAACCAACTTAGTTCCTTCTTCTAGTGTTCGACCAACTCACAAACAAAAAACATGTAAATTATGTATTCCCCCCCCCCCCCAAATCTATTTTTCATACAAACTTGTTTTAGCAAAAAAAAATTATCCCCTTTTTTCCCATAACTCCAAAAACCTTGGTACCCCTTATCAAGAATAGAAAACATGCATAGAACCCATTCAAGAAGGATTTAATGCCACCCATAAACATATATTCACCATCATCATGGAAAGGCATTGAGAGGTAAATTTTGACTTAACTTTACTTTATTTCATTGTAAATTTTATCACGAAGTAACCACTACATAATCACATATTATAGTTTATATTCTAATTACTCTAATCCAGTCACATTGCTTTTTCTTTTTATTTTTTCTTTATTTTTACTTTTTATAACATACCTATCTATCTTAATAATTATCATTTTCCAAGGCAATATATACAAAATAGTTTCAATTCATCACAACTTTGTAAAAGGTGGCTCCCATGTCATAGCATCTTCATTGCCACATAAAATAAATAGAATATAATGATAAACTAATTATTCACAAACAATATGCAAGCATTAAAATAAGACACATGCCTAATGTAGTCCATTTATTATGCACCTACATGAAACATCTCAATGTGAACTTCCATGTGTTCACGAGCCGAATCATCACTTCCCCACTTTACCTTTTTCCAACAACTTTTATTATTTTTCAAAAGGAAAATTCTTGGTCCTGCGTACATAATGACAATCAATAGTACCGCATTCTATAGGAAAATGTAAGAATAATATATTAATTTATCTATAATCATTGACCATGCAAGGAGGGTCATTACATGTTTACTAAAATATTCTAAAAAAAATCATAAAAATGAGACAAATGTTAAATATGTTAATTGTTACTACATTAAGGGAGAGAATGTTAAAATAATATTTAGTAAAAAATAGAAAAAACATACTGATAAAAATAACACTTTTTTTAATGAAGAAGATTTTTTTTTGAAAAATAGTTTGAAAAAATTTATATTAAAACAAAGATCATTTACATGTTGGAATGAGACTTCTCCTAGCCTTAGCCAAAGAGAACACATGTTTACAATAGTTAAAGAATATTTTTATTGGAGCCAAATATCCTAAACCATATTTGTACAATGGTTGTTCATCTGTTTACACATGTAAAAGAAGATCTACATTGGAGCACAAATCTCCTAAACCATATTTCTGTAATGGCTGTCTGAATTAGCTAAACATAAGATTTTCTCACTAACCTATCTAATCATCTCATCCTCAATAGCCATGTCACTGTGCCAAGGAACCCCTTCCTCCTTCTTAGTTCCCATATTAGCCAGGAAGTTTACCACTTTATTTATAACTCTGCTCAAATAAATTGGAATCACTTCATCTAATTCCCTCCACAATTTCTTAATTTGAGTGACAAGAATCCTCAACCTCCATGTCTTCAAAGTAAATTTCCTCATGCAATCCAAAGGTCCTCCATTATTTGAGAATATGATTCTATGATTATCCTCCTATAACCTTGTTTTACTATCCAAATAGAAGCAAATTCGATAGCTAAGGCTTTCACTTCATTGTTCATGGCCCTTACCAAGCCTTACAGTTCCTAATAGAGAATTGTTCCAACATGATTCTGGTAAACCACTCTAATTCCAACTCTACTCGAATTGCCTTCTATAGCTCCATCAGTATTAATTTTAATCCAACCTTCTAGGGTTTGTTTCCAACTAGCTTTGTCCCACTCCTCTTGCACTTCAACTTCCTTCTCCATTGTCTCTATAAAATCTTGAGTTTTTTCTTTAGCATACATTGCCACAGTTTCTATGAATGTGCTCCAAATGACCTACCAAAATCCATCTAGAGATAAAAAAATTTCTCTATTTTTTTTTTCATTTCTCTCAAACCACACTTGCCACAAAATGAAGTTTAATCCAAGCCCCCAAACAATACAAAGAGCTTTAGATTTAAATCTACCCCTCTTCCATATTTCTCAAATGTTAATCTAGTTTAAATCACCATTAACTCAAATTTTATAATATTAAAACCATCTCTCCGAGATCTGGCACATGAATGGGCACTCAAAAATCAAGTGGTCAAATGTTTCCTCACTCTTTTAGCATAAAACACATTGATATGGACTAATTATTCCACTATATTTGAGATTAGTAAAGGTAAGAATTCCATTATGCATGAACTTCCAGGCAAAAAGTTTACTTTGGGCCAACCCTTGGACTGCAAAATATTTCTCCAATCCTCAACCTGATATTCATGAGGAGGATACTCTAGAAGGATCTTACCATATCCATACTTCATTATATAAACACAAGGGCTACCAAAACCCCAAGCTAATTCATCCTCCTCATCTCTACCTATGAGAAATATTTCTGCCAAGATTTTAGTCATGATGGGTGTCAATTTTGAAGGGATTGAAATTGGCCACTCATCCAACTTCTTAAATTGTTTAAACTTATAATTCCTAGTTGACTAGTGTTGAAATAACTTTCAATTTGGACCCAATACCTGGTTTCCATGGCTATTTTTATTGGTTGTAGTTCATGGAATTCAACAATGATTGATGGGTATTAATCCCATGAATCTGTCAAAAATCATACCTTCTCCCCTCTCACTGCTTTCCAAAATAATCCATATTTCACTACCTGAGATCCTAACTTAAGAGCCTACCACACTAAGGATACATTACCATCCAAAGGTAAATGACCCACCTCATTTAGATTTACCTATCCCAAATATTTACTAGTTAAAATTCTATTGAATAAAGAAGTTGGTTGGGAAATCCACCTCCAATAAAGCTTTCCAACCAAAGCTTTATTATTTAACTTTGATATTCTCAGTCCCAAACCTCCTTTTACCTTGTATTGGATTACTTTATCCCAACCTACTAAGGTCCATTTTCTCTCTCCTTTTACTCCTTCCCATAAAACAATTATAGTCATCTTGTCCAACTCTTTCCATATGGTATGTGGGGCAACAAGGATAGAAATTTAAAATTTTGGCATGGCCTAAATGAATGACTATAAAAAATTTAATCTACCTCCATAACTTAACCATTTGTGAGACCAATGATTAATTCTTTCCTTGATATATTTCAAAAGATTCCTCCAGATATCTATTTTTAGTTTTTTAAAATGCAAAGGGACCCCTAAGTATACCACTAGGAGAGAAGTCCTTGTGAATCCCAAGATCTCTAAATTTTTGTTCTAAAGCCTTTGATCAAGATTGAAAAATACCACTTTGGATTTTTATCATTGATGATTTCGTTTTTGGCCCTAAGGTAGACATTAAGTGTATCTCTAATCATTCTTGTATTGAAATTGGCCACTCCCACCAATATTGTATCATCCACAAACTTTAGGTGAGTCAAAACTTCCTGAACCACCTTGAAACCTATTAAAAAACTTTGTTGTATTCTCCTCAAGATGAGATTACCCAAACCTTCATCCAATATGAGAAAAATATAAGGGAAACAAGGATCTCCTTGACGAAGGCCTTGAGTAGCTCCAAACTATTACGAGGGAAGAGCCTTGATTAAAATTGAGTATGTCAGAGTGGAAACACAACTCATGACCCATTCTATCTAATCCTGAGAGAAACCAAAGGTTGCTATCATATTTTACAAGAAGCTCTAGTCCACCCTATCATAAGCCTTTGATATATCCAATTTTATGAACATTCCTCTATTACAGATTTTTGCATTGAATGGATTGCCTCTTGAGCTAGAACCACACTATCCAAGATCTACCTACCCTTTATAAAACCCCCTTGCTCCAAGGATATAATGCTATGTAGAAGAGGTTTTAGTCACTCAACCACTACCTTTGTGATTATTTAATAAATGACATTGCATAAGGAAATAGGTCTATAATCTGAAATATGCACCCCCTCATTCCATTTTGGAATTAAGGAAATGAAAGCATGATTTAATTATTTAAGCATTATTTTACTACTTTTGGATTCCTCTATAACAGCCATTACATCCTCCTCCAAGTTATCCTTGAAGACCTAAAAAAACTTAATTGGAAAGCCATCTGGACCTGGTGTTTTTTTGGTGCTCATTCCAAAGACTAATTTCTTCAATTTATCTCTATCAATGGGTTTAATTATGACCTAATTTTCCTCTTCAGAGATAATAGAGGGTATAATAGCAAGAACTTATTTTTGAGCCTCTTCATATTACACCATACTTTCCTTAAATAGTTTAGAAAAATAATCCATTAAATGGAAATGCGTACCTGGAATTGTATCAAAGGAGTATCTGTTCTCATCTTTGAGAACTTCCATGTTGTTCATGTCTCATAGCATAGGTAGCCCGATGGAAAAAATTAGTATTTTTATCACCCTTTAATAACAAGTGGTTCTTACTCTCTATTTTCAGTAGGTCTCCTCTTGGTTGTCAATATCGTCAACCGCTTTACACAATGCATCATCCTCTTCTTTGATTTACTCTGTAATTTTTCCTTCCTTAAAGTGTTTTTGAGCCTCATCCCATATGGCCACCAAAGGATATCTTTGGAATTGGAAAAAGTCTTGTTAGCTCACCTCCATTATTTTAGTTGAACTTTGACATAATGAAGCTGCTTGTGGAATCTAAACCTTTTTGTCCCATATGTCGGGTGGCCCTCTTCCCACCACTGTAGAATTTTCTTTTGAAGTTCTTCTTTTCGTAACCAAAAGTTTTCAAATTTAAATGGTTTGTGATGTTGCACTGTCTTGATCCCCCCTTCCAACAAAGTGTAAAAGTGATCTGAATTTGGACCCTCCAAAATATAAAATTTTATATTCCATTTCACAAATGCCTCATCTAAAACCAAAAAATTATCTAAATTCATCTTCCTACCATGTGGGTCCCTCCTCTTATTAGTGTTAGTATAGTTGGTTACATGGAGTTTAATATCCACCAAGTGTAATGCCTAGACTTGGGAAATCATAAGTCGATCCCATGGGTCTAAAATTAGGGTTCCCCTTATTGAGATCTAGAGTATAATTTATCATTAAAATCCCCAGAAACAATCTAGTATAACTCTTTCCTTGAGACTCTCATGTTATGCATAACTTTCCATTAATTCATCTGGCCATCTAGGTTTTGACGGTCATAAAAATTTGTTATTAAAACCTATTAAGCTGTCACATTATTCCTAAAATGTGATGTGAGGACACCCCTCCAAGCTATATGTTCTATTGCTATCCATTCAAGAGAGTTACAAAAAGTAACTATTCCCCCTAAGACCCCTTGGGCAACCACTTCCATATGACCAGCACCCATCCAAAGTCTATTAACTATTTTACACATAAGATCCAATGATATTTTTTATCTCCAAGATAACCAAAAAATATGTGTTACATTTTTCTAAGAGTCTTCGAACAAAAAATTGATGGGTTCTACTATTTAAACCCCTAAAATTCCATGATTGTATAATCATTGGTTGCCTTGAGAGCAGTAGAAATCTATTGGTCTCACTGATCGTCTAGTGATCAATTTGTCTCCTTGATATGCTATCAATTCCTTCTTTGATTTTCTATCCACTCCTTGAGAACTGATATTTTTTATATCTTTTCCACCTAAGTTATCCCTAGAGTTTTTCTTTATAAATTCTTTTCTACTATACCCATGATGACATCCTTAATTATCAGTTTCTATTGGTTATGCACTATCAATGTCCCTACACTCTCTGATTGCGATAAATCATTGTATTTAATTACCTACTCTAGAATAGGTGGTGAAAGAGGGGCTTGAACATGGTTTTTATTTCTTTCATTATTCCCATACACTCCTTCCATGAATTGTTCTTCTTTTTGGTCCATTTGTGTCTTAAATATATCATACCTATTGGATGTCTTGAGTTGGGTTTGCTCTTTAACATATTTTTCTTTTGCCTTCTCCTTCTTTTGGGTTGTTAAAAACCATATCTCTGTGCTTCTTTACACTGAGAAATGTTGGTTGTTTCTTTATTGATTATTGACTTACCCTCCTTAGGAAGATTTGACATTCCCAAAGGAGCATCCATTTTTATGTTCATATTGTTTGGATATGATCAAGACAAAAGCCCATATTTTGTTGTAAACTTTGCATATGAAGGGAAATACCTCATAATCCAGTTGTTAAATCCAAGATAGTTCTGCAAGTTTGAGTTCAAACTCTACCAAAAAAGGCTTCCTAAGATCCATTTCCATGCATAATATAGCATAAATGATTGTGTTTCCTTCCATTGTGTCTTTGGAAACACCCAAATATCTTCCAAGGGAATTATCGATAATTTCCAATACTTGCTCACTCTAAAACTCCATTGGAAGTGCATACAAATGTATCCAAACCGAGACAACAATGGACTCAATTTGAGGATCAAATCCCACTCTCCAAGGCTGAACAAGTAATCCTTCCAGATCATGATTCCTCTTTTTTTTATTTGAAAACCCTATTTCTATCGGCAAGTGAAGAAAAACTAACTATAAAATATCATTTTCTAATAAACCACAAATAATACTCACCAAAAGGCTCCTAGTTTTTCCAGATCTAGAAATGCAAAAAATGCACGATAGGGTGAATATCCAAGAATTTACAGATCAAATCATGACTGGATCTATATAAAACTATTTCTTCGACCATCCTTTGCTCAATGAAAATATTTGGCCTTGATTTTGATTGAGGTAAGCATCCATTAACTCGTTGAGATGTTGATATATTTCTAAAAACCGTAAAGAGTGTTTTAAATGTAATTTTTGTGCTTCTTCAATCTCGATTGGAGATTTATCCTTTAACAAATATGCAAAAGAAATATGTCTCTTTAAAATGGGATCCGAAGGTGTCCCCATTGGGTCTTCTTGGGACAACAATCTTGTCTTCAAGTCCACAGAAACCAGAAATAGCTTTAGCTACCCAACTGATGCCCTAGTTTTCTCTTCCAATCTCTCCAACACATTTCAAAACTTCATGACAATTTCAAATTTTGAAAATTCTAATTTTAACCAATTTGACGATAAATAAAAAATAAGAAAAGTTATTTATATATAAAAAGACAATTGTAAATAGAAAAGTTAAACAATAATTAAAAAAGTCAAATATAAAAATATCTCTTTATTATTATTATGTGTAATAATTCAATTTCGGTTCAATTCTATGTAATCAAACAATTAAATAAATACAAATTTAAATATTGCAACAACAATTGGTGTTTTATTTTTTCTGTTGTGTATTTGTTCTACATAATTTTTCCTTTGCTATAAACCAATGAGTCCTTATACCACTAATAAAATAGTTTTCGAAGTAGCATGGTAGATGAGAGTACAAAAACACCAAAACGAGAATATTTTTAACACAAAAGACTTCAACCATAGTTGAATTATGAAAGCTAGATCATACTTACTCTAGGCTATTTATAATGTCTTCACTAGTTATTCTATATTCACGATATTTTTATAATTTCAACTCTGACCATAAATTATGGTCAGAGACATAGACATGCTAGTTCCAAAATGCCTTTGCATAAACCTCGTTATAATCCATAAAACTATAGTGCACCCTATATTTATCAATCTCCATTCATATATAATATCTAATGATGATTATATCTAAATAATGGTCATACCTTGTTAGAAATTAAACTTGATTTCACATATGATAGATCTCTGATAGATCTTATCTACCACATTCGATCACTATTTTTAAAAGTGTGCACAATTATTACCGATAGATGCAATTGTTTTGCGATTGGATGGAAACCCTAGTTTTGTATTTAAAGCATGTCAAAAGGTTGGTAAGCCTTTCCCTCCTAAATTTGGCTATATAATTTGATGTCGTCTCAAAAGCAAGCAGAGGAGATATCAAGACAAGAGTGATAGAGAAGAACGTAGCAACGTAGCGTGGAGCAGAAGAAGGAGCAATAGAGTAGAGCAGTGGAACAAAAGTGCATAGTATATCCTACAAACTGGTTCAGTTAAAAATGAATGTGTATGCATTTCCAAACTTATGTAGGTGGATGTATTTCCATATTTGAGCAATAAAATATATTTGCATGTATTTTGCCTTCTGCATATTGTTTTGATTGAATATAAAACTAACTTATAAAATTTAGCTTTTATCTTATTTTTATATGTTCCATCCCACTGGAGACCCCTTGTAAAATATCATGATTGAAAAATATTCTCTATTCTGCTCACTTCCTTTGTATTTTTGAGTGGCATAAAATAAACATGTTCTAGCCCGCTCATATGTTTTCATTGAGAGTTGTGCCAACAATTTAGAAGAGTGGTGTAGGACATTTTTCACTTAGGTTATAGCCCACTTTATTTTCATTAAATTTTTTGGCTCGCAATATTATATTTGTTTCAATATACGAACTTATCTCCTTTTAAAGTCTGTGGGATATCTTATTATTTCTAATCTACCTTAGTTTTGAGTGGTATAAAACCTGTGCTCCCAACCACTCACTTGTGGCATCAAAATATGTGTCAACAATCCTGGAAGAGTGGCATACATCATGTCTCTAATTCATTATTGTTTACGTGTTAAGTCCAGTAGACTAGAATTTGCTCCTGGTCGCTCCCTTATTACATAAAAATGTGTGTTTATCTATTATCTCCAATTTCTAAAAATAGATCATTGTAGCCTATGGACTTGAAAGCTGCTAAAATACATGGTGTACAACATATCTTATTTTGATGCGATCAATAAATTTGTTTCCTTGTGTTCAAGATCACTTTGTTTCTTTTGAGTTATAACTTGCAACACTCATATGTTAGGGTCCCATTTACATATTTTCTTGTTCTTTCATGATCTATACCGGAGGGTGCACCATCTCACTCCTGTGACATGTTGTGGACCATTGCGTACATTGTACCGCTCATAGTAAAATTAAAAACTTTTAAATTGGTATCATAGTCTATGTCAGACTCAGGGAAGATAATAAGCAATATCTTCTAGTGGTAACCCATTGTAGTTGTAGATACCACATTTTAATGACAAGAACTATGATTACTAGAGCATATAGATGAATATTCTATTTTGATCTTAGGAGCTATGGGACTTTGTCGAGAATGGTTATGCAGAACAAGTAGATGCGATAATGTTGAGCGCTCTCTCCCAAGCGGAGTTATACTTGTTGAATGAGAATTGGAAGGACTAGAAGATATTATTCTACATAATGAAGGCAGTCGAGAAAATAATTTTCTCAAGAATTGCAGTAGTAACCAATTCAAAGGAGGTATGGTAAATTATAGCTAGCTCCTTCTAGGGTGCCAACAAATTGAAGCTAGTGAGGTTGCAGATGTTGAAAAGAGAGTTTGAGTACTTACTAATGAGTGAGTCAGAGTCCATGAGTGAATTCTTTACCTAGATAATGGATCTCATTAACTAGATGAGGTTGAATGGCAAGAATGTGGAGAACCAAAGAATTATGGAGAAGATACTGAGGAGCCTACTAGCAAAGTTTGACTCTGTAGTAATTACAATTTAAGAATCAAATGATTTGACAACCCTTTCAGTGGATGAGCTCATAGGTTCTATAGACCCTAAAATTATGTTAATCTGATTAGACTACCAAGACATGAGCTAATCCACACAATATGGCCCCCTTGGGTAACCCTCAATGGTTATATAGTTGTACCAACCATTTTTGGGAGGTTCTATCCCACTTTTGGGAGGTTTTGGGCCATGTAGGTATGGTTGTCCCACCCAGGTATGGCCATAGTTCTTGGTCATCCCACCCAAGGACGACCACATGCATCCATCCCTAGGTGGGATGGCCATGGTATTTGACCTCCAAAAAGTCAAAATTGTGATAAATGGTACCCAAAAACTACCATTTATCCGCCCATTCAAACATGCAAGCATGAAGACACAACTCTCATGCCAAGTTGCAAATTGGAGGCCAAAAAGGGAGATTCCTTCCCCCTCCAACACATGGCAACATTTGGATAAATGGCGACACTTGCCTCGCATGGCCTTGCATGCCCATTTTACCATATCCCCTCTTGGGCTATAAAGTGGATCAATTCCACCCAATTTCAAAGAGATAAGTCTTTGCATATTTCACCATGAAGTGCTACCGAGATTTTCCCTACTTTTATTATGTATTTTCCCTTGAAATCTCCATCAAGTGAAGGAGGTTTTCAAGTGAGTCCAAAATATGCAATATATTTATAAAACTAACCCATTGGAGTTAGTCGTATCCCAAAATTTGTCAATAATACCCCTAAGATTGTTTTGGACCAATTCCCAAAGGAATTTGTGTTAGAAACCACTAGATTTGGTGGCCACCCCACCCTAGGATGGCCCCAAAATTATGACAATCCTAAATGTCTCAGCTTGGGATGGCCACAAATTGGAGTATAATTTTGTTACTATTGCATAGATAGTTTCTAGACTAGATTATATGCTCTCTATTCAAATTTGGTGTAATTTGGAGTTGTATTGCTTTTGTTATCATGTTTTTATGATTTACAGGTCTAAATGGCTCACCCCAGGATGACCACAAATCTAAGCACAATTTCTTTACTATTTTTAATTAGATGATTCACAGAGCACATAATATGCCTAGATCTCACTTTTGGTAGTATTTGAAGCAATTTTGAACAATCTATTGCACTTTTCCTCTTTCAAGCTTATTGATGCATGCACCCTCATGGCTTTATCTTAATCTGCACATGCTTTTGATAAATTTTAGTTTCTTGTGCATATATCTAGGTATCACAATGTATGAGGAAGGAGTAACAAGCTAGAACAATGATAGAACACTTTGTGGTGGCATAAGAATCCCGCTCCCTTCAATCGTGAGTGCGAGGAAGATATTGGAAGTCCACCTTGGATTCTTGGAAGGATTTGATCCTTTGATTTATGTATTGAGTGTATCAATTGAGTGATCTTAAGGGGACATTTTATAACTGTTTATTTGACATTTATATCAATATAAGGAGAACCACCCATTTATTTCATATACTTGTCATTTTATGCTTGTTTGAAGTGTCACTTTCGTAGTGCTTAGATCAAGTAGAACAATAGATGAATTTCATTTTACCTTGCTAAGTGTACTATTTTTCTACTCTACAGTGGCGATCATGGTGGAACCTCATGTCCCGTCTCATTTTTGCAAGTTTTGACCCTATTTTTGTGCTTTGGATGTTGTAGGTATTGGTCATTTTGGCCTGACACAATCCCTGATTTCCTAATTGAAACACCTAGGGACGACCACAGTAGCCATCCCAGGTAGGGACACCCTCCAAATTTGTAGTTTTTCCACCCTAGAACGACCACAAAATAGAGGGTTTTCTAATCAAAATTCCAGATACAACAAGATATTAGGCTATCAAGGTAAGTGCCTAAACCTTCACCTTGCATTTTTACTATTCAAAATAGCTTAAACATGATTTTTTTTTTATTCCCTTTTTTTCTTGAAAGGTATATTTCATTTTTCTATAATTGCAAAAAGAACAAAAAAAGAAGAAAAACAGAAAAAAATTAAGTAGAAATGTATTTGTATGGATTTATTGCCTGTGACCTACCTAATGGGTAGGTTATCAATTTAGACATGCATTTTGTAGGTACCTTTTATCTAAAATTTCTAAAAGTAAAGTGTCCTTTTTGTATTTAGTGAATATTCATTGAGTGCTCTATTTTTTAAATTTATTTAAGTATAAAAGGAACAAAACACACCACATCACATTTAAACATTAGTGAATTGGACTTCATCCCCAACCACTAATAGATACCAATGATGGTGGGATTCATATCTATCCATTATCTCACATGATTGATCGAACCTTGAAATCCATTTAACATAAGAACATCATCCAACAATAGGAAAACACATGAGAATAAGTCTCTTTGCAGAACACCAACTCTAAACACATCAGACAACTTAGGGATTCACATTTAAAACTCAAAGGAGATAATAACATTGTTTTCTTGTGTGCTCCTTTTATTATTTGATTGTGTGTTTCTAAATTTTAAAAGAGATAATCATGTTGTATGCATTGTACATTTCTTTATTTTTTGGGTAATCAACATAAGATCCTTGATTTGGGACCAAACTCTAATTTTTTCAAAAAATTAAAACTGCTACTTCTTGATTCTGCATCCAATGAATTGAAAATCATGCAAATTAGAGGTATAACAAAAAATTTATGTTTGTTTTATGATTACTCTATTTTTGAGTTACTTTAAAGCCAAAAATAGGGAAAAACTGCACTAAAATAGTCATAAAAATCCATAGACAACCCCAAAAAATGCCAAATTTATTTTGTTGTCCTAGTTGGCCCCTTGTGCACCTATCACAGAAAGTTTGAGTCCAAACTCTTTATTTCTTAAAATTATCAAAAAATTTCTAAAATTGGGCATTTTTCCACAAGCCCCAGTTGGCCAAATAGTCCAAAAATACAAATTTTGACTAGGAAGTCATTTTTTAGAGCCCCAACCCATTGTGATCATCTCATCCTGTTGATTTTTTTGATATATAACACACATCCTTTTTTTGGAAGTCAATTTTTTCTTTAGTGTGGGTTTCCTTCAGGGTTTGCCTAGTCAACACATCATGACAACTACGCATAGCCGACCTCAATCACGAGGTAGCGAAGTGGAAAAATTTAGGAGAGGCCTGATAGTATGAGGATATCCTCATTTCGGTATAGTTACCTGATAGTATTCACATCAGTTACTCTCTTGAGGATCTCATCATTCCTGCACAATACCTTGAAAGTCATCATGAGGCCAACCCCTCACTCAAAGGACCTAATTACCAAGGTACATCTTCTAGGAGAGCACTAATGGGTTATCCACATGATCAAGTGAATTATTTGGTTAGCTAGCACTAATTCAAGATTCAAACCAGATCTAATCAACCTGTAAAGGCACCTAGTAGTGAGGTCTACACTCCCTCTACATCATGGTCTTCACCACCTAGAACTCCCATCCAACAAGTGTTAGCAATCTAGAGTAGGCCTATGTGAAGTTTACATGCACCCATAAACCAATATGAACATGAGTGAGCTTCTACAACAGTCATCCAAACATTAGAAAACTTTCATGAGGATCTTGGATTCCATTGAGGTACAACCTCATGACTCTGATTCTTTCATCAACTTTGTGGGATACATACAAATGCACAATAATCTTGTTGTATCCTTTCAAAATCATGAGATCAAATCCATTCCTACCAATTCACCAGATCTTGCTTTGCACATCATCATGAGTATCAATAGTCTCCCTTATAAGAAAGTATTGGTTGACATAGGTTCCTCAATAAACATTATTACCACAACTGCACTAAAACATCTCAACCTTCCATCTTCGCACATTGTAGCATCCACGTTCACCTTGCAAGTGTTTAACAATGCTTTATCTCCTACAATTGGCACAATAGTCCTCCCCATCCAAGTTGGAAAAAATATTGTATCTAATTTTTACTACATTTTAGAGGGTTCAAGATAGTACACCATATTACTTGGAATGCCATGGATAAGACCCATGGAATGTGTTTCATCTATAGTGCATCAATGCATTAAATACATTGATGCAGGTAAGGTCTATGTGGTGCCTACTGACCTAGACCCCTTCAAGTATTATAAATAGGTGGATCATCCATAGGATCATATTGTATCACTCATGCACTTGGACACTAAACCCAACGACCTTATCCAGAGTCCAGATTCAACCCCACGGTTAGTCATGAAGCTAGCTTCATCACCACTAGTACCATTCAAAAGAGCTAGATGTGGAGGATTCCACAAATATCATTAATACGTCTGTAGAAGACCTTTCCACTCCTATAAAAAAGGAGGAAGAGCCCACTTTTGATATGAATAAATCAAATTATATCATGCTTGAGGATACAATCCAATTGACCTACCCAGAACTTGATGAGTGCATAGTACCCAACATTATATTCATACCAATTATCGAGTTGATCAAGGATCCAGGTATTCCTACTATAAAGTAACCACCCATTGATAGCATTTATAATGCACCCACTAAACATGGGGGTCACGCTTATCACAATGGACAATTTGATAAGGCAGCCATGACTTGTCCAAATGCAAATGCATCTTCTCATGAGTTTGTGGGAATGATTAATGTGATGATAGAGAACCAAAGCCCTATGAATCCATTTATGCCCTATGACTCCACCCAATATTCCATGCATACCACAAGAGATACCATCGATGGATTTGGTCACACCTACTCCATCTCACTCAATATCTCCACAAAATCAAGAATAGGTGTACCCCCTACACCAAAGCGAGGATAATATAATTGTCACAACTAAAAACTTTGAGTTGGAATAAGAACATGTGGATATACTCACTAGCCACAATCATCATGAATCATCCATATATACTCAAACATTGAGGAATTTTGATCCACATTTGCTCAATTGTCTCCTGGCTCCCACATCCAATTCACCTCCACCACCTATCAATTGCCATCTAGATTCCTCAATAGTTGTTTAGTCATCACCTCCACTATTTTCACAACATATCTTGGATAAGCTAGCCAACATGGAGTTACAAGTGAGTCACCAACACAATGATTTACAATAGATATTGAATCGAATCATAATAATTGAGTTACAATTGAGTCATCCAAAACCTCAACCCCTTTATTTTCATGACCAACCCACATCTGTGCAGTCCAATGTTAAGTCTTAAACAAATCAAGGGCAAAACTAGCAAAGTTATCCTAAGCGATAATTTACACCCATTGCTAAGTCCATGAATTCTCTATTTGAGAATCTTTGTACAAAAAAAGTAATTAATCTACCTAAAAGTTGACCTGTCAATCCAAACACACCAAAGCCCAAAGGATATCACAAAGGCCTATACTGCAAGTACCATAGGCAAAATGGGTATGATGTACAAATATGCCATAAGTTAAAACACCTAGTACAAGATATGATCGATATGAATGATCTTCAGTTCAATAAACCTGTTTCAATAAATAATCAATAAATTGGCATATTTTAGGATTTGTTACCTATGGATGGAAGCCAAGAAGAGTAACCTAAACAAGTGATTGAAATACATAAAACCTTGCAGCCTCACAAAATGATTCAATTGTGTTCACCTCATTTGAACTGTCAACATCATACCTGGATTCTATTATCTGAGTCCATGTCAACCATCTTTCACAACCTGTAAGAAAAAAAGATAATCATCTTGCCAGACATACCCCTGTTCAACCTGAATAGACCTAGATCCAAACTATACAGAGAGGATCATTATTACCTCTATCACTGAATGAGAGGGTATGACATTAGTGATTATCATTTTTTCAGATGAATGGTCCAATATCTTATTGATAAGGAAGCTTTATCCACAAATGGGTCACTCATTTTACCCCATCCAGACATTGGCATTACCCTAAATTCCCCACCACAATCGTGGGGGGTCAATTTCTATCATTTCTTCTAGCTAAGCCAATCACATCACATCAATCATAGTACATACTAGGGTATCCAAGGTGTCACACCTTCCCCACTGTTTACATCATAAAAATCATAAGAAATGAAGCAAATTAATGATTCTAAGCATGTCACACCCTCCTTGATTCCTTTGATAACCACAAATTTTGAGGGGTACACAAGGTATCACACCTTCCTCCTAAAACCACAAAGTAATCAAAGCTAAAAAAAGCTCCAAAGGTATCCATAAGCCCTTTGGTCAACTCACAAAAAATCCCAAAGTTATCTACGAACCCTTTGGTCACCCCAAAAAGCTCCAAGGGTGCCTACAAACCCTATGGTCACCCCAAAAATATCCAAAGGTGTCTATGAACCCTTTGGTCACCCCAAAATTCTCCAAAGGTGTCTATGAACCCTTTGGTCAACCCAAAATGCTCCAAAGGTGTCTACGAACCCTGTGGTCACCCCAAAAAGACACAAAGGTATCCATTAACCCTTTGGTCACCCAAAATCCCTAGAGGTATCCATAAACCCTTTGTTCACCCAAAAAGCCCCAAAGGTTTCCATAAAATATTTGGTCACTCAAAAAGCCCCAAAGGTATACATAAACCCTTTGATCACTGAAAATACCCAAAGGTATCCATAAACCCTTTGGTCATCCAAAAAACACCAAAGGTGTCTATGAACCCTTTGGTCACCCTAAAAGGACCCAAAGGTATCCACAAACCCTTTGGTCAACCCAAAAGCCCCAAAGGTATCTATAAACTCTTTCGTCACCCAAAATACCCCAATGGCATCCCATAAGCTCATTGGTCAACTATATATACACATATATTAATCAAAATTCAAAAACATCATCAAAACAACAAAAATACCAAAATATTGTATCGCATGGTATTTCATATCACTACATTATCCAATCTATTGCATTAGGCATAATTATCATTGCACTTTGCATTTTAGAGTCGCTCATACATATCTAGCACCAAGAATGTACATTAGTCATAATTCAACATCAATTTTGTAAAAGTCATTATTTACATCATTCCATATTACACTTATCATTTCCATCCACATTTCCAACCTTTCATATGTGTGTATGTTTCCCTTCACCTAGTTATATGGTATAGGGTGTCTTTAGAGTTTTCAGTCACTCAATTGTTTCTAGTTTTCTTTTTAGATTTTGTAGAAAGCTACCCTGATTTTTAGAAGGTAGAGACTTGCTTTGATTGTACCTTGTATACGTCAAAATACCAACACATTATTCACATTAAATCCAAGTTTTGCACAAGGAAATATGAAACCTACAAAGTGGTCCAGGTTACCTTAAGTGAAAATTTACCTTGCTCATCCCCCTGTGCACATGGTTCCAAAAATTCTAAGAATTGACAAAAGGACAAGATCCTCCCTACCAAAAATCCCCCAAAAAATAATGGATTTTACCACTAAGAAAAAAATAAATAAATAGTGGTTATCACCACTACAAAAATCCCTTGCTCACCAAACAAAAATGAGAAAATCCCTTCAACAATTCAAAACTAAAAGAAAAGAAGGGAGTACTGAACTTGAATCCCTAGAATTATCAGAATTTGATAAACCATGAAGTGATCCTCATTATAGGTTAGGTGGCATCAAGCCTACCTGGAAATGGTAGTATCCTTATGCATGATGATATGTCTATCATATTAGCATCTCGATTTTATACAAACCAATGTTTGCATGCAGAGCTAGCTTTTGATAGCTTGTAATACCTAGTAGTCTAATACAACTACATACAAAACCCAGGATCACAATACTCATAGGGTGATATTCAATACATATGGGTTGCATCAATCATGTTTGGAATTGGGGTAACTTTATGCGTTATCATAGTAATGAACTCACATGCACACATAGGGATATTGAGTATCTTGGTCATCCTAGTAGATTCCTACCTTGTCAAAAAGTCTTGCATGGTTAGTACATATCTTTTGATTAGTTAAGTAGAGTGTTTGAATCTCATGAAAACCTCAAATACATTCTATAACATCTTACTACTCATTTCATTCCATACCAGTTCACCACATATATGTCAATTTACATTTTCACAAATCCATTACATAGTCTCATGACAACATTACACATGAATCTATGAATTCTATACAGTCTATGGTGCTAACATAGTATGTCACATAGTATTCATATTTTATCATACAAATCCATAAATCATCCATATCATTATGCATACACACACATACATACCATAAAATAACATTATAGTACAATGCATGCATCCTTTAATGCATCCATAAATCATAACACATAATGCACCTAATGGTCCAACATCTCAAAATTGAAAATCAAGAAAACATTTTTAAACATCAACTGGGGCATTATCGGTATCATACCTACCCTAATCAACAATCAACCCCAAAAATCTCCAAAGGTACCCATAAACCCTTTGGTCAGCTCCCAAAAATCCCCAAAGGTACTCATAAACCCTTTGGTCACCCAAAAAGTCCTAAAGGTACTCATAAAATCTTTGGTCACCCAAAAATCCCTAAACATACACATAAGCCCTTTGGTAAACTCCCAAAAAGCCCCAAAGGTATTCATAAACCCCTTGGTCACCCCAAAAGCCTCAAAGATATTCATAAATCCTTTGGTAATCCAAAAATCCCTAAATTTATTGATAAGTACCCATAAACCCTTTGGTCACCCAAGAATAACCAAAGGTATTCATAAACCTTTTGGTCATTCAAAAAGCCCCAAAGGTACCCATAAAACCTTTCGTCATCCAAAAAGCACCAAAGGTATCCATAAAATCTTTGGTCAATCAAAACACCTGAATGGCATCCAATAAGCCCATTGGTCAAATATATATACATGTATATTAATCAAAAACCAAAAACATCGCAACAACAACACAAACATCAACGAATATGGTCCAAAACCCACCAAAAATAGGTCAAATTTGGTCAAAATTCACTCTAGATCAAGATGGAATCAAATTTTCTCATGCGTGAAAGGAAAAGTCGTTAATTCAATATCTAAGAAGATCACTATGGTTGGACCACCCCACAAGATTGAGGTATTCAATTTCTTTCTTCCATGAAATTTCAACAAAATCATCAGTTCTCTCAAAATAGACATATTTTACAATGGGTAAAGCTAAAGGAAATTCCAACCAAGTCATATGGGTCAATAAAATCATCACTTTTATCACTGGTCATTACCTCATCGACTCATCGATTGAGGGGGTAGTCATACATAAAAAATTCATAATCAAAATAAATAATCAAACACTCAATCATGCAAATTGTGTTCGTCCAATGAATCATTGCCAAATACAATCATACCCCTGCTTGGGGCAGACAACAAGAAAAAAATTCAACTAAGTACATAACAGGGTAGACAAACCTGCCTATTTGGTACACCTCACAAAATTACCAAATACTTGGTATTCTCTAATGCCTAGGGTTATAAGTCCCCCGAGCCTACCTAGAAGCTAAAGAGAAACCAAGACCAATTTATTTACTGATTCAGAAGCAAGGATTCAAGAATGCATACTCTTTCCATGATTAGGGCATCTAAAGTTGGTTAGGTTATTGAATAAACTTAATCATTGGTATTTTAATCATCTATTTTTTCTCAACGCTGTGCTGCACATAATGCATCCCAAAAAGGGGTATCTATAAACACTAAAATCGTGTCAATCTAATTAGACTACCAAGACATGAGCTAATTGACACAATATGGCCCTCTTGGGTAACCCTAAATGGTTTTATAGTGGCCTTAACAAATTTTAGGAGGTTCTACCCAACTTTTTGGGGGTTTTAGGACATGTATGCATGGTCGTCCCACTCAAGGATGACCATAGTTCTTGGTCATCCCACCCAGGGATGGCCACATGCAACCATCCTTGGGTGGGACGACCATGGTATTTGAACTCAAAAAAGTTAAAATTGGAACAAATGGCACCCAAAAACTACCATTTATCCCACCCATTCAAGCTTGCAAGCATGAGGGCGCATAACTCTCATGCCAAGTTACAAATTGGAGGTTAAAAAGGGATATTCCTTCTCCCTCCAATGCATGGCAACCTTTGGACAAACGGTGAAACCTACCTCGCATGGTCTTGCATGACTGTTTGACCATATGCCCTCTTGGGCTATAAAGTAGATCAATTCCACCCAATTTCAGAGAGAGGAGTCTTTGCATATTTCACCATGAAGTGTTGCCAATATTTTTCCCCACTTTATTGTATGTTTTCCCTTAATATCTCCATTGAGAGAAGGAGGTTTTCAAGTGAGTCCGAAATATGCAATCTATTTACAAAACCAACCCATTTGAGTGAATCCTATCCCCAAATTTATTGATAATACCCCTGAGAGTGTTTTGGACCAATTCCTAGAGGATTTGGTGGTAGAAACCTCCAAATTTGGTGGTTGTCCCACCCTAGGACAACCCCCAAATTGTGATAGTCATAAATGGATCATCCTGGAATGGCCTCAAATTGGAGTACAATTTTGTTATTATTTTTGCATTGATAGTTTCTATAATAGATTATATGCTCTCTATTCAAATTTGGTACAATTTGGATTTGTATTACTTCTGTTATCATGTTTTTGTGATTTGCAGGTCTGAATGGCTCACCCAGGGATGACCATAAATATGATCACAATTTCTTTACTATTTTTAATTAGGTAATTCACAGAGTACATAATATGCTTAGATCTCACTTTTGGTGGCATTTAGAGCAATTTTGAACAATCTATTGCACTTTTTATCTTTCAAGATTATTTATTCATGCACCCTCATGATTTCATCTTAATCCGCACATGATTTTGATTAATTTTAGTTTATTGTTTGTAGATCTAGGTATCAGTGCATGAGGAAGGAGCAGCAAGCTAGAAACATGATAGAACAATTTACAGTGGCATCATAATCCTGCTCCTTTCAATTTTGAGTGCGAGGAATACATTGTAAGCATGCCTTGGATTCTTGGAATGATTTGATCCTTTGATTTATTTATTGAGTGTATTAATTGAGAGCCCTCAAGGGGACATTTAATAATCGCTTATTTGAAATTTATATCAATATAAGGAGAATCACCCATTTCTTTCATATACTTGTCATTTTATGCTTGTTTGAAGTGTCATTTTCGTAGTGCTTAGATCAAGTAGAACAATAGATGCATATCATTTTCTCTTGCTAGATGCACCATTTTTACACTCTACAGGTTATCTACAAACACATGAGTAGAGGTTGAGTCGATCATCTCAGTCCTTGTTGGATCAAGCATTCAAAATGCAGGTCTCATTTTGAGACAACATTAGAAGAGATGAATCCCACCAAGGTGTCTCAAGTTATCAAGGAGGAAGAGGACAAAGCAACTGAGGCAAGTGTGGAAGAGGTAACAAGCGATATATTTGAAATATCAATTTATGTATAGAGAAATAAATTAGGCAGCTGATAAATTTCATAGAGGAATATGCATCACTTCCTTTAGTGTTTATGCTGGATCAATACTCATTCTTGTTCAAATAAGGTGACTAACTATTAAAGTGGCATGACTTGAACTTTTGGCTCCATGGGAGTTCAAATCATATTATATATTGACAAGTACTCAACCATGATGAAAACGGATATTATATATTGACAACCAATCAATCATAATCAATCAAACCTATGACAATGCCATATTTTCTATTTAAATAAATTAAATATTATTTATGGTTGCTTTATATCTATTTACCACTTAAACATAAAATTTTTTAAGTGAAAGATAACATGCTTTAATCAACTATAGAGGTGATGCTTTAACAACTGATGATTAGTATCTAAATAATGCTCATATCGGCCTTCACTCATTATGTCGTTCACTGATTCTAGTTCATTATAGTGTACCAAAATTACATCCTCCATATTAATTTGAAAATTTTCACTTCATGCCCAAAAAAATACTTTATAATTTGATTAATTGCCACCTCAAAATCCTTACTAGCATGCAAAATTGGAACATTTTTCATATGACATTTTTGGCTAAAATAAAATAGAAAAAAATGATAAGATGAGGAGGGTCAGTGGATTGTACTGAACAAGCTACCATAGAGCATAAACCCATTGAATCCACAACATTTGGGTTTTCTTAAACCAGTGTGATAGTCTTTGCTCTAGATACAAAGTTCCTCATTTTTTGGGTTTTTACCATAACTTGTTAATGAGGTATTTTTTTGAAGCTCAAGTAGGGAGAACTTCAGAATTAGCTTCCTAAATATCATAGGTTACAAAATTGGTAAGAGAGATAAAAAAATACACATTTGCAAAAATTGAAAACATGTTTGTTATTTATTTTGGACTTCCAAAAAACATAAACGACAACTATGAATTCACAATATTGCATGAAATCAATTATTTTAATTATGTTAATCGTGTGAAAGAATAAATCTCTTCATTTTGAGTAAATAAAATGAAAATATGCAAAAAAAAAACTAAAAATAATGAACACCAAGGAAACAGGGATACTCAACTCTATATTAATATGTGCTTCACTTTACAACAAGGTTGTTTACAACACATCACTTACCCAATAGATGTTACAACACAATGCCCAAATCTGGGCTTTGAACCTATCATACAACAGATTAATAACCCTCTCTACACTATCAAAAAGTATAACAAACAACCACTGCTGAAATGTTTATGCCTTCTATTTTAGAACAATAAAAGCACTACTAGGAAACTTGGACCAGCCTACCTAAATATTTTCCACACTATGAATAGAAAAAGTGGGCTCTTACCTCTACCATTATAGATAAAAAGGTAGGATCTAACCTTTACTACTACATACCTACATAGGCCACCAATTGGATGATGCAGTGGCCACTGATCAAACAAAATTCTACTTGGTGACTACTTTGACCAAGGTTGTAAGCCTACCCTGCCTTGACACCAAGTAAAATTTTGTGTTGCTAATGGCTTGGTCAATGCATCTGCTACATTCATTTCTATTTTCACCTTGAATAGTTCCACCTCTCCATATTCTACCACTTCTCTAATTAATTGAAAACTCAATCTAATGTGTTTAGTCCTAGAGTGAAACTTGGGATTCACTGCAAGATCAATTGCACATTGGTTGTCACACCAAAGATGTATTGGTTCTTGTTCAAATCCCACATCCTCACATAATAAATGAAGCCATATAGATTCTTTGGATGCCTATGCAGCAACAATGTACTCAACTTCTTGTTGTATATTGAGCAACCACTTCTTGCTTCTTAATTATACAACTAAGTATACCATCAAACAATATGAAGATATGTGCACTTGTAGACTTATCCTTATCCACATCTCCTCCAAAATATGAATCAACAAAACCCTATAATTGTTTGTTTTTTCTTGCAGCATAGCTTTTTGCATAGTCTTTTATCCCTTGTAGATACCTCATTATCCCCTTAACAACAATCTAATGTTGCTTAATTTTATTGGACATGAATCTACTTACAACACCCACTGCATGGGCTAAATCAAGTTTTGTACATACTATTTCATACATGATCTTTCCAACTGCACTTGCATATACTACATGTTTAATTTTCTCCACTTCTTGCTTGTACTTTGGACTCATTTCATTTGACAATGCCACTCCCACATGATATTGAGTGTTCATAGAAGTGATCTTATCCATTATAAAGTGTTCAAGACGATTGGATATGTATTTTCTTTGGCTTATCCAAATCCTTCTTGTCATGCGGTATCGTTTAACTTCAATTCTAAAAAATAATGCAATGGACCCAAGTCTTTCATGTCAAATTTTATTGATAATTCAAACTTTGTCCTTTTTACCAAATCCTTTGAGTTACTAAGAAAAAGAATATCATCAACATAAAAGACAAAAATAATGAAATGATTTACATTTTTCATGAAGCAAATGCGATGATCTCCATCAGTTCTTGTGAAACCATTTTCTATAAACCATTCTGATTATTACATATAAATATCCTCATTGATATCTCCATGAAGAAAAGTTATCTTCACATCCATTTTCTACATGTCCCAATCATAAATTGCTTCCATTGATATTAATAATCTAATTAAAGCAAGTTTTCCATAGGAGAGAAGGTTTCATTAAATTATATACCCTCTACTTGAGTATATCCTTTGCCACCAACTTTGCCTTGTATCTTTTTGTTGAACCATCAACTTTGTACTTCCTCTTAAAAATCCATTTACAACCAACTATTGTCCTATTCTTAGGCAATGGTTGCAAATCTCAAGTCTAGTTTTGTTCAAGTGATATCATTTCTTCTTCCATAACCTTTTTCCAATGAATAGCTTCATCACTATTAAGATCCTCTTTCACACTTCTTGGATCATCATATATGTAAGACAATTCAAAATAACTAAAACCACTTGGTTCATATCCGAACCTATTAGGTGCTCTTCTTTGTCGAAGACTATTTGTCACTTGATCATTTTGTTAAATTTATAAAATTTTAAGTTCTATATCATTTCTTAGTTGTACTTCAACATGCACAAGTTGATTATTGTAATGATTACTCTCCATAGTAGTCTCTTCTTGTTTTTGTACTTGCCTTTCATAATTAAACCCACTTACAAGTAGTTGAATCTCACATAATGGAGTTGAAACATGAGTGACATTGGTATTTGGTAACACATTCTGATTTTTTACTTTAGAAATTATTCCTCATTTTCTCAAGTATCCAGATTTACTTTCTTTTCACTAGTAAACTCTTCCTTGAAAATTACATGTTGGCTATATGTGTGAGGATGTTCTAATGGGATCCATAACTTGTATTCTTTGATTCCTTCACCATACCCAATGAAAATGCATTTCATTGACTTGTTATCAAGTTTTCTTTTATTCTCCTTGGGAACATGCATGTAGGCTTCACATCCAAAGACTCTTAGATGTGGTATTGTGGGTTTATTTCCACTCCAATCCTCCTCTAGTGTCTTTCCACTCAAAACAGATCTAGAAGACAAATTGTTCATAAAATTTGATGAATGTAAAGCTTCAAAAAAAAACTATTTTCTTAAGTGTGCATCCTCTCTCATACTTCTTTCCTTCTCTACTAAGGTTCTATTTAATATTTCAACACCATTATGTTGTGGGGAGTATGATATAGTTTTTTTCCTTGCAATGCCATTCAACCTACCAAATGCATCAAACTCCTTGGAGCAATACTCACCTCCATTACTAGTTCATAGTGCTTTTACATTCTTCCCTATTTATATTTCAACTTCAGCCACAAAGACTTTGAACATATCCAAAGCACTACTCTTTTATTTTGTTAAGTATACCCATGATTTCCTTAATAAGTCATCAAGGAATACGATAAAATATTTGGACCCTCCCATGCCAATTCCATTGGTCCACATATATTAAAATGTATTAATTCAAAAATTTCTTTGCTCCTATATTCACTTGAATTAAATGAAACTCTTTTTGTTTTCCCACCACACATGCTTCACAAAAATCAAATGAACCAAACTTCATACCTTCCAAACCTTAAATATTTTTCTTGTTGCACATCTCACATAGGCTCTTTTCTCCAAGATGTGCCATCCTTCTATGCCACAACATCATTTTTGACATATTTGTTGTTTTTATGAATTTTCCACTCTTTTTTGAGCTTGTATTTGCACTACCAACATAAAAAAGGATTGAATCTAATTTTTACAAGGTTCCATGTATTATACCTATAGCCAAGATCATGGCTCTATGAACTAACTTATGCCCATATTTGTAAAAGAGAGTCTCAACACCAGCCTCTGCAAGTTGACTTACTGAGAGTAAGTTTTATTTAAATATTGGAATATGTATTACATCTGATATGGTATTGATCCTTCCATAACTAAGATTATCTCTTATACTACCTTTTCCAACAACTTCAAAGTTATAATTGTCACCAGGGAATACTTTTTCATAGTCCTTGAACCACTTTCTATGTGGTGTAATGTGAAAGGATGCTTCCAAAGTCTATGAACCATAAATCATCTTGGACATTCATTTTCAAGCATGTAGCATTATATAGCCCCATTTCACTGGTTGATAGAGCAATTAAAGATTCTTCCTTTTCCTTGGAAAGATAAAGCCTTGCACTCACTCTTGTACCTATTTTGATTGCATTTTTAAAAATATCTTGCTTCTTTATTTTGCTTGGAAATCTTCTTCTTCATTTGGAACTATAGCCAATGTCATAGAATCTATCACCCTTTCTTTCTCTACTTGATCCTCTATCTCTTGTTGGAGTATATTACATTATTAGGGTACATGTCAATGTACCACATTGGGTATATTATTAGACTAGGGGTTTATATTAGGTTAAGTAGTTACTTGAGGAAGAAGTAATAAATGCACACGTGTTAGAATGTGAATGATGTAAATGTGCATGTAGTCCACATGTACATGAGTCATAGGATAGATAGTTGGATATTGATAGATAGAGTAAATGCCAAGGAACCTATCTTCCTATATATATGTGTGCCTTTACATAGATAGAAATAGAGCGAGATAGAGAGCAAGTTTACTATAGCATAGTGGGTAGGTACAATGTATCTTGCATCAAAATTGTTGAGTGCTTATGTCCTCCATTATGTTACATTGTATTATTTCTGCAGCTTTCCATTTATAGCATATTTTAATATTTTTGTAAAAATTCCATTATCTTATTTTTTAGCATATTTTACATCTTGTGATTGCTTTCTCACATATCATACATTATCAAAATCTAAAAGTGGTATCAGAACACACAATAGATCGATAGGAATACAAAGAGCCACAAGGGGCCACTATTGTTACTATTAGTATGAACTTGAGTATGTATTTGTAAATCAGACCTATCATTGTGCACCGCTACATGCGAACACTACCACAACAGAGATTGAGAGGAGAGAAGTGAATCTTAGTTTCATAATTTTTGAGATTACATTTGTCTACAATATTTCCATAGAGTTATAGAAAAACTCGTGAAGACTAGGACTTAGCATTCGTTCCACTAGATTGAAAAATCAACCAATGAATATTCATTATTTCTAGATTTAGAATCATGATATTAATACTTTGTTGCAAGAAAAGGATATTTTAGGAACATAAGTGAAGTCCTGTTGTAGACTTGCACATTTTAGAAGAGAAGGCCATAAGAAACCTTATTGTAGATTCAAGAAGAGACTTATGAGAAGAGTTTATGAAGAGATAAGAGATTAGTGATCTCCTTTACTAATTTAAGACTTATTTCAAAAGAATATAAACACACCCATCAAAGGTATCAATGAAAAACTTCCAATATTAGAAGAGAAGAACTATCAAGATCCTATTCCATAATTTAGAGATCTGTGAGAAATATATCATTGCAAACACTTCCATAGTAGAAGGTTGAAGAAAAGGTCTCAATTAGAAGACCAAAGAAGTTTTGAGATTAAAAACCTTGGAGAGGTCTCAAGGAGAAACAAGGAGAAGACTTGGAGAGCCTTATTGTAGAGCTCCTTGAAGCATCATCAAAGGAGTTCATATAAGAACTCATTGGAGAAATTTAGTACCAAGGATAAGCTCTTGATAGTGAAGGACTTGGGATAATTATCACCATCTGACAACAAGCCCAAGAGAGAAGGATTTGGAAAGCAGTTTTCCAAATTTTAAAGGAGATCAATAAAGACCTCAAGACATTCAAAATATTGAGAAGGTTCTATTTGAAGTTAGAATTCGACAAGGAAGTTGAAGGAGACCAAATATAGAATAAGCCTACCAAATCAAAGATATTAGAGATTGAATTTCACATCTAAGAAGGCATATTTCAGAGATAAGGAGTTTTTGAATCTACAATAGAAAACCAAATGCTCCTTGATGATATTCAAGACACCAAACTTTAGTTTCAAGGCAACAAGTAAGAAAGACTTGAAACTACAATTTTGTGAAGTAAGAAGTTGTTTTGGATAGCTAACAAGAATCTGCAAACAACATATCAAAGGTAGCAATAAGTTGAATCTAATTACCTTGACATTCATCATATTTAGAGATCATTAAAGGTATGCAAATTAGGTGCAAAGGGTTATTTACTTGAACACTTATATAGTTCATTAATTAGCATTATTAAAGCACCTTATTAATCTTAGAAGTTGAAATAAATGTTTGTTTGATAATATTCAAGATAAGTGCAGAAAGGTTCATTTTAAGGTTATTACCCGAACATTAAAATAGGATTTGGATATATTTAAACATAATGAAAAACATCATCTACCTATTGTCTATCTAAGAACTAATAAGACTACATCCTACAACATTGATTGTAGTACAAATTATAGATTTATTTTTAGAAAATATTACTCTTAAAAGGATTTCAAATATTATAGAGTATTTAAGAATTCTTTAAGAGTTAATATTAGTACATATTACATGTTACTTTTTAGGAGTAATAAGGAGATTAAAAACTATATTATATTAGTCTTCTTTGTAGGTTATTATAAGTGCACTAGGTTTCTTTAGTAAAAGTAAAAAATAGTGCAATATTAAGCCACCTTAAGGGTATATTAGGCGCATAGTTGTTAGCTTGGATTTATTATTAGATAAACCAAACAAATGAGAGATTTATCTTGCAAAAAAGACAACATCGAATCATCCTTTGCAATACAAGAGATAGCAGAAAGAAACCACCATAAGAACCCATAGAAAGCATGATCACAATAAATATCGAGAGATATCAGGTAAAGGTGCAAAATCAAGGTATTCTATCATAAATATATTTACATTATTATTCTACACCATAACATCTTGTCCTGTATACAAAGAGGATATAATTTGAGTATCTTAAGTAAACATCCATAACAAACAAGGCATAACATAAAATTGGCAGCTAGAGGAGCACTATCCATGTAAGGCTGAAGAGATTTCAAGAATCTCACAATACAATGTCTAAAGAAACCTCCATTAGCTATAGATTCGAACATCCAAAGTGAGCAACTTGAAGCATAAAACAATCACAAGAAGGAGTTAGTATCCATTGCATAACACAAGCTAGAAGTTATCATCTACAACCTGGAAAAAGGCAACTTACTGGATAGCATAGCACAAGATAGAGTTCAAGTGCAATACCAATGATCTAGATTGGGTAACCATACACCATGAGGGAGTTATAGCAAGTCGAATCATGAAGAAACTACTATCCAAGAATAGTGCCAACAATCGTATTTGAAGTACCTATATCCACCATCAAACTAGAGCCAACACTATGTGGGAACCACCTTTGAAAGCGAACATTGAGAACAAGAAAATAATTGGGCATACATTGGAATAGAGGTTTATAATATATGTTGGAGGAACCATTTCATGCCAAAAAGGTACTACCACTTATCACAACTAACATAGCACTCATATTCCCCAAAATATTCATAGGAAATATAATGCTCACTCCTTGAGCATTAGAATAATCATTTGTATGCTACAAAGGCATATTTATCCTAGCTAGGAAGGACACATATTAAAACATCCCTATGTGTGATGTAATAATTGCATAGGATGCCATGCATTGTCTTCATTCAATGGAAAAACTAGGTGTCTATGAACCCTTTGGTCACCCCAAAATTCTCCAAAGGTGTCTACGAACCCTTTGGTCACCCCAAAATGCTCCAAAGGTGTCTGCGAACCCTTTGGTCACCCCCAAAATCCACAAAGGTATCCATTAACCCTTTGGTCACCCAAAAGCCCCAGAGGTATCCATAACCCATTTGTTCACCCAAAAAGCCCCAAAAGTTTCCATAAAATATTTGTCACTCAAAAAGCCCCAAAGGTATACATAAACCCTTTGATCACCGAAAATCCCCAAAGGTATCCATAAACCCTTTGGTCACCCAAAAAACACCAAAGGTGTCTATGAACCCTTTGGTCACCCTAAAAGGACCCAAAGGTATCCACAAACCCTTTGGTCAACCCAAAAGCCCCAAAGGTATCTATAAACTCTTTCGTCACCCAAAATACCCCAATGGCATCCCATAAGCTCATTGGTCAACTATATATACACATATATTAATCAAAATTCAAAAACATCATCAAAATACCAAAAGTACCAAAATATTGTATTGCATGGTATTTCATATCACTACATTATCCAATCTATTGCATTAGTCATAATTATCATTGCACTTTGCATTTTAGAGTCGCTCATACATATCTAGCACCAAGAATGTACATTAGTCATAATTCAACATCAATTTTGTAAAAGTCATTATTTACATCATTCCATATTACACTTATCATTTCCATCCACATTTCCAACCTTTCATATGTGTGTATGTTTCCCTTCACCTAGTTATATGGTATAGGGTGTCTTTAGGGTTTTCAGTCACTCAGTTGTTTCTAGTTTTCTTTTCAGATTTTGTAGAAAGCTACCTTGATTTTTAGAAGGTAGAGACTTGCTTTGATTGTACCTTGTATGAGTCAAAATCCCAACACATTACTCACATTAAATCCAAGTTTTGCACAAGGAAATATTAAACCTACAAAGTGGTCCAAGTTACCTTAAATGAAAATTTACCTTGCTCATCCCCCTGTGCCCATGGTTCCAAAAATGCTAAGAATTGACAAAACGACAAGATCCTCCCTACCAAAAATCCCCCAAAAAATAATGGATTTTACCACTATGAAAAAGAAAAATAAATAGTGGTTATCACCACTACCAAAATCCCTTGCTCACCAAACAAAAATGAGCAAATCCCTTAAGAAATTCAAAACTAAAAGAAAATAAGGGAGTATTGAACTTGAATCCCTAGAATTATCAGAATTTGATAAACCATGAAGTTATCCTCATTATAGGTTAGGTGGCATCAAGCCTACCTAGAAATGGTAGTATCCTTACGCATGATGATATGTATATCACATTAGCATCTCAATTTTACACAAACCAATGTTTGCATGCATATGAGCTAGCTTTTGATAGCTTGTAATACCTAGTAGTCTAATACAACTACATACAAAATCCAGGATCACGATACTGATAGGGTGATATTCAGTACATATGGGTTACATCAATCATGTTTGTAATTGGGGTAACTTTATGCGTTATCATAGTAATGAAATCACATGCACACATAGGGATATTGAGTATCTTGGTCATCCTAGTAGATTCCTACCTTGTCAAAAAGTCTTGCATGGTTAGTACATATCTTTTGATTAGTTAAGTAGAGTGTTTGAATCTCATGAAAACCTCAAATACATTCTATAACATCTTACTACTCATTTCATTCCATACCAGTTCACCACATATATGTCAATTTACATTTTCACAAATCCATTACATAGTCTCATGACAACATTACACATGAATCTATGAATTCTATACAGTCTATGGTGCTAACATAGTATGTCACATAGTATTCATATTTTATCATACAAATCCACAAATCATCCATATCATTGTGCATATACACACATACATACCATAAAATAACATTATAGTACAACACATGCATCCTTTAATGCATCCATAAATCATAACACATAATGCACCTAATGGTCCAACATCTCAAAATTGAAAATCAAGAAAACATTTTTAAACATCAACTGGGGCATTATCGGTATCATACCTCCCCTAATCAACAATCAACCCCAAAAATCTCCAAAGGTACCCATAAACCCTTTGGTCAACTCCCAAAAAGCCCCAAAGGTACTCATAAACCCTTTGGTCACCCAAAAAGTCCTAAGGGTACTCATAAACCCTTTGGTCACCCAAAAATCCCTAAACATACACATAAACCCTTTGGTAAACTTCCAAAAAGCCTCAAAGGTATTCATAAACCCTTTGGTCACCCCAAAAGCCTCAAAGATATTCATAAATCCTTTGGTAATCCAAAAATCCCTAAATTTATCGATAAATCCTTTGGTCATCCAAAAAACCCCAAAGGTACCCATAAACCCTTTCATCACCCAAGAATAACCAAAGGTATTCATAAACGTTTTGGTCATTCAAAAAGCCCCAAAGGTATCCATAAAACCTTTCATCATCCAAAAAGTGCCAAAGGTATCCATAAACTCTTTGGTCAATAAAAACACCCCAATGGCATCCAATTAGCCCATTGGTCAAATATATATACATGTATATTAATCAAAAACCAAAAACATTGCAACAACAACACAAGTCCCCCGAGCCTACCTGGAAGCTGAAGAGAAACAAAGACCAATTTATTTACTGATTTAGAAGCAAGGATTCAAGAATGCATACAATTTCCATGATTAGGGCATCTAAAGTTGGTTAGGTTATTGAATAACCTTAATCATTGGTATTTTAATCATCTATTTTTTGTTAGCGTTGTGCTGCACATAATGCATCCCAAAAAAAGGTATCTATAAACACTAAAATCATGTCAATATAATTAGACTACCAAGACATGAGCTAATTAACACAATATGGCCCCCTTGGGCAACCATCAATGGTTTTATAGTGGTCTTAACCAATTTTAGGAGGTTCTACCCAACTTTTGGGGGGTTTTGGGCCATATAGGCTTGGTCGTCCCACCCAAGGATGACCACAGTTCTTGGTCATCCCACCTAGGGATGGCCACATGCAACCATCCTTGGGTGGGGCGACCATGGTATTTGAACCCAAAAAAGTTAAAATTGGAACAAATGGCACCCAAAAACTACCATTTATCCCACCCATTCAAGCAAGCAAGCATGAGGACACATAACTCTCATGCCAAGTTACAAATTGGAGGTTAAAAAGGGATATTCCTTCTCCCTCTTATGCATGGCAACCATTGGACAAACGGTGAAACCTACCTCGCATGGTCTTGCATGTCTGTTTGACCATATGCCCTCTTGGGCTATAAAGTAGATCAATTCCACCCAATTTCAGAGAGAGGAGTCTTTGCATATTTGACCATGAAGTATTGCCAAGATTTTACCCCAATTTATTGTATGTTTTCCCTTAAGATCTCCATTGAGTGAATGAGGTTTTCAAGTGAGTCCAAAATATGCAATATATTTACAAAACCAACCCATTTGAGTGAATCCTATCCTCAAATTTATCAAAAATACCCTTGCAAGTGTTTTGGACCAATTCCTAGAGGAATTGGTGGTAGAAACCTCCAAATTTGGTGGTTGTCCCACCCTAGGACAACCCCCAAATTGTGATAGTCCTAAATGGCTTAGCCTGGGATGGCCTCAAATTGGAGTACAATTTTGTTACTATTTTTGCATTGATAGTTTCTAGAATAGATTATATGCTCTCTATTCAAATTTGGTACAATTTGGATTTGTATTACTTCTGTTATCATGTTTTTGTGATTTGCAGGTCTGAATGGCTCACCCAGGGATGACCATAAATATCATCACAATTTCTTTACTATTTTTAATTATATCATTCATAGAGTACATAATATGCTTAGATCTCACTTTTGATAGCATTTAGAGCAATTTTGAACAATCTATTGCACTTTTTATCTTTCAAGATTATTTATGCATGCACCCTCACGATTTCATCTTAATTTGCACATGATTTTGATTAATTTTAGTTTCTTGTTTATAGATCCAGGTATCAGCACATGAGGAAGGAGCAGCAAGGTAGAACAACGATAGAACACTTTACGGTGGCATCAGAAGCCTGCTCCTTTCAATTGTGAGTGCGAGGAAGACATTGTAAGCATGCCTTGGATTCTTGGAATGATTTGATCCTTTGATTTATTTATTGAGTGTATTAATTGAGAGCCCTCAAGGGGACATTTTGTAATCGCTTATTTGACATTTATATCAATATAAGGAGAATCACCCATTTATTTCATATACTTGTCATTTTATGCTTGTTTGAAGTGTCATTTTCGTAGTGCTTCGATCAAGTAGAACAATAGATGCATATCATTTTCTCTTGCTAGATGCACCATTTTTCCACTCTACAGGTTATCTACAAACACATGAGTAGAGTTTGAGTTGATCATCTCAGTCCTTGTTGGATCAAGCATTCAAAATGCAGGTCTCATTCTGAGACAACATTAGAAGAGATGAATCCCACCAAGGTGCCTCAAGTTCTCAAGGAGGAAGATGACAAAGCAACTGAGGCAAGTGTGGAAGAGGTAACAAGTGATATATTTTAAATATCAATTTATGTATAAAGAAATAAATTAGGCAGATGATAAATTTCATAGAGGAATATGTATCACTTCCTTTAGTGGATATGCTGGATCAATACTCATTTTTGTTCAAACAAGGTGACTAACTATTAAAGTGGCATGACTTGAAATCTTGGCTCCATGGGAGTTCAAGTCATATTATATATTGACAAGTAATCAACCATGATGAAAACAGATATTATATATTGACAACCACTCAATCACAATCAATCAAACCTATGACAATGTCATATTTTCTATTTAAATAAAATAGATATTATTTATTTTAAGTGAAAGAGAACATGCTTTAATCAACTATAGAGGTGATGCTTTAACAACTGATGATTAGGATCTAAAGAATGCTCATATCGGCCTTCACTCATTATGTCGTTCACTAACTCTAGTTCATTATATTGTATCAAAATTGCATCCTCCATATTAATTTGAAAATTTTCACTTCATGCCCAACAAAATACTTTATAATTTGATTAATTGCCACCTCAAAATCCTTACTAGCATGCAAATTTGGAACCTTTTTCATATGACATTTTTGGCCAAAATAAAATAGAAAAAAATGATAAGATGAGGAGGGTCAGTGGATTGTACTGAACAAGCTACCATAGAGCATAAACCCATTGAATCCACAAAACTTGGGTTTTCTTAAACCAGTGTGATAGTCTTTGCTCTAGATACCATGTTCCTCATTTTTTGGGTTTTTACCATAACTTGTTAATGAGGTATTTTTGGGAAGCTCAAGTAGGGAGGACTTTAGAATTAGCTTCCTAAATATCATAGGTTACAAAATTGGTAAGAGAGAAAAAAAAATACACATTTGCAAAAATTGAAAACATGTTTGTTCTTTATTTTGGACTTCCAAACAACATAAACGACAACTATGAATTCACAATATTGCATGAAATCAATTATTTTAATTATGTTAACCGTGTGAAAGAAGAAATATATACATTTTGAGTAAATAGAATGAACATATGCAAACAAACAAATAAAAATAATGAACACCATGGAAACAGGGATACTCAACTCTATATTAATAAGTGCTTCACTTTACAACAAGGTTGTTTACAACACATCACTTAGCCAATAGATGTTACAACACAATGTCCAAATCTGCGCTTTGAACCTATCATACAATAGATTAATAGCCCTCTCTACACTATCAAAAAATATAACAAACAACCACCGCTAAAATGTTTATGCCTTCTATTTTAGAACAATAAAAGCACTACTAGGAAACTTGGACCAACCTACCTAAATATTTTCCACACTATGAATAGAAAAGTGGGCTCTTACCTCTACCATTATAGATAAAAAGGTGGGATCTAACCTTTACCACTACAGAACTACATAGGCCACCAATTGGATGATGCAGTGGCCACTGATCGAACAAAATTCTACTTGGTGACTACTTTGACCAAGGTTGTAAGCCTACCCTGCCTTGACACCAAGTAAATTTTTGTGTTGCTAATGGCTTGGTCAATGCATTTTCTACATTCATTTCTATTTTCACCTTGAATAGTTCCACCTCTCCATATTCTACCACTTCTCTAATTAAGTGAAAATCTAATGTGTTTAGTCCTAGAGTGAAACTTGGGATTCACTACAAGATCAATTGCACTTTGGTTGTCACACCAAAGAGGTATTGGTCCTTGCTCAAATCCCACATCCTCACATAATAAATGAAGCCATATAGATTCTTTGGATGCCTATGCAGCAACAATGTACTCAACTTCCTATTGTATATTGACCAACCACTTCTTGCTTCTTAATTATCCAACTAAGTACACCATCAAAAAATATGAAGATATGTGCACTTGTGGACATATCCTTATCCACATCTCCTCCGAAATATGAATCAACAAAACCCTATAATTGTTTGTTTTTTGTTGCAGCATAGCATATTGCATAGTCTTTTGTCCCTTGTAGATACCTCATTATCCTCTTAACGACAATCTAATGTTGCTTAATTGGATTGGACATGAATCTACTTACAACACCTACTGCATGGGCTAAATCAAGTTTTGTACATACTATTTCATACATGATCTTTCCAACTGCACTTGCATATAGTACATGTTTAATTTCTTCCACTTCTTGCTTGTTCTTTGGACTCATTTCATTTGACAATGCCACTCCCACATGAGATTGAGTGTTCATAGAAGTGCTCTTATCCATTATAAAGTGTTCAAGAAGATTGGATATGTATTTTCTTTGGCTTATCCAAATCCTTCTTGTCATGCGGTCTCTTTTAACTTCAATTTTACTAAATAATGCAATGGACCCAAGTCTTTCATGTCAAATTTTCTTGATAATTCAAACTTTGTCCTTTTTACCAACTCCTTTGAGTCACTAAGAAAAAGAATATCATCAACATACAAGACAAAAATAATAAAATGATTTACCTTTTTCATGAAGCAAATGCGATGATCTCCATCAGTTCTTGTGAAACCATGCTCAATCACATGTTTTTCAAACTTGTGGTACCATTGTCTTGGGGATTAATTCAAGATATAAAGTGCTTTCCTCAACTTGCACACCAAAGTGCTACACCAATTTTCTATAAACCATTATGATTATTGCATATAAATATCCTCATTGATATCTCCATGAAGAAAAGTTATCTTCACATCCATTTTCTACATGTCCCAATCATAAATTGCTTCCATTGATATTAATAATCTAATCAAAGCAAGTTTTCCATAGGAGAGAAGGTTTCATTAAATTCTATACCCTCTACTTGAGTATATCCTTTGCCACCAACTTTGCCTTGTATCTTTTTGTTGAACCATCAACTTTGTACTTCCTCTTAAAAATCCATTTACAACCAACTATTGTCCTATTCTTAGGCAATGGTTGCAAATCCCAAGTCTGGTTTTGTTCAAGTGATATCATTTCTTCTTCTATAACCTTTTTCCAATGAATAGCTTCATCACTATTAAGATCATCTTTCACACTTCTTGGCTCATCATATATGTAAGACAATTCAAAATAACTAAAACCACTTGGTTCATATCCAAACCTATTAGGTGCTCTTCTTTGTCGAAGACTCCTTGTCACTTGATCATTTTGTTAAATTTATAAATTTTTTAATTTCTATCTCATTTCTTAGTTGTACTTCAACATGCATAGGTTGATTATTGTAATGATTACTCTCCATAGTAGTCTCTTCTTGTTGTTGTACTTGCCTTTCATAATTAAACCCACTTACAAGTAGTTGAATCTCAAATAATGGAGTTGAAACATGAGTGACATTGGTATTTGGAAACACCTTCTGATTTTTTACTTTAGAAATTATTCCTCATTTTCTTGAGTATCCAGATTTACTTTCTTTTCACTAGTAAACTCTTCCTTGAAAATTACATGTTGGCTATGTGTGACGGTGTTCTGATGGGATCCATAACTTGTATTCTTTGATTCCTTCACCATATCCAATGAAAATGCATTTCACTGACTTGTTATCAAGTTTTCTTGTATTCTCCTTGGGAACATGCATGTCGGCTTCACATCCAAAGACTCTTAGATGTGGTATTGTGGGTTTATTTCCACTCCAATCCTCCTCTAGTGTCTTTCCACTCAAAACAGAGCTAGAAGATAAATTTTTCATAAAATTTGATGTATGTAAAGCTTCAAACCAAAATAATTTTCTTAAGTGTGCATCCTCTCTCATACTTCTTCCCTTCTCCACTAAGGTTCTATTTAATATTTCTACAACATAATTATGTTGTGGGGAGTATGATGTAGTTTTTTGCCTTGCAATGCCATTCAACCTACCAAATGCATCAAAATCCTTGGAGCAATACTCACCTCCATTACCAATTCATAGTGCTTTTACATTCTTCCCTATTTATATTTCAACTTCATCCACAAAGACTTTGAACATATCCAAAGCACTACTATTTTATTTTGTTAAGTATACCCATGACTTCCTTAATAAGTCATCAAGGAATACGATAAAATATTTGGACCCTCCCATGGAAGCCAATTCCATTGGTCCACATATATTAAAATGTGTTAATTCAAAATTTTATTTTCTCCTATATTCACTTGAATTAAATGAAACTCTTTTTGTTTTCCCACCACACATGCTTCACAAAAATCAAATGAACCAAAATCTATACCTTCCAAACCTCAAAAATTTTTCTTGTTGCACATCTCACATAGGCTATTTTCTCCAATATGTGCCATCCTTCTATGCCACAACATCATTTTTGAGATATTTATTATTTTTATGAATTTTCCACTCTTTTTTGAGCTTTCATTTGCACTAACAACATAAAAAATGATTGAATCTAATTTGTACAAGGTTCCATGTATTATACCTCTAGCCAAGACCATGGCTCTATGAACTAACTTATGCCCATATTTGTAAAAGAGAGTCTCAACACCAGCCTTTGCAAGTTGACTTACTGAGAGTAAGTTTTATTTAAAGCTTTGAATATGTATTACATCTGATATGGTCTTGATCCTTCCATAACTAATCTTATCTCTTATACTACCTTTTCCAACAACTTCATAGTTATAATTGTCACCAAGGAATACTTTTTCATATTCATTGAACCACTTTCTATGTGGTGTAATGTGAAAGGATGCTTCCAAAGTCTATGAACCATAAATCATCTTGGACATTCATTGTGAAGCATGTAGCATTATATAGCCCCATTTCACTGGTTGATAGAGCTATTAAATATTCTTCCTTTTCCTTGGAAAGATAAAGCTTTGCACTCACTTTTCTTGTACCTCTTTTGCTTGTATTTTTAACAATATCTTGCTTCTTTATTTTGCTTGGAAATCTTCTTCTTCATTTGGAACTATAGCCAATGTCATAGAATCTATCACCCTTTCTTTCTCGACTTGATCCTCTATCTCTTGTTGGAGTATATTACATTATTAGGGTACATGTCAATGTACCACATTGGGTATATTATTAGACTATGGGTTTATCTTAAGTTAAGTAGTTACTTGAGGAAGAAGTAATAAATGCACAAGTGTTAGAATGTGCAATGATGTAAATGTGCATGTAGTCCACATGTACATGAGTCATAGGATAGATAGTTGGATATTGATAGATAGAGTAAATGCCAAAGAACCTATATTCCTATATATATGTGTGCCTTTACATAGATAGAAATAGAGTGAGATAGAGAGCAAGTTTACTATAGCATAGTGGGTAGGTACAATGTATCTTTCATCAAAAATTTTGAGTGCTTATGTCCTCCATTATGTTACATTGTACTATTTCTACAGCTTTCCATTTATAGCATATTTTAGTATTTTTGTAAAAAGTCCATTATCTTATTTTTTAGCATATTTTACATCTTGTGATTGCTTTCTCACATATCATACATTATCAAAATCTAAGAGTGGTATCAGAACACACAATAGATCGATAGGAATACAAAGAGCCACAAGGGGCCACTATTATTTCTGTTAGTATGAACTTGAGTATGTCTTTGTAAATCAGACCTATCATTGTGCACCGCTACATGCGAACACTACCACAACAGAGATTGAGAGGAGAGAAGCGAATCTTAGTTTCATAATTTTTGAGATTACATTTGTCTACAATATTTCCATAGAGTTATAGAAAAACTCGTGAAGACTAGGACTTAGCATTCGTTCCACTAGATTGACAAATCAACCAGTGAATATTCATCATTTCTAGATTTAGAATCATGATACTAATACTTTGTTGCAGGAAAAGTATATTTTAGGAACCTATGTGAAGTCCTATTGTAGACTTACACATTTTAGAAGAGAAGTCCATAAGAAACCTTATTGTAGATTCAAGAAGAGACTTATGAGAAGATTTTATGAAGAGATAAGAGATTAGTGATCTCATTTACTAATTTAAGAATTATTTCAAAAGAATATAAACACACCCATCAAAGGTATCAATGAAAAACTTCCAATATTAGAAGAGAAGAACTATCAAGATCCTATTCCAGACTTTAGAGATCTGTGAGAAATATATCATTGCAAACACTTCCATAGTAGAAGGTTGAAGAAAAGGTCTCAATTGGAAGAACAGAGAAGTTGTGAGATTAAAAACCTTGGAGAGGTCTCAAGGAGAAACAAGGAGAATACTTGGAGAGCCTTATTGTAGAGCTCCTTGAAGCATCATCAAAGGAGTTCATATAAGAATTCATTGGATAAATTTAGTACCAAGGATAAGTTCCTTATAGTAAATAACTTGGGATAATTATCACCATATGACAACAAGTCCAAGAGAGAAGGATTTGGAAAGCAATTTTCCAAATTTTAAAGGAGATCAGTAAAGACCTCAAGACATTCAAAATCTTGAGAAGGTTCTGTTTGAAGTTAGAATTCGACAACGAGGTTGAAGGAGACCAAAGATAGAATAAGCCTACCAAATCAAAGAGATTAGAGATTGAATTTCACATCTAAGAAGGCATATTTCAGAGATAAGTAGTTTTTGAATCTACAATAGAAAACCAAAGTCTCCTTGATGATATTCAAGACACCAAACTTTAGTTTCAAGGCAACAAGGAAGAAAGACTTGAAACTACAATTTTGTGAAGTAAGAAGTTGTTTTGGATAGCTAACAAGAATCTGCAAACATCATATCAAAGGTAGCAATAAGTTGAATCTAATTACCTTGACATTCATCATATTTAGAGATCATTAAAGGTATGCAAAATAAGTGCAAAGGGTTCTTTACTTGAACACTTATATAGTTCATTAATTATCATTATTAAAGCACCTTATTAAGCTTAGAAGTTGAAATAAATGTTTGTTTGATAATATTCAAGATAAGTGTAGAAAGGTTCATTTTAAGGTTATTACCCGCACATTAAAATAGGATTTGGATATATTTCAACATAATGAAAAATATCATCTACCTATTGTCTATCTAAGAACTAATAAGACTACATCATACAACATTGATTATAGTACAAATTCTAGATTTATTTTAAGAATATATTACTCTTAAAAGGATTGCAAATATTATAGAGTATTTAGAAATTCTTTAAGAGTTAAGATTAGTACATATTACATGTTAATTTTTAGGAGTAATAAGGACATTAAAAACTACATTATATTAGTCTTCTTTGTAGGTTATTATAAGTGCACTAAGTTTCTTTAGTAAAAGTAAAAAATAGTACAATATTAAGCCACCTTAAGGGTATATTAGATGCATAGTTATTAGCTTGGATTATTATTAGATGAACCAAGCAAATGAGAGAGTTATCTTGCAAACAAGACAACATCGAATCATCCCTTGCCTATAAGAGATAGTAGAAAGAAACCACCATAAGAACCCATAGAAAGCATGATCACAATAAATATCGAGAGATATCAGGTAAAGGTGCAAAATCAAGGTATTCTATCATAAATATATTTACATTATTATTCTACACCATAACATCTTGTCCTGTGTAGCAAAGAGGATAGAATTTGAGTATCTTAAGGACACATCCATAACAAACAAGTAATAACATAAAAGTGGCCGATAGAGGAGCACTATCCATGTAAGGTTGAAGAGATTTCAAGAATATCACAATACAATGTCTAAAGAAACCTCCATTCGAACATCCAAAGTGAGCAAATTGAAGCATAAAACAATCACAAGAAGAAGTTAGTATCCATTGCATAACACAAGCTAGAAGTTATCATCTACAACCTGGTGAAAGGCAACATACAGGATAACATAGCACAAGATAGAGTTCAAGTGCAATAACCATGATCTAGATTGGGTAACCATCCACCATGAGGGAGTTATAGCAAGTCGAATCATGAAGAAAATACTATCCAAGAGTAGTTCCAAAAATCATATTCGAAGTACCTAGATCCACCATCAAACTAGAGCCAACACTATGTGGGAACCACCTTTGAAAGCGAACATTGAGAACAAGAAAATAACTGGGCATACATTGGAATCGAGGTTTATAATATATGTTGGAGGAACCATTTCATGCCAAAAAGGTACTACCACTTATCACAACTAACATAGCACTCATATTCCTCAACATCTTCATAGGAAAGATAAAGCTCACTCCTTGAGCATTAGAATAATCATTTGGATGCTACAAAGGCATATTTATCCTAGCTAGGAAGGACACACATTAAAACATCCCTATGTGTGATGTAATCATTGCATAGGATGCCATGCATTGTCTTCATTCAATGGAAAAACTAGGTGTCTATGAACCCTTTGGTCACCCCAAAATTCTCCAAAGGTGTCTATGAACCCTTTGGTCACCCCAAAATGCTCCAAAGGTTTCTACGAACCCTTTGGTCACCCCAAAAATCCACAAAGGTATCCATAAACCCTTTGGTCACCCAAAAGCCCCAGAGGTATCCATAAACCCTTTGTTCACCCAAAAAGCCCCAAAGGTTTCCATAAAATATTTGGTCACTCAAAAATCCCCAAAGGTATACATAAACCCTTTCATCATCGAAAAGCCCCAAAGGTATCCATAAACCCTTTGGTCACCCAAAAAACACCAAAGGTGTCTATGAACCCTTTGGTCATCCTAAAAGGACCCAAAGGTATCCACAAACCATTTGGTCAACCCAAAAGCCCCAAAGGTATCTATAAACTCTTTCGTCACCCAAAATACCCCAATGGCATCCCATAATCTCGTTGGTCAACTATATATACACATATATTAATCAAAATTCAAAAACATCATCAAAACAACAAAAGTACCAAAATATTGTATTGCATGGTATTTAATATCACTACATTATCCAATCTATTGCATTAGGCATAATTATCATTGCACTTTGCATTTTAGAGTTGCTCATACATATCTAGCACCAAGAATGTACATTAGTCATAATTCAACATCAATTTTGTAAAAGTCATTATTTACATCATTTCATATTACACTTTTCATTTCCATCCACATTTCCAACCTTTCATATGTGTGTATGTTTACCTTCACCTAGTTATATGGTATAGGGTGTCTTTAGGGTTTTCAATCACTCAGTTGTTTCTAGTTTTCTTTTCAGATTTTGTAGAAAGCTACCCTAATTTTTAGAAGGTAGAGACTTGCTTTGATTGTACCTTGTATACGTCAAAATCCCAACGCATTATTCACATTAAATCCAAGTTTTGCACAAGGAAATATTAAACCTACAAAGTGGTCCAAGTTACCTTAAATGAAAATTTACCTTGCTCATCCCCCTGTGCACATGGTTCCAAAAATGCTAAGAATTGAAAAAAAGACAAGATCCTCCCTACCAAAAATCCCCCAAAAAATAATGGATTTTACCACTATGAAAAAGAAAAATAAATAGTGGTTATCACCACTACCAAAATCCCTTGTTCACCAAACAAAAATGAGCAAATCCCTTACGAAATTCAAAACTAAAAGAAAATAAGGGAGTACTGAACTTGAATCCCTAGAATTATCAGAATTTGATAAACCATGAAGTTATCCTCATTATAGGTTAGGTGGCATCAAGCCTACCTAGAAATGGTAGTATCCTTACGCATGATGATACGTCTATCACATTAGCATATCGATTTTATACAAACCAATGTTTGCATGCAGATGAGCTAGCTTTTGATAGCTTGTAATACCTAGTAGTCTAATACAACTACATACAAAACCCAGGATCACGATACTGATAGGGTGATATTCAATACATATGGGTTGCATCAATCATGTTTGGAATTGGGGTAACTTTATGCGTTATCATAGTAATGAACTCACATGCACACATAGGGATATTGAGTATCTTGGTCATCCTAGTAGATTCCTACCATGTCAAAAAGTCTTGCATGGTTAGTACATATCTTTTGATTAGTTAAGTAGAGTGTTTGAATCTCAGGAAAACCTCAAATACATTCTAGAACATCTTACTACTCATTTCATTCCATACCAGTTCACCACATATATGTCAATTTACATTTTCACAAATCCATTACATAGTCTCATGACAACATTACACATGAATCTATGAATTCTATACAGTCTATGGTGCTAACATAGTATGTCACATAGTATTCATATTTTATCATACAAATCCACAAATCATCCATGTCATTATGCATATACACACATACATACCATAAAATAACATTATAGTACAATGCATGCATCCTTTAATGCATCCATAAATCGTAACACATAATGCACCTAACGGTCCAACATCTCAAAATTGAAAATCAAGAAAATATTTTTAAACATCAATTGGGGCATTATCGGTATCATACCTCCCCTAATCAGCAATCAACCCCAAAAATCTCCAGAGGTACCCATAAAACCTTTGGTCAGCTCCCAAGAAGCCCCAAAGGTACTCATAAACCCTTTGGTCACCCAAAAAGTCCTAAAGGTACTCATAAACCCTTTGGTCACCCAAAAAGACCTAAACATACCCATAAACCCTTTGGTAAACTCCCAAAAAGCCCCAAAGGTATTCATAAACCCTTTGGTCACCCCAAAAGCCTCAAAGATATTCATAAATCCTTTGGTCATCCAAAAATCCCTAAATTTACCCATAAATACTTTGGTCATCCAAAAAATCCCAAAGGTACCCATAAACCCTTTGGTCACCCAAGAATAACCAAAGGTATTCATAAACCTTTTGGTCATTCAAAAAGACCCAAAGGTACCCATAAAACCTTTCATCATCCAAAAAGTGCCAAAGGTATCCACAAACTCTTTGGTCAATCAAAAAACTCCAATGGCATCCAATAAGCTCATTGGTCAAATATATATACATGTATATTAATCAAAAACCAAAAACATCGCAACAACAACACAAACATCAACGAATATGGTCCAAAACCCACCAAAAACAGGTCAAATTTGGTCAAAATTCACTCTAGATCAAGATGGAATCAAATTTGCTCATGGATGAATGGAAAAGTCCTTACTTCAATATCTAAGAAGATCACTATGGTTGGACCGCCCCATGGGAATGAGGTATTCAATTCCTTTATTCCATGAAATTTCAACAAAATCATCAGTTCTCAAAAAATAGACATATTTTACAATGGGTAAAGCTGAAGGAAATTCCAAACAAGTCATATGGGTCAATAAACTCGTCACTTTTATCACTGGTCATTCCCTCATCGACTCATCGCTTAAGGGGGTAGTCATACTTAACAGATTCATAATCAAAATAAATAATCAAACACTCAATCATGCAAATTGTGTTTGTCCAATGAATCATTGCCAAATACAATCATACCCCTACTTGGGGTAGACAACAAGAAAAAATTTCAACTAAGTACATAACAGGGCAGACAAACCTGCCTATTTGGTACACCTCACAAAATTACCAAATACTTGGTATTCTCTAATGCCTAGGGTTATAAGTCCCCCGAGCCTACCTGGAATCTGAAGAAAAACAAAGACCAATTTATTTACTGATTCAAAATCAAGGATTCAAGAATGCATACTATTTCCATGATTAGGGCATCTAAAGTTGGTTAGGTTATTGAATAACATTAATCATTGGTATTTTAATCATCTATTTTTTCTCAACGTTGTGCTGCACATAATGCATCCCAAAAAGGGGTATCTATAGACACTAAAATCATGTCAATATAATTAGACTACCAAGACATGAGCTAATTGACACAATATGGCCCCCTTGGGCAACCCTCAATGGTTTTATAGTGGTATTAACCAATTTTAGGAGGTTCTACCCAACTTTTGGAGGGTTTTGGGCCTTGTAGGCATGGTCGTCCCACCCAAGGATGACCATAGTTCTTGGTCATCCTACCCAGGGATGGCCACATGCAACCATCCTTGGGGGGGATGACCATGGTATTTGAACCCCAAAAAATTAAAATTGGAACAAATGGCACCCAAAAACTACCATTTATCCCACCCATTCAAGCATGCAAGCATGAGGGCACATAACTTTCATGCCAAGTTACAAATTGAAGGTTAAAAATGGATATTCCTTCCCCCTCGAATGCATGGCAACCATTGGACAAACAGTGAAACATACCTCGCATGGTCTTGCATGTCTGTTTGACCATATGCCCTCTTGGGCTATAAAGTAGATCAATTCCACCCAATTTCAGAGAGAGGAGTCTTTGCATATTTCACCATGAAGTGTTGCTAAGATTTTCCCCCACTTTATTGTATGTTTTCCCTTAAGATCTCCATTGAGTGAAGGAAGTTTTCAAGTGAGTCCAAAATATGCAATCTATTTACAAAACCAACCCATTTGAGGGAATCCTATCCCAAAATTTATCGACAATACCCATGAGAGTGTTTTGGACCAATTCCTAGAGGAATTGGTGGTAGAAACCTCCAAATTTGGTGGTTGTCCCACCCTAGGACAACCCCCAAATTGTGATAGTCCTAAATGGCTCAGCCTGGGATGGCCTCAAATTGGAGTACAATTTTGTTACTATTTTTGCATTGATAGTTTCTAGAATAGATTATATGCTCTCTATTCAAATTTGGTACAATTTGGATTTGTATTACTTCTGTTATCATGTTTTTGTGATTTACAGGTCTGAATGGCTCACCCAGGGATGACCATAAATATGATCATAATTTCTTTACTATTTTTAATTAGATCATTCACAGAGTACATAATATGCCTAGATCTCACTTTTGGTAGCATTTAGAGCAATTTTGAACAATCTATTGTACTTTTTATCTTTCAAGATTATTTATGCATGCACCCTCACGATTTCATCTTAATCCGCACATGATTTTGATTAATTTCAGTTTCTGGTTTGTAGATATAGGTATCAGTGCATGAGGAAGGAGTAGCAAGCTAGAACAACGATAGAACACTTTACGGTGGCATCAGAAGCCTGCTCCTTTCAATTGTGAGTGCGAGGAAGACATTGTAAGCATGCCTTGGATTCTTGGAATGATTTGATCCTTTGATTTATTTATTGAGTGTATTAATTGAGAGCCCTCAAGGGGACATTTTGTAATCGCTTATTTGACATTTATATCAATATAATGAGAATCACCCATTTCTTTCATATACTTTTCATTTTATGCTTGTTTGAAGTGTCATTTTCGTAGTGCTTAGATCAAGTAGAACAATAGATGCATATCATTTTATCTTGCTAGATGCACCATTTTTCCACTCTACAGGTTATCTACAAACACATGAGTAGAGGTTGAGTCGATCATCTCAGTCCTTGTTGGATCAAGCATTCAAAATGCAGGTCTCATTCTGAGACAACATTAGAAGAGATGAATCCCACCAAGGTGCCTCAAGTTCTCAAGGAGGAAGATGACAAAGCAACTGAGGCAAGTGTGGAAGAGGTAACAAGCGATATATTTTAAATATCAATTTATGTATAGAGAAATAAATTAGGCAGCTCATAAATTTCATAGAGGAATATGTATCACTTCCTTTAGTGGTTATGTTGGATCAATACTCATTCTTGTTCAAACAAGGTGACTAACTATTAAAGTGGCATGACTTGAACTCTTGGCTCCATGGGAGTTCAAATCATATTATATATTGACAAGTACTCAACCATGATGAAAACGGATATTATATATTGACAACCACTCAATCACAATCAATCAAACCTATGAAAATGTCATATTTTCTATTTAAATAAAATAAATAATATTTATGGTTGCTTTATATCTATTTACCACTTAAACCTAAATTTTTTAAGTGAAAGAGAACATGCTTTAATCAACTATAGAGGTGATGCTTTAACAACTGATGATTAGGATCTAAAGAATGCTCATATTGGCCTTCACTCATTATGTCGTTCACTAACTCTAGTTCATTATAGTGTATCAAAATTGCATCCTCCATATTAATTTGAAAATTTTCACTTCATGCCCAACAAAATACTTTATAATTTGATTAATTGCCACCTCAAAATCCTTACTAGCATGCAAAATTGGAACCTTTTTCATATGACGTTTTTGGCTAAAATAAAATAGAAAAAAATGATAAGATGAGGAGGGTCAGTGGATTATACTGAACAAGCTACCATAGAGCATAAACCCATTGAATCCACAACATTTGGGTTTTCTTAAACCAGTGCGATAGTCTTTGCTCTAGATACCAAGTTCCTCATTTTTTGAGTTTTTACCATAACTTGTTAATGAGGTATTTTTGGGAAGCTCAAGTAGGGAGGACTTCAGAATTAGCTTCCTAAATATCATAGGTTACAAAATTGGTAAGAGAGACAAAAAAATACACATTTGTAAAAATTGAAAACATGTTTGTTCTTTATTTTGGACTTCCAAACAATATAAACGACAACTATGAATTCACAATTTTGCATGAAATAAATTATTTTAACTATGTTAACCGTGTGAAAGAAGAAATATCTACATTTTGAGTAAATAGAATGAACATATGCAAAAAAACAACTAAAAATAATGAACACCAAGGAAACAAAGATACTCAACTCTATATTAATATGTGCTTCACTTTACAACAAGGTTGTTTACAACACATCACTTAGCCAATAGATGTTACAAAACAATGACCAAATATAGGATTTGAACCTATCATACAACAGATTAATAGCCCTCTCTACTCTATCAAAAACTATAACAAAAAACCACTGCTAAAATGTTTATGCCTTCTATTTTAGAACAATAAAATCAGAAGTAGGAAACTTGGACCAACCTACCTAAATATTTTCCACACTATGAATAGAAAAAGTGGGCTCTTACCTCTACCATTATAGATAAAAAGGTGGGATCTAACCTTTACCACTACAGACCTACATAGGCCACCAATTGGATGATGCAGTGGCCACTGATCGAAAAAAATTCTACTTGGTGAATACTTTGACCAAGGTTGTAAGCCTACCCTGCCTTGACACCAAGTAAATTTTTGTGTTGCTAATGGCTTGGTCAATGCATCTGCTACATTCATTTCTATTTTCACCTTGAATAGTTCCACCTCTCCATATTCTACCACTTCTCTAATTAAGTGAAAACTCAATCTAATGTGTTTAGTCCTAGAGTGAAACTTGGGATTCACTGCAAGATCAATTGCACATTGGTTGTCACACCAAAGAGGTATTGGTCCTTGCTCAAATCCCACATCCTCACATAATAAATGAAGCCATATAGATTTTTTGGATGCCTATGCAGCAATAATGTACTCAACTTCTTGTTGTATATTGAGCAACCAATTCTTGCTTCTTAATTATCCAACTAAGTACACCATCAAACAATATGAAGATATGTGCACTTGTGGACTTATCCTTACCCACATCTCCTCCAAAATATGAATCAACAAAACCCTATAATTGTTTGTTTTTTGTTGCAGCATAGCATATTGCATAGTATTTTGTCCCTTGTAGATACCTTATTATCCTCTTAACAACAATCTAATGTTGCTTAATTGGATTGGACATGAATCTACTTACAACACCCACTGCATGGGCTAAATCAAGTTTTGTACATACTATTTCATACATGATCTTTCCAACTGCACTTGCATAGAGTACATGTTTAATTTCCTCCACTTCTTGCTTGTTCTTTGGAATCATTTAATTTTACAATGCCACTCCCACATGATATTGAGTGTTCATAGAAGTGCTCTTATCCATTATAAAGTGTTCAAGAAGATTGGATATGTATTTTCTTTGGATTATCAAAATCCTTCTTGTCATGCGGTCTCTTTTAACTTCAATTCTAAAAAATAATGCAATGGACCCAAGTCTTTCATGTCAGATTTTCTTGATAATTCAAACTTTGTCATTTTTACCAACTCCTTTGAGTCACTAAGAAAAAGAATATCATCAACATACAAGACAAAAATAATAAAATGATTTACCGTTTTCATGAAGCAAATGCGATGATCTCCATCAGTTCTTGTGAAACCATGCTCAATCACATGTTTTTCAAACTTGTGGTACCATTGTCTTGGGGATTACTTCAATATATAAAGTGCTTTCCTCAACTTGCACACCAAAGTGCTACACCAATTTTCTATAAACCATTATGATTATTGCATATAAATATCCTCATTGATATCTTCATGAAGAAAAGTTATCTTCACATCCATTTGCTACATGTCCAAATCATAAATTTCTTCCATTGATATTAATAATCTAATTAAAGCAAGTTTTCCATAGGAGAGAAGGTTTCATTAAATTCTATACCCTCTACTTGAGTATATCCTTTGCCACCAACTTTACCTTGTATCTTTTTGTTGAACCATCAACTTTGTACTTCCTCTTAAAAATCCATTTACAACCAACTATTGTCCTATTCTTAGGCAATGGTTGCAAATCCCAAGTCTGGTTTTGTTCAAGTGATATCATTTCTTCGTCTATAACCTTTTTCCAATGAATAGCTTCATCACTATTAAGATACTCTTTCACAATTCTTGGCTCATCATATATGTAAGACAATTCAAAATAACTAAAACCACTTGGTTCATATCCAAACCTATTAGGTGCTCTTCTTTGTCGAAGACTCCTTGTCACTTGATCGTTTTGTTAAATTTATAAATTTTTAAGTTCTATCTCATTTCTTAGTTGTAATTCAACATGCATAGGTTGATTATTATAATGATTACTCTCCATAGTAGCCTCTTCTTGTTGGTGTACTTGCCTTTCATAATTAAACCCACTTATAAGTAGTTGAATCTCACATAATGGAGTTGAAACATGAGTGACATTGGTATTTGGCAACACCTTATGATTTACTTTCTTTTCACTAGTAAACTCTTCCTTGAAAATTACATCTTGGCTATATGTGTGATGGTGTTCTGATGGGATCCATAACTTGTATTCTTTTATTCCTTCACCATACCCAATGAAAATGCATTTCAAGGACTTGTTATCAAGTTTTCTTTTATTCTCCTTGGGAACATGAATGTAGGCTTCACATCCAAAGACTCTTAGATGTGGTATTGTGGGTTTATTTCCCCTCCAATCCTCCTCTAGTGTATTTCCACTCAAAACAGAGCTAGAAGACAAATTGTTCATAAAATTTGATGTATGTAAAGCTTCAAACCAAAACAATTTTCTTAAGTGTGCATCCTCTCTCATACTTCTTTCCTTCTCCACTAAGGTTCTATTTAATATTTCTAAAACACCATTATGTTGTGGGGAGTATGATGTAGTTTTTTGCCTTGAAATGCCATTCAACCTACCAAATGCATCAAACTCCTTGGAGCAATACTCACCTCCATTACCAGTTCATAGTGCTTTTACATTCTTCCCTATTTATATTTCAACTTCAGCCGCAAAGACTTTGAACATATCCAAAGCACTACTCTTTTATTTTGTTAAGTATACCCATGACTTCCTTAATAAGTCATCAAGGAATACGATAAAATATTTGGACCCTCCCATGGAAGCCAATTCCATTGGTCCACATATATTAAAATGTATTAATTCAAAAATTTCTTTGCTCCTATATTCACTTGAATTAAATGAAACTCTTTTTGTTTTCCCACCACACATGCTTCACAAAAATCAAATGAACCAAACTCTATACCTTCCAAAACTCAAAAAAATTTCTTGTTGCACATCTCACATAAGCTATTTTCTCCATTATGTGCCATCCTTCTATGCCTCAACATCAATTTTGACATATTTATTATTTTATGAATTTTCCACTCTTTTTTGATCTTGCATTTGCACTACCAACATAAAAAAGAAATGAATCTAATTTTTACAAGGTTCCATGTATTATACCTCTAGCCAAGACCATGGCTCTATGAACTAACTTATGCTCATATTTGTAAAAGAGAGTCTCAACACCAGCCTCTGCAAGTTGACTTACTGAGAGTAAGTTTTATTTAAATCTTGGAATATGTATTACATCTGATATGGTCTTGATCCTTCCATAACTAAGCTTATCTCTTAAACTACCTTTTACAACAACTTCATAGTTATAATTGTCACCAAGGAATACTTTTTCATAGTCCTTGAACCACTTTCTATGTGGTGTAATGTGAAAGGATGCTTCCAAAGTCTATGAACCATAAATCATATTGGAAATTCATTGTCAAGCATGTAGCATTATATAGCCCCCTTTAATTGGTTGATAGAGCTATTAAATATTCTTCCTTTTCCTTGGAAAGATAAAGCCTTGCACTCACTTTTCTTATACCTCTTTTGCTTGTATTTTTAACAACATATTGCTTCTTTATTTTGCTTGGAAATCTTCTTCTTCATTTGGAACTTGTTACACTCCAAACATGAAGAGTCGGATATATTATCCAATTGTGTAAAATTCACTATATATGGGTTCATAATAAAAAATAATAATAATAAAAAAAGAAAAAAAAAAAATAACAAAAAAAAATAAAAAAATAAAAAATAAAAATATAAAAAGATAAAAGATGAGATGAATCTTCAATTAAATTATTATGAACCCATATATAGTGAATTTTACACAATTGGATAATATAGCCGACTCTTCATGTTTGGAGTGTAACATGACTTCCCTCCTCGAAAAGCTTTGTCCTCAAAGCTGGAAATGTCTTGGAAGATACTTTCAGTGTTCCCATGTGGCATCCTCCTCTAGTAAATCTTGCCATTTAATGAGAAATTCTTGAATCTGGCGTGATCTTAGCCTTCGGATTCTATGTTGTAGTATATCTTCAGGTTGGAGATGTATGCGTCCTTCCTCATCGAGCACTGGTAAGTCCGATTGACTTTGTACTTTCCGACCAATTACTTTTTTGAGACATGAAACATGAAATACTGGGTGTATTCGTGATGATGTAGGTAGCTCTAATTGATAGGCTACTTCTCCAATGCGGCGCACAATTTTGTAGGGACCATAGAATCGTGGAGCCAACTTTTGGCTGGATTTTAACCTTAACGAGGATTGTTTGTAAGGTTGCAGCTTAAGGAACACCCAATCACCTATATCAAAGGTTCTTTCTGATCGGTGCAAGTCTTGTTGTTGTTTCATACGATTCTGTGCTTGGACTAAATTCTCTTTGAGGATGGTGAGTGTAGACTGCCTTTGTTGGAACCAATCATCCACTTTGGCTACCTTGGATGATCCCTGGACGTAATCTGCAATGGCCGGAGGTTTGGTGCCATACAATGCTTCAAATGGAGACATCTTAATTGAGTAATGGTAAGAAGTGTTGTACCACCATTCCGCCAATGCTAACCAATGGCTCCATTGGTATTGTTTATCTTGAGCAAAACATCTTAAGTACGTACCCAAACATTTGTTAACTACTTCGTTTGACCATCTGTCTGTGGATGGTAAGTCAAGACATGTTCAATTTGGTACCACTAAGGCGAAATAACTCCCTCCAAAAGTTACTAGTAAAAATGGGATCTCTATCACTTACAATATTTTTTGGCATACCATGTAATTTGAAAATTGAATCCATAAATACCTTGGCCACCTTGCTTGCGGAAAATGGATGTTGTAAAGCCTGAAAGTGAGCATATTTGGATAACCGGTCTACGACGACGAAGATTACTGTCCTGCCTTCCGATTTTGGAAGACCTTCAATGAAATCCATGGATATATGTTCCCACCGGCTGCTCCGTGGATGGGTAATGGTTGTAATAATCCCGGTGATTTGACTGTTTCTCCTTTATTGCGCCGGCAAACTTCACATTCTGCTACCCATTGTTTGACTTCCGCTTTTAATCCTTTCCAACAAAATGATTGTTTGACCCTTAAATATGTCTTCAAAAATCCCGAATGTCCTGCTGATGGAGAAGCGTGTGATTCGTCGAGGATCTTTGATTTGAGTTCTGAATTATGTGGAATGTAAATGCGGTTCTTCTTCCGGAGGATGTTATCTTCATAAGAGAACAAAGGGTGTTTGGAAGACCCTATAGATAATTCATGAATTATCTGGGCAGTTTCACTATTGGACAACCATTCAATTTGTAATTGAGTTACCCATTGGGAGCAAGGACCTGAAATAGCATTGATGACTACTTCATCTTCATATTTTCTGGACAGCGCATCGACAACTATATTTTCCTTCCCTTTCTTATATTCGATAACGAAATCATAGCCCAGAAGTTTGGTTAACCACTTATTTTGTTCTCGATAAGAAAACCTTTGCTCCAAAAAATGCTTGAGGCTACTATGATCTGTTTTGATAATGAAGCGGCTACTGATTAGGTAGTGTCTCCATTTTTCTACTGCATGAAGAATAGCCAACATTTCTTTTTCATATGTTGATCTTCCCAAAAATTTTTCGGAAAGTCGTTTACTTTCAAATGCCAATGGATGACCTTCTTGCATTAATATAGCCCCAATTCCCCGTTCCTCGATGCATCACATTCGATAATAAATGGTTTGTGAAAATTGGGAGTTGCTAATACTGGAGTTGTACACATGGCTTGCTTAAGAGCTTCAAAAGCTAGAGTAGCCTCTTCCGACCAACGAAAAGCATCCTTTTTTGTGAGTGCCGTGAGAGGTGCTGCAATCTTACCATAATTTTGTACAAACTTGCGATAGTAGCCCGTTAGACCCAAAAAACCACGAAGTTTCTTGATGGTTTTAGGTAAAGGCCACTCTTGAATTGCCTTAATCTTATTGGGATCTACTTTGACACCCTCATGTGAAACTATATGACCAAGATACTCAACTTCTTGAACACCAAATGAACATTTGGAGCGTTTAACAAATAATTTTTCTTTGTGTAGGATGTGAAGGGCTTTATCCACATGATGTAAATGGTCCGTCCATGTTTTGCTGTATATGAGGATATCATCAAAAAAAAACTAATACAAACTTATGGAGGAGTGGACGAAACACTTGGTTCATGAGACTTTGGAATGTGGATGGTGCATTAGTGAGACCAAAAGGCATGACCAAAAATTCGTAATGACCCTCGTGAGTACGAAAGGCTGTTTTGGGAATATCTTCTTCTCTAACACGGATTTGGTGAAAGCCAAAGCGAAGGTCTAATTTTGTAAAAAATTTTGCACCATGCAACTCATCTAATAGGTCATCTATGACAGGGATAGGAAATTTGTCCTTGATAGTGAGTTTATTGAGAGAACGAAAGTCAGGACACATACGCCAAGAGTTATCTTTTCGTCTAGCCAGGACTACAGGTGAGGAATAAGGACTAGTGCTGTGACGAATGACTCCATGATCCAACAAATCCTGAACGATCTGTTCGATTTCTGTCTTTTGTGGCTGAGGGTAGCGATAAGGACGACTGTTAGGTGGGACACTTCCTGGCATTAAATGGATAGCATGATCATGAGATCGTTTAGGTGGTAATCCTTGAGGTTCTTGGAAAACCTCGTCATAATGTGTGATGATATCTTGTAACTCAGGTGCAATAATATCCGAAGTTGCTGATGATTGTTTTTCCAAACAATTAATTTGAGCTATAAACCCATATCCACCCTTTTTTAACATCTTTTCCATACTATGAGAGCTCACCATTTGTGTTGGAGGAGTAGTAATGCCTTGTAAGCGAATGACTCGTCCATTTTCCTTCCATTCCACAAATAATTTTTTGAAGTTGAAGCTAACTGTGTCTAATGTTTCCAACCATTCAACCCCCAAAATGACATCGGAATTTCCCAAATTCATGACAAAAAGGGATCCTAACCCGGTATAAGTTCCCATATTTATGGAAACTTGAGATGTGCGACCCACGCATTGTGCGTTCACCCCGTTGGCCACTAAAACCTGGAATTTGTCTTTGTTGGAAGAGTTAATGAATAAATTCAAGGCTTTTGCTGTTTTGATGTCGATAAAATTGTGGGTGCTACCATAATCAATTAGCACATTCACCTTTTTCTGGCGGAGAAAACCTGGTACCTTGATGGTATGGTGGGCGGTTAAACCCATGAGAGCATGCACTGAAATTGCCATTGTATCCTCTTCTTTTTCGTCTATAGTACATGGTAGGTCTTCTGGCATAGGTTCTTCTGATTGGTAAGGTTCATCCTCTTCCCCTTCACCTTGATCACCTTCAATATGAAAGTTTTGTTTTTGGGCACAAGCTTGTTCCCTGGGGTGATGAGTGCGACATTTATAGCAAAAATATCTTGATGGTTGATCATTTCTACGAAAGGAATTGTTGCGGTATGAAGGACGACTATATGTTTCCCGCTGTGCAGACAACTGATGTCTCTTCTCGGCCAACTTGGCTATTCTTATACAACTGTTCAACAAGGTTGGATCATGCATGTCTACCTCCACTCGAATACTTTCTTTCAAACCATTGCGAAAGGCACCTACCACTGTGTCGGGACTAAGGTCTGAAGTGTATGGTAGTAAACTGGTAAACTCCGAAACGAATTCACTAACTGACCCTTTTTGTTTAAGAGATAACAATCTTACTGTGTAGGATGATGTAGCTCCGTCGTCAAATCTTTCTAAAAAAGAGGTAGTGAATTTTCTCCAAGTAATAATAGCTACATTCTCTTTTTTAAGCCATACAAACCATTGGTAGGCCTCAGTGCCTAATTTTGATGCAGTGAAAGGAACTCTATCAATTTCCTTAATTTGATATAAGTCAAGGATGCCTTCCATTTTGGCTAACCAACCACGAGGATCATGACCTTCAAAAGTGGGCATATCAATTCGTGGAAAGTTAATATTAGGACCTCTTGGTTGGTGATAACCCATGTCCCTTTCTTGATTTGGGTTATATCACTGTCTTTGAGAGGGATCTCTGTAATTATCCGAATCACCTCTTTGTTGTTGCCAATCATCATTAGGATCGATAGTTTCTTCATTCCTTTGGGCATGGGAGTGATTTTGGGGATTAGGATTGGGAATAGTGTGGTTTTGGGCATTCATAAAGCCTTTTAGGAGGGTACCCATCTCGTGTATACTCTCTAGTATGGCATGAAGAGACTCCTTATCAGACATGGCTGAATTACTTGAGTTTCCTTGCGTGATGTTTTCGTGAGTTGGGGAAGGATTAGTAGCCATAGGATCTACTAGTGGGTGGTGTGGATTATAACTACCAATTTTAAAAGGAGAAAGAGAATTTTTAGTACCTGGGCTGCGGTTAGCTCTTCTTATGTTGGTATTGGTCGTTTTCGAGCTTGATAATCGACCGTCAGGTCCTTTGGTCCAGCTTTTACTCATGCACTGCTTACACCTTCCGGATTAGTAATCCTTGCTCTACAAAAATTCTGCTTACACCTTCCGTATTAGTAATCCTTGCTCTGCAAAATTTGGTTGTCTTTTGGTAAAAAATTTGGTGTTGATTCCGCCTTAATTGCCACTCCAACTGCGGCACGAAAGTTGATGTTTGTGTGCTCCGAGGACTCTAGACACGACTCATAAGACCGAAACTCAATGGATACAACCTGAGCAGCACGTGACACAACACTGCGTAAGGACTGCAACTAGGGAGGAAGATGCGGGGAACACGACGGATAGACCTCGAACGGACATAACTCAACGGCATGGACACAAGGCGATGTGATGGACAGGACACGTGTGACACCTGCGATGACACGAAGAGCCCTGACGCGAGCCGAGATGGAGGACAAGAGAAGACCGGACGCGAGACGAAAGTGACGAGCAAACGGAGGACGTGGAAATCGAACGACACGGGCGCTACTACCAATGACACGACAACCGACGAAAACCCAACGACACGACAATGACACGACAACCGACGGAAACCCAACGACACGACACTCGCGCGCAAAGACCACGGAGGATGTGACCGAAGTCACAAACAAAAAAGGGCGATTAATTCCTTATGAATGCTGAAACGCCCTTCCTACGCCAAATGTGGGATAAGTCTTGTAATCCCACACCCGCAATAAAATATTCACTGACGTCGGATGACAATTTTTGTTGAAAAACCTTAGTCACAGTGTAATTAACGTAAATTCATGACTTCTGATTGGACGCTGCTGTGGGTTAGGAGTTACTCTGCGTCTGGCGTTCGGATATGGGACGACGAACGAATCGAATGCCTGTAACGGAAAACAAATCGCCAATTCACCAAATCACATGCAAATCGAAACTGGCGTTACTGAGTAGCGGGGAATTTGAGTTGAAACGCCTGTAATTTCCGTTTGCACTTGTGACGCGACGCTAACAGCACCCGTAATGGCGCAGCCGGATTGCAGAGTTGAAGTAAAAATCCCGTGAATCGCCGAATCTGATACCAATGCAAAGGTATTTCTACCTTTGTTTAAATGATTTACACAGATATAAACAATGCAGAATGTAAAAGACGAAATCGAAGGAATATGAATACGGAATTTAGTAAACGAATGGAAACAAATGCAGGCCACTTAAGGTGGGCACACCCTTGCGCAGAGGCAGATGAAAATATAAAAAGATAAGATGAGATAATTCTTCAATTAATTTATTATGAACCCATATATAGTGAATTTTACACAATTGGATAATATAGCCGACTCTTCATGTTTGGAGAGTAACAGAACTATAGCTAATGTCATAGAATCTATCACCCTTTCTTTCTTTACTTGATCCTATATCTCTTGTTGGAGTATATTACATTATTAGGATACATGTCAATGTACCACCTTGGGTATATTATTAGACTAGGGGTTTATCTTAGGTTAAGTAGTTACTTGAGGAAGAAGTAATAAATGCACAAGTGTTAGAATGTGCAATGATGTAAATGTGCATGTAGTCCACATGTACATGAGTCATAGGATAGATAGTCGGATATTGATAGATAGAGTAAATGCCAAGGAACCTATCTTCCTATATATATGTGTGCCTTTACATAGATAGAAATAGAGCGAGATAGAGAGCAAGTTTACTATAGCATAGTGGGTAGGTACAATGTATCTTGCATCAAAATTGTTGAGTGCTTATGTCCTCCATTATGTTACATTGTACTATTTCTACAACTTTCCATTTATAGCATATTTTAGTATTTTTGTAAAAAGTCCATTATCTTATTTTTTAGCATATTTTACATCTTGTGATTGCTTTCTCACATATAATACATTATCAATATCTAAAAGTGGTATCAGAACACATAATATATCGATAGGAATACAAAGAGCCACAAGGGGCCACTATTGTTACTATTAGTATGAACATGAGTACGTCTTTATAAATCAGACCTATCATTGTGCACCGCTACATGCGAACACTACCAAAACAAAGATTGAGAGGAGAGAAGCGAATCTTAGTTTCATAATTTTTGAGATTACATTTGTCTACAATATTTCCATAGAGTTATAGAAAAACTCATGAAGACTAGGACTTAGCATTCATTCCACTAGATTGACAAATCAACTAGTGAATATTCATCATTTCTAGATTTAGAATCATGATACTAATACTTTGTTGCAGGAAAAGGATATTTTAGGAATGTAAGTGAAGTCCTGTTGTAGACTTGCACATTTTAGAAGAGAAGGCCATAAGAAACCTTATTGTAGATTCAAGAAGAGACTTATGAGAATATTTTATGAAGAGATAAGAGATTAGTGATCTCCTTTACTAATTTAAGACTTATTTCAAAAGAATATAAACACACCCATCAAAGGTATCAATGAAAAACTTCCAATATTAGAAGAGAAGAACTATCAAGATCTTATTCCAGACTTTAGAGATCTGTGAGAAATATATCATTGAAAACACTTCCATAGTAGAAGTTTGAAGAAAAGGTCTCAATTGGAAGACCAGAGAAGTTGTGAGATTAAAAACCTTGGAGAGGTCTCAAATAGAAACAAGGGGAAGACTTGGAGAGCCTTATTGTAGAGCTCCTTGAAGCATCATCAAAGGAGTTCATATAAGAACTCATTGGAGAAACTTAGTACCAAGGATAAGCTCTTGATAGTGAAGGACTTGGGATAATTATCACCATCTGACAACAAGCCCAAGAGAGAAGGATTTGGAAAGCAATTTTCCAAATTTTAAAGGAGATCAGTAAAGACCTCAAGACATTCAAAATCTTTAGAAGGTACTGTTTGAAGTTAGAATTTGACAAGGAGGTTGAAGGAGACCAAAGATAGAATAAGCCTACCAAATAAAATATATTAGAGATCACATCTAAGAAGGCATATTTCAGAGATAAGGAGTTTTTGAATCTACAATAGAAAACCAAAGGCTCCTTGATGAGATTCAAGACACCAAACTTTTGTTTCAAGGCAACAAGTAAGAAAGACTTGGAACTACAATTTTGTGAAGTAAGAAGTTGTTTTGGATAGCTAACAAGAATCTGCAAACATCATATCAAAGGTAGCAATAAGTTGAATCTAATTACCTTGAAATTCATCATATTTAGAGATCATTAAAGGTATGCAAAATAGGTGCAAAGGGTTCTTTACTTGAACACTTATATAGTTCATTAATTAGCATTATTAAAGCACCTTATTAAGCTTAGAAGTTGAAATAAATGTTTGTTTGATAATATTCAAGATAAGTGTAGAAAGGTTCATTTTAAGGTTATTACCCGCACATTAAAATAGGAGTTGGATATATTTCAACATAATGAAAAATATCATCTACCTATTGTCTATCTAAGAACTAATAAGACTACATCCTACAACATTGATTGTAGTAGAAATTATAGATTTATTTTTAGAAGATATTACCCTTAAAAGGATTGCAAATATTATAGAGTATTTAAGAATTCTTTAAGAGTTAATATTAGTACATATTACATGTTACTTTTTAGGAGTAATAAGGAGATTAAAAACTACATTATATTAGTCTTCTTTGTAGGTTATTATAAGTGCACTAGGTTTATTTAGTAAAAGTAAAAAATAGTGCAATATTAAGCCACATTAAGCGTATATTAGATGCATAGTTATTAGCTTGGATTTATTATTAGATGAACCAAGAAAATGAGAGATTTATCTTGCAAACAAGACAACATCGAATCATCCCTTGCCTACAAGAGATAGTAGAAAGAAACCACCATAAGAACCCATAGAAATCATGATCACAATAAATATCGAGAGATGTCAGGTAAAGGTGCAAAATCAAGGTATTCTATCATAAATATATTTACATTATTATTCTACACCATAACATCTTGTCCTGTGTAGCAAAGAGGATAGAATTTGAGTATCTTAAGGAAACATACATAGCATAACATAAAAGTGGCCGCTAGAGGAGCACTATCCATGTAAGGTTGAAGAGATTTCAAGAATCTCACAATACAATATCTAAAGAAACCTCCATTAGCTATAGATTCGAACATCTAAAGTGAGCAACTTGAAGCGTAAAACAATCACAAGGAGTTAGTATCCATTGCATAACACAAGCTAGAAGTTATCATCTACAACATGGCAAAAGGCAACATATAGGATAGCATAGCACAAGATAGAGTTCAAGTGCAATACCCATGATCTAGATTGGGTAACCATCCACCATGAGGGAGTTATAGCAAGTCAAATCATGAAGAAACTACCATCCAAGAGTAGTGCCAAAAATCACATTCGAAGTACCTAGATCCACCATAAAACTAGAGACAAAACTATGTGGGAACCACCTTTGAAAGAGAGCATTGAGAACAGGAAAATAACTGGGCATACATTGGAATCGAGGTTTATAATATATGTTGGAGGAACCATTTCATGCCAAAAAGGTACTACCACTTATCACAACTAACATAGCACTCATATTCCCCAACATCTTCATAGGAAAGATAACGCTCACTCCTTGAGCATTAGAATAATCATTTGGATGCTACAAAGACATATTTATCCTAGCTAGGAAGGACACACATTAAAACATCCCTAAGTGACATGGTTATCACCTTAAGAAGCATTAGAACCATTTCAGAGAAGCCACAAGCATTATTCAAATTTTTGAGCCACGTGGCAGTCATTTAAAGGAACCCAAAGCTACTTAAGCTTACAACTCCAAAGTGAGAAGATACATAGTAAAGTCCAAGGCATACACAATGAAGTCCAAGGGAGAGATACAATGAAGTGAGAGCACATAAAAAAGTGTTTTATTTAGATTTAAAGGAGGCAACAAGAGTTTATCATCGACTAACATTATTGAAGAGCATTGAATGCTCAATACCATAAACAAAACTAGCACCATTAGAGGAGGAAAAGGAGCATTGAATGCTTAATATTATACTATAGACACAACGTTCGTGAGAAGCGATTATCAAGGAGATGCAATTTTCATGAAGTGATTATCAAGAAGATACAACATTCATTGGATAAGTGATTATCAAGGATCTACAACATTCATGAAATACATTGAAGGAGCAAGTATTGAGGAGACAAATATTGCACACAATATCATAAAGGTATTACTAAATTATTTACTTGCTTATATTAAGATTAAAGGAGCTATAAGTTAAACCATATAAGGATTAGATTCAATATTGCATTGAATGAACATAGATTAACCAAGCACTCTTGAATTATAAAGCAAGTGATATTTCAAGGTGTAATATTTAAAAGCACATACACATATTATAATATTTGCAATAATCAAGTAGGAGATATGTTAGGTAATGGAGCCAAATTGATAACAAGAAATTAATTACCATTAAATATTGTTGGAAGGGTTCCAAGGCCATTATTGTTGGCAGAGTTCCAAGGCCATTAAATATTGATGGGCAACGATCAACAATAGGAACTTGAACGGGGTTTCAAGGGGAAACATTAAATATTTCATTACCATTAAATATTTAATTGCCATTAAATATTTAATTGCCAGTAAATATTAAAAAAAATGTGATAAACATATGGGTGGTTTCAGCTCATGGTTTTTTGGCCCATTGTATTTCGACACCACTATGTGTTTTCGGGTAGAGGAAAAGCCATGAATATCTATATATTTTGTACTGTAAAGACTGCCTTGAATGGTTAAGGTTATTTTCTAGTTTTGAGGAAGAGAGGAGAGGAGACATTGTACAAGAGGAGAAGATTGTTGTATTATTGCTAATACAAAGGACTGATTGTTTCTCTGTGGAGTAGGGTACACTACTCGAACCATGTATATCTTGTGTCTCTTATATTTGTGTGATTGGCTTATTGTTTATTGCACTGTTTAACTAGGGTTTGAAATTTTTTCATTACCACTATTATTATTATTTTTCTTCCAAAGTCTATCTATTTTATGTACATGGTGAATTCCTAAAAACTAATATCAGAGCGTTCTTGTTGGGAAAGGGCACTCACAGGAGAGTTTTTTGTTCAAGTGGGATAAATGAGAGAAAGTTTGAAGTTTAATCTAGAGAAGTTTATAGGATAAAATTTTGGTATGTGGAAAACCAAAGTGGAGGATTATTTGTATCAGAAAGATAATCTGTACTTAGCTCTAAAAGGGAAGACTAATGTTCAACATGACTTGATGTATGATGAGTAATAGAATCTAATAGATAGGAGGGCACTAGGGGTGATCCGATTGAGCCTAGATGATTCTGTTGCATACAACATAGGGAAGGAAAAGACCACCAAAGGAGCCATGGATACACTAGCTAAGTTGTATGAAAAACCCTTAGCTTCAAATAAAATTTTCTTGATTCGAAATTTATTTAGTATGAAATTCCAAGAGGGTGGATCTATCCAACAACACATTAACAAGTTTTATGCTATTACATATTCTTTAAAATCTATAGGTATTGATTTTGATGATGAGGTTATGGCTTTAGGGTTTCTTTTTTCACTACCAGACTCATGGGGTAGCGTTGTAATGGCAGTGAGTAATTATGTGTCTGGATCTAGAAATCTGGTGTTTGATTATGTGGTTAGAACAATCCTCAATGAGGATATGAGAAGAAAACCTCAAGGGAGGCTTCATCATCTAGAGTAGCATTATCTATAAAAAGTAGATGCAAAATCATATAAAAAGGAAAAGGCCAAGCAAGATGGAAAAGTTAGTAAAGAGGAAAATCGAAGGGTAGATCTAAAAGCAAAGACAACATTACTTCATGGGTATTTGGAGGAGGAGATCTATGTGCACCAACAAGAGGGGTTTGAGTTCAAAGACACGAAGAGCCTTGTGTGTAAACTGAAAAAGAGCTTGTACAATTTGAAGCAAGCTCCAAGGCAATAGTATCTCAAGTTTGACAGTTTCATGATTGAGCATAATTTTACTAGCAGCCAGAGTGACCATTGTGTTTATTTCCAGGCTACAGGAAATAGTAAATTCCTTATTCTCTTATTGTATGTTGATGATATGCTTGTGGCAGGATCCAATATGCAGTATATTAAAAAAATTTAAAGGTATTTGGCAACTAAATTTGCCATGAAGGATTTGGCAAAAGCCAAACAAATCCTTGGCATGAGAATCACTAGAGACAAGAAGGAGAAAATATTGAAGCTGTCTTAGGAGGATTATGTGGAAAATGTGGGTAAGAGGTTCAGTATATATGATGCAAAATTGGTAGCCCAACCTCTTGCAAAGCACTTTAAGCTCTCAAAGAATCTATGTCCCAAGACAAAGGAGGAGGAAGAGTACATGAAGAAGGTACCCTATGCTTCAGTAGTTGGGAGTTTGATGTATGCTATGGTGTGTACAAGACTAGACATTTCCCAAGCAATGAGAGTTGTGAGCCGGTATATGAGTAATCTAGATAAATCTCACTAGCAAGTAGTGAAATGGATACTCAGGTATTTGAAAGGGACTTCAAACTTTTGTTTGAATTTTGGAGGTTCCAAAGTTGAGTTACAAGGCTATATGGATTCATATATGGCATGTGATTTAGATGGTGGGAGAAGCACTACTGGGTATGTATTCACAGTTGGAGGTACAACAGTGAGTTGGATATTGAAGCTACAATGTTTTGTAGCTCTTTCTACTACAAAGGATGAGTATGTAGCCATCACGAAAGGTGCAAAAGAGTTCATATGGCTTCAGAGGTTGATTGAGGAGTTGGTTCAGGAGCAATTATATGGGAAACTTTGGACTGACAACCAATGTTCCATTCATTTAGGTAAGAACTCTGCTTTTCACTCATGGAAAAAGAATATTTAGTTGAAGTATCACTTCATTCGATCAACAATGGAGGATGGTTTGGTACATTTGGGTAAGATTCACACTTCCCAAAATTTTGCTAATATGCTTACTAAAATTGTAAATTACTTCCCAAATTACTTTTCATGGAAAAACAAAATGAGAGCTATTCTAATATTTGAAAAAAATTGGGGAATTTTCAAAGGGACAAAAACTAAACCAACTTTAGGAGATACAAAAATTCAAAATTTTGAAGAAAGTGATGCTAAGGCATTAATGATAATATCCTTTGCCATAAAAAATAAAATACAAGCTTATATTAGCTCAATAGGAACATCTAAGGATGCTTGGACAACCTTCGAGAAATTTTTTGAAGAAAAAAGTAAAGCCATTGTCTTCAATCTTCAAATTCAATTACATTCTCCAAAAATAAACATTGGTGAAAGTATAGAACTATTCCTAAGGAAGATAGCAGATATCAAAGAAAAATTATTAACCTTGGGAGAAGAGGTTAAAGATAAATTTCTTGTTCAAGTAACCTTGAGAGCACTTCCAGATAGCTACAAGCATCTAGTTACATCTTTACAGGTTCTAAGTAAAGATACAGGATTTGATGAACTAATCAACATTCTTCAAGAATATGAGGTAGAAAATATAGTGAAGGATTAAATGACCAAATAGATAATCCACAAGGAAACATTACTTCATAATAAAAATTTCAAATATAAGGGAATAACAGATATTGTTAGATATGCAAGAGAAAATGTCATAGCACTAGCTATTGCAGATTTAATCCAAGAAATCAGAACCAAGGAAATCATATGAACTATGGAAGTCAACCAAATAGGGTATTCCAACCAAGGTAATATCAAAATAATCCTTGACAACAACAATTTCAATTCTAAATATTTATCTACAATTGGAATATCAAGAAGGAAATCAGAAAGGGTACCTAGCTCAGAGAATTGAAGAAATTGAAGAACTCCAAGAACCTACAAATGATCATAAAGTTAAAGCTCTCTCAGTAAGGATAACATTTTATGAAGATCCATATTGGAGACTAAAGGCTTCAGTACCCAAATAATGTAATACAAGGGGTGTTGAAGTATATTACATTATTAGGGTACATGTCAATGTACCACCTTCAGTACATTATTAGACTAGGGGTTTATCTTAGGTAGAGTAGTTACTTGAGGAAGAAGTAATAAATGCACAAGTGTTAGAATGTACAATGATGTAAATGTACATGTAGTCCACATGTACATGAGTCATAGGATAGAAAATTGGATTCTCATAGATAGAGTAAAGGCCAAGGAACCTATATTCCTATATATATGTGTGTCTTTACATAGATAAAAATAGAGCGAGATAGAGAGTAAGTTTACTATAGTGTAGTGGGTAGTTACAATGTAGCTTGCATAAAAATTATGGAGTGCTTATGTCCTCCATTATATTACATTGTACTATTTTTACAACTTTCCATTTATAACATATTTCACTCTTCTTGCAGAAGTATATTATCTTATTTTTCTACATATTTTACATCATGTGATTGCTTTCTCCCATATCATACATTATCAAAAGCTAACATCCCTAATAACCAAGGGTTCTAAGTTCTTAGTTGGTTTAGAGGTCCTTCTTTTGGTTTCTTTTAGAGTAGCTCACTAATGATCTCATCCTTCTTGAGATTTTTCACTATTGTGCTTCCATTAATTCCTACAATCGGATTATCCCATGAGTTTGGTAAGCTGCAAACTAAACAAATACATTGTTACCCTTCTTTGATCTCATCACCAACTAATTTTAACTGATTTAAAAGAGTGTTGAAAGTGTTTAAATATTCATTCACATTTCCTCCATCAACCATATTTAATGCATACAATTTATCTCTAAGAAATATTAAATTCATGAGTGACTAATTCATAGAGCTTACCAAGATTATCTCAAAGCTCTTTTATTGACTTGGCTCCAATAAGATTCATTAAGACTCAATACACAAGGTTCAAACCAATCAAGGAAATAATTTTGTTGTTCATCTTGACTAATTGTTGATGGCTTTGCATCCTTTATGATAGTCTCCTTCAAATCTATTTTTACAAGGAGATATTCAATTTTCAACTTCCACAAGTTGAAATTCTATCCATTGAACTTTTCAATGGCATACATGCTATACTCAATTTTTTGCTCCAATAGGTTGCCACTGAATACTCAGACAAGGTCCCCCACACTTCAAGAGTTTACTCAACAAAACAACAATCCAATGTTATCTTAGTTCTCATACCAATTGTGAAAGAAAAAACAACAATTTGAGCAAAAGGAATGAATAGAGGCAGTCAAGCAACTGAAAATAATGAACACCAAAAAAATAGGAATACTCAGCTATATATTAATATGTGCTTTGTTTTATAACAGGATTGTTTACAACACACCACCCAACCAATGATTGTTACAAGCTTTCAACCTATCATACAACAACAGATTATTAGCCCTCCCTTTATGACAACTACTACTAAAATATTTTTGCCCTCTGTTCTACAAAAACACTACTAAGAAACCTGAACAGACTACAACGAAACCTGAACAGTCATGCCTAATTCTTTTAAAAATTACCGATAAAAAACGAACTTTGATGCATAGACCACCAATTGAACGATGTGGTAACCACTAACGGAACACACCATACCATAGCAGCTTATGGATGAAGCGCTTTGACATAAGATATGCTAACTTTTTAATATTAATTCTGAACCTTCTATTGAAAAAAAAACTTTAACTAGAAAACTTTAAATGAAAGGTGGACGTGTAATAATTTCGGGATTGTTATTATCGAGTCCAGTGGGAAATGTTATTATTTATTTTTCTTCAACATTTATTATTCTCATAAGACTTAATTTTATTTTTATTTTTTTATTTTTAAGTATATTAAAGAAATCGTAGTTCCGTTCAATTTTTATTATATTATTTCGGTTCTAATCCTGCTCTTTATTATTATAACTGAATACATAATCTAATAGTAAGTTCTAATACTAGTCTTTACCATAGCTATAACCTCTATTTAACATAGCTAACCAGACTGGCACAATACACCTCCCATGCTATAAGAGCTAGAATATTCGAAATGTAGTCTCGGTGGTCTCACCTCTTTTAAGGAAACATTTTTAACTGACAGGCCAGGCTCTCGGGTCTTTCATGGGGCTTTTTATTATCGTGAAGGAGGAAATTCTCCCCTATTTGTCATGCCGACTTGACAAATGATGCGGGAAAATACTCCACTAACTGAAAAATATTTATTCACATAACCTTCCAAAATAAATTCATGTCCCTATTTTCTCAAAACGTTTTGACGGACATAGCTATAAAATACTTCGTTGATTTACTTTAAAAAAACAGGCCTGGGCCCGGTCGAAGGTCTCTTACCTTAACTGTGACTTTGTCCTTTTAGTGGGTATCTAGCGAATGTGAAGAGGGTAAATTATTATTCCACAAGCTTATAGTATAATCAAGAATTATATATATATATATATATATATATATATATATATATATATATATAAGTTAAATTTTATCCGTCTATACAGCGCTTTAAGTTGCCACGCACACAAGGGTGAGGACATTGATACTGGTGCAATGAAAGATAAGAATAATGATTCCAAGATAAACATTACGTTTGAACCTCAACTGTCATATTGACGCTCTACCATTGCATTGTAGCGCTGAGATGTGACTTTGAGTTTGAACTCTCACACTCAAACTCAACCGTGTTGTTAAAAACGAACTCGTTATACAGCCAAGTATCAAGCCTCCTTAAATCTAAAAAATTCGAAGCAATTTTCATAGTTGTACATCCTCCTATATTTGGTATCAAGTTGGATCTTGAAAATTTTATATAAGAATGTATATGTCATTTAATCATATTAATTTTTTAATCTTTATTTATTAAATTAAATATATTTTTATATTAATTTTTTAAGGAATTTTGGTTTACATGTTATTGGACAACTTTTTATATTTGAAAAACTTAAGTTGAGAATTTTTTATTAAAAATTTAAAATTAAATATTTATATGAAGATATTATGTTTACACTTCAAAATTACGTATAAAAGAAAGCAATGTAGTTATATTATAATTTATTTTAAAATTCGTTTTAAAAAAACTTGCTGTTTTCTGTATGTAATAATATATTTAAAAATTATTATTTATATAAATAAAATATTTATTATTTATTATACTTTGAATCCTTACCTCAACCATCATTACTCATTAAATTATTATATTATTAAACCTTCAATCATCTCTTAAACCTTACTTTTCAAGTAAATTACGCAACTAAACCCATTATTTTTTTATTTTTTTACTTTTACCTTTAAACCCATTATTCAAATTGACTTATTTTAAACATTAAACTACAGAATTTAAAATACAATATATATTAAAAACTGTAACACTTCAAAAATATTGTCTATTACCAAAAATATTATTACATTTAAAAAAGTTCCCAAAAATATTATTACATTTAAAAAAAATTCACTTTAATATAAATATTTGAGAGACTGTGCTTCCGACCTTCCGCCTTACCGGCCACAATGGCCTCAACGTCAAATCTTAAAAGACCAACTACTGGAATTGTTTTCAAAGTACCATAGTAGGTTAAACTTAAAAGAACCAAAAAACTAATACTAAGAACATCTTAGAGCACAAAAGAAACACTTAAACCTTAGCCTGGAAGCTTGGCTATTTACAATGTCTTCACCAGTTGTTCTATACTCATACTCATGATCTTCTCATAATTGCAATTCTGGCCCTAAATTGAAGTCAAGAAACATAGACAGACCTTTGCAAAACTGCTCTTGCATAAGTGCCATTATGTCCCATAAGACTACAGTGAGCCCTATCTTTCACTATCTCCATGCATATGTGCTTCTCATTAGGATCTTTATCGTGGACGTACCACTCTTCGATCTCTACGTCTTCGATTGATTCAAGTTTATTATACGAGCTTAATAGCATTTTGTGACCTATTTCTGCTTCATAAGCATGTTTCCTCACAGTGTCACAGTATTTCCAGCTACTGCTGAATATTGAGAAAAAACTGTAGAGACTTGTTTTTTCCTTGAAGATGTTGAGTTTAACAAATTTGGCGAAGCCATCGAAAATCCTGTCATAAATCTTGAACAACCGCGCTCTGTTTAGATCTAAGAGGATGATCACAAGACTCAATAAATTTGAAAGCCTATTATAGTTTCTACCCTGAAGCAATATTGGAATACTACTTAAAACCACTACCCAAACCTTGCTACTCAAATCAACATAATCAAACCCTGTTGCGACCACGTAATCACTGCCTTTGCCGCAATGATATCTGATTGACAATATTTTTTCATAGGCCTCTGTCCGAGATAGCCGCTTACCTACTGCAACTGATGCGCTTACTGGCAGAAGCCTTTCAACAAAGATTATGTTATCTTCGCCGAAAAGTTGAAAGCATTTTGCTAGCTGGCACAGAGGATTCTGATGCACGTAGTAAAAATACCCACCGTGCTTTACGCCATGCCAATATTCGATTTTGGATATTACTTCCAGACTTTTCGTTGGATTGCTGGCAAAATACTCCCTCATTTCCTCACATGTTGTCTCATACTCCTTGCTATCACCTATAACTACAACAGTTTTCTTATGACACCATTGCCTAAAATAAAACGCTAAAAATGATAAGATGAGCAGTGTAAGTGGATTGCAGCGAACAAGCTGCCACATAGCATAAACCCACTGAATCCACGTCATTTGGGTTTTCCCTAACCAGTGCGGCAGCCACTGCTCTAACTCAGATACCAAGTTCGTCATTTTTTTATTTTTAACCCTAACTAAATAGGTAATGGATTTTATTTGGGAGGTTAAGTAAGAAGACTTTCACCTTAGCTTCTAAAATGTCAGAGGCCACAAAATTGTGAAGAGGCAACAGAAGACACAGATGAAGAGGCAACAGAAGACACAGATGAAACTATTGCCAACATGTCTGTCCTTTATACTAGACTTGGAAACATCATCAACGGCAGTTATGAATCCCCAAAATGTTGTATACATGAGATGATTTTAATGATTTGGGATATGGTAATTTTTTTTTTTAAATTTAATTGTTGAATTTTTAGTAAATTTAAAGTTTAATAATATTTAAAAAAAAATATTTTAGGTGGATTGGTAAGAAGTTGGGTACTAGGAAGGGACCTAGGTTCAAACTTTCTCGTACCAACCTCTAGCCACCAGGGGTCTCCCTAGGGGTTATAGTGGTAGCACCATGATTTGATATTAGGAGGTATTGATCCTATGACCAGTTCAAAAAGAAAGGTAGTTGCCCATTCCAATTGACCTTTGACCATTTGTTCAAAAATAAAAGGTAGTTGATGATTGTTCTGTGAAAAAAAAAATTATTTAATAAAAGTAAAAAGTCATATCCCCATGAGTGTGGTCTACAGGTAGTTGATGATTGTTCTATGAAAAAAAAAATTATTTAATAAAAGTAAAAAGTCATATCCCCATGAGTGTGGTCTACAGGCAAGGACACCACTTAATGTGATCGGGGTTCAATCCCCATGGTGGATGTGTATAAGAAGTATTTACTCAAACAAATTAAAAAGTCAAATAATTAAAAAATATATATATATATATATATAGATAGATAGAGGGTTCAATCCCATGGTGGATGGGGTTCAATCCCCACGGTGGATGTGTATAAGAAGTATTTACTCAAACAAATTAAAAAGTCAAATAATTAAAATATATATATATATATATATTATTTAAATAAAAGTAGGTATGTTGTAGGTGAATTGGAGAGGGTAAGGTAATCTCCAAAGGAAGGTTTTTGGTTCAAATCTCAACCCTACCAAACGTGCAACAATTGCCAAAATCTAGTTGATCATACCAGGATTGGAAAAGACTAAGATAATTTTGACAATGTAAAAACGTGATCCTGATTTATGAGACCAAAAGGTTTTTAAATAATTTGATAGAAACAACACTACCAAATTTTTAATAACATACCATACGCATTAAGTATTGTTTACTAATAATAATTCCAAGCGCGTTAGGTGCAACAGGTTTTTCGGAAAGAGTAGTTAGATTTATTTTTATATTTAAAAATTATTTAAAATTAACAATATATTCTTGTATAAAATTTGCTGGAAAGTTAATATCATTATTCTTTCTCTGGGAATAGAAGTGAGTGAGAGCGTGGGTTTTATCTTTTCTTGTTTTATCTTGAGAAAGAGATACCGGGTGACAGATGTTCCCGGGGCATGAATTCTTTGACAACTTGATGATCTTATTTAAAAATGTGGTGTGGGCTGTGTGAAAGGCCTCTCACCTTGACTATTACGTTGTTCTTTTGTGCGGGGAGCTGGTGAACGTGAAGACTAACAATTTATTTTTTTATTAATTAACGAGGGTTCTCAACGGAATTTTACAACCTTTTACAATGAACATAAGGCGGAGTATCACATTGTAATAGACAATAAAAAAACCAAACCATCTTTTCAGCGGAGAGTTGATGAACTGAAAACTAATAAATTATTTTTTAATTAATTAATAAAGGTTTTGAAAAGAAATTTAATACAAAGTGGGGTATCTCCACATTATAACAGACCACAAAAAAAACCAAGCCATCGGTTTTCCAAAAACCTAGGATTCGATGCTAACAGAAAAACAAGCACTACAATATAAAATTTAAAAATTTAATCCTTCCAATCAGTGAGCTATAACCTTCCTACTCCAGATCGAAAACGGACCACCGAAAAACTTTGAGGATCATGCCTCAACACCAGCCACTTATAATTAAATTCCGAAAAAAAGAAAAAGAGGTCTAGACCATTCGCAAAACCAGCTTCGTGTCATATCGCTTTACGAATAACATAAAACTTAATGTGACCCAGATGAAGAGAAAATTTAGAGACAAAACATTTCTCAAAAAATCCAAAATCCTTTGAATAGGTGGGTCAAAGAGACCACTGTTGTTCCAATAACACATCCTCGTTTAAGGGGAAATAGAGCGGACATCGACTCACCGATCCTTGGGTGGAGAGATTTTAAGTTGTCCAGTCTGAGAGGTTTAGTCTTACACTTGATAATTTCTTTTTCAGACTCAAACAGGGTTGGGTTCCATTGATTGTTTTAGAGTTGATTTCCTTCGTTTTAGGTCTTCCTATTTTCCTTTTAACCTTTTAACTTATTTCAATTTTATTAATAGCTCTTGGTTTATGGATCAAGGGATCCCTTCTCTAGAACAAGGTCAGAGGGGTTGCTGGACTTTCTATTATCTGTTGAATCACAACTTCTTTTAATCAAAGGTGTTTTGGAGAATGAGATCAAATGGATTTATCTTCTTCGCATATTTGTCAATCTCATGTAGGTGAATCCGATCATCTACTTAGGGTTATGCGTAAGGGATCAGCCCCAAAATGTATTTATAAAAAATTGGCAAATCAGTTTTGAAATCCAGGTGAATAGTGTCCAAACACATGTAGAAGGTTCACTATTATTAGGGGCAATGTTGGAAATTTAAACTTAAAATGGTCAAATTATTATAAAATTGGGGTGAATCAACCCAAAAAAAAATTTGCACCTAGAAATTTTTAGCTAATGGACCTTGGTCAAGGGTCTCAAATATTAGCCAATTCCAAATTTTGAAAATCCTAATTTTAGCCAATTTGGCTATAAATAGCCGCTATGCATAACCTTGCATCTACCTCAGGGGTTCCTTCCTCCTCTTAAATGGGCTTCTGCTTTATTCTACCTCTCTAGCGAGAAGATTTGAAGCATACCTCTTTCTAGGGGGACGTCCCCACTAGCCTCTTGAGAAACACCTTTAGTTGAAGGAACAAAGGAAGAAACTTTATCTTTCATCTTTTTGATCATTTTTTTTGGCACCCACTTGCCCTCCCTGCTCCTCTTTAGGTTCATCAAATTTGTGTAAGGTTCCTATTTTTGAGGGCAAATAATCTTTTGATGACCAACCTTCCCGCACTCGTGGTAGTCCTGTCCCTATTCTCATATTAAATATATTGGGTTTAGGTGCCGCGATTGGAAATAAACTCTGCTGAGCTTGGGAGACATTTATCAATATTAGCTAGAATACATATTTTTGCAAACATCATACGAGACTTGGATCTGGTATTCTTGTCAATGGAAATCAGGTTACCAATGTTCTTGACCATCGCTTGAAAAATATTCTTATGCTAAAAATGTAAAGGGAAATCTGGTAGTTTGACCCACATCGAGAGAAATTTCACTTGCTGAGAATGAGGATTGAAATATGGACCCCATATTCTCCAAAATAGGCCTCTCTTTCCAAAATACCAAGGGTCTCCTTCTATAATTCTTTTAGAATAATCTTTGCAATTCAACCTAATTAGGAAGAAGCCCTTTGGGATGGCCACGAACTCAAGGGAATCCAAAGATCACCATATTACCAATGCTCATCTCAAAGTATCTAAATTAGGCCTACCCCTTTGAAATTTATTGACTATGTTATAGGCTTCACCCTCTATGATGGTATTGAGAAGGTCATCCACTACATAAATATGATGTAAATCATGGGAGATGTCACACATAACCTCTGATTCAACTTCTTTGATACCAATCATCACTTGGGTGAATGACGATTGGCAAAGGGGAGGGGGCCCTTTATCAAGGGACAATTGGGTCTCACATTTAAACTTACTTGAGTCCCAATCATCCAGCTCCACTGAAGATGCAAGGATACATGAATCGAAAGTTATCCCATTCATGGGCCTAGACTCCTCTGCAACGGGATCTAGAACCACTGCAACTCTCCTATCCATGCTCGAATTCAAATTTTTCTACTCCATTTGCTAGATAGTATTATTTATTGATGCATTAAATAGTTATATTAGTCTTAAATTTAAGTTTACACGGGATTTTATGAGAGGTCCCAATTCCCTCATACAGATCAGGGTTTTAACTTGGGTCTCTTGAATGAAAATCCAAGAACTTTTACCACTACAGTAAACCTATAGCTAATAAATTATTCTAACTAATAAATTAGTATTTTATTATTTTTATCGGAATACTTGAGTGTTATATTTTTTAGTTTTTATGAATGAAACTTAAGTTTGAAAAAGAACACCTACCTTTTCGTTAGTATTAAAAAGACTCAAAATTTAAATTACAGAAAAAATAATTAATTATCTTTTAAGTATATTGGCTTGATGTCAAAACCTCAATTGGTATTAGAGATTTGTATTTTTTTTTTTATTTGTAATATCTTTTTTTGGTAATAGAAAGTATTTTTCACCAATGGCTTGATAGATTTGGTGGATTAAAAATCATAACTAGAATAAATGAGTATTGAAATCTTGTTCAAACATATCAAAATGATCATATATCAATTTTATTGTTGTTCATGTTAATTGGAGTAGTTTTCTGACGCATTTTGAAGCATAAGTGATAATTTGAAGAGAAGGGGCACAAAATCTGTAAACAATATGGAACCTACATTTTCATCTACTTCTGAAAGTATTGTTAATGAAGTGGAGAAAATAAATGATATTTTTGAAGAAGAAAAAGGAAGAATATATGACCTTAGTCTATTGGTTCCTAAATTAGATGAAAAAGAGATATATAGGCTGGAAGACTAGAAGAAAATTCTTCACAAATACAAAAAAAATATTTGGAAAAGGAAAATGCCTTTGTCTATTTATAGGCCTAAAGTAAAACAAATATTTAAGCAAAAGATAAGAATACCCAAAACAAAGAATATAGAAAAATAAATATTTTTAGTCCATAAAAAATAAGGGCAATGAAGAATCTAAAGAATAAAAGGATACAATTATATTCATTCTGGAACAATTCAGTTAATCATTACTCCATTATTTAGAAAAAAATTGTTTGGCTCTAGTTTTATGGTTTTTATGGATAAAATATTTAATTCTTGTAGACAAGTAGTCATAGGGCAAATGATTTGTTCATTAGAAAATGGGACTTTGTTTCTTACATTCTTTTCAAATTTTCCATATCCTTTGAAAAATGGAGACATTGGAAAGATTTGGTAATTGCTAATTGAAACAAGAGGTTCCATCTGAAGCCTCGTAGTTTTAAATTATTAGTTGCTTTGAATTTTTTTATCAAATCTACAATAATTTTGCACCTATTAAATTTCTAACTAAAAAATTTAAGATAGTAGTCCTTATTGGCTCATTATCTTCTAGAGAAGGATCATATCTTGTCACATTTTATGAGTTTGAATTACCTTAAAAATGGGAACGAGTAATTCAAAATACGTTAGAAAATGTATATAAAAATGTTAGAATAGCAAAGGATGGATTTGGATGAGTGAAGTTGTAATTTTCATGATTTTCAATGACGAATTCTATAAAAATTAGATCATTACCATTGGTTCCCATCTAGAGATTAAATTTTGTAAATACCTCTCAGTCTCAATCTACTATAACTAAAAAAAATAGATGCAGTTACCATTAGAAGTATTTAGCCTAATAATCCAAATAAAATATCCAAAGTTGTTTATCGATATACAACTTAGAATACCTAAAATTAAAATGTTCCAAAGTGGCTCATCTTTAAATACCCAACTTTGATCAAGAAATTCAATTATCTTTTCCAAACAAGGAAAAGCATTTATCCAAGGTTGCTCTTGGCTGCCAAAATAAAAAATCACATTTCTCTTGGAGATGATGAGGGAGAAATTGATTCAAGGGGAGATGCTAGTTGTGTAATAGAACATGGCATGACCGATTCATAGGATCAAAAGGAAGAAATCAGGTAGCTAAATTACATAAAAAATTGGACTAGGTATGTAGAATCACACATAGAAAATATGGAAACATTCCTAGAAGATATTGCTACTAAAATGAAGAGTATCAATAAAAATTTAGAAGTAGTAAAACACTTCATGGATACACAACAAAAGGAAAAATAGTCTTAGGCTAAAGAAGTAAAAAAGGAAAAAATGCAAACGAATTTTTGAAGCATGGCTAAACCATTGAACATAGTTCCAACTACCTTCCATCAATTACAAAAAAAAATAGGAAATACTAAAAAAGGTCCTAAAATAATAATGTTTAGAATAGTCTTCTAAGGTGAAAGCAACAATAATTTTTTTGTTAAAGTTTCAATATCAAAGAAAGTACATTATTGCTAAATATTAAAAATGTGGTTAATCCAAAAGAGGTTATACCTATTTGGATAAATCACTATAGATCACTTTAGCAAGTGCACAATTTAGACAATTCTACTATGATTTAAGTTGTTGCTAGATATATGACAAGAATGGTTATTAATTGGTGGACACATACTAGTGTAGAATCAAAAAATGATATATATGAATGGTTCAAAAGATTTGTATATAGCATTTCTAATAGAATTTGTGCATAAACATATTAATTCAGACAAAGAAGACCAATTAGATCTTCTAATGAGAATATTAGGATATTTTAGTAGATTTGAAGAATATTCTAAATCTTATATGCATATAGTGTACAAGTTAAATATGCATATATAAATTTTCATTAAGGTTTGATATCTATCTTCCTTCCAAAAAGAAATTTTCAATTAGTCTTAGAAAAATTGCTCAACAAAGTAATTGAGGTAGTCATATAGAAAGTTAGGTATTTGTGCCTCCAAGAAAAAGTTGTTAGGAAAAATTTTATAATCACAAAGAAGGAATTTTCTTCCATAGAGGGTGCAAATACATTTTGTAAAAATGAAAAAATAAAATTAAAAAAATCAAATCGAAAGAAATTCAAACCATATAGATATTTCAGGAGGAAAAAAACACATTTTTCTTGTAGACAAAAAGGTAATTATGCACACTCATGTGCTAAAAAGTCTCCAAAGCAAGTCGGAATGTTTTTTGTAGAACTTGAAATATCATAATAATGGAAAATATGTGAGAATGAAAATCATTTCTCCTTATAGCAATAAAAAATATTGAATTTTATGAAATTAAAGATGTTGATGAAGAACCTCTCTATGATTCTTATATGACCGATGATGAAATAGAAGAGGTTGAATCCATCAACCATATTTTCATGTAGCATCCATATCCTAATAGTACTGATATACCAGAATTATAAAGTATTATAGATGAATAAGCATAATAAAAACAAGCACAACAAGATACAGAGCATAATAGGAATAATTTTGAAAATGAGTGTTCTCATGATTATGAAATAGACATTGAAAATCATTTTGAATTCCAAATCTCTAACTTTGATGAAGAATTTGATGAGTTCTTTGATATTGAGGAAATAAGTAAGAAAGTAGTAATCAAACCAGATTCTAAGGCATTAGTTCCTAAAAAGAAAATATAAATTTACGTCAAAAAAAACCATTTAGGTTTCATAAATATCCAGTAGCTTCCAATGTACAACAAGAACAACTAAAAAAAGGTAGCTGATAATAGTTCAATGTTATGTCCAATCAGGGTTACAGTAGATACCAAAATGAAATTTAGAAAAATAATTGCTTTCATAGATACTAGTGCAAATATCAATTTTGCAGTAGGAATTCTTCTCCAAAATTGGGTAGAATCTATAAAATCATGCCAAGTATATTTTATGAATGGTAATATTCACATGAAATATTTTGCTTTTGATGCCCCTGTATAGATTTGAAATAAAATTACGTATATATATTATTTGCAAATGAATTATGGTGGATATGATAGAATATTAGGAAGTCCATTCTTGGAAAAATATGGCTCTTACACCATAGCAAACCATTAATTAGTGTTAAACATTAAAAATAAAAAATTACAGTTTCTAGAGTCCTAAACATATATCAAAGGTGTTTAAAAAATAACAAAGGTACTTAAAAAATGAGCCATCCATCAAGCTCGAAAATACATCCACTAGGGTGTTAGAATACACCATCATCCAACATACAATATGATGAAAAACTATAATATACAAGCTCTATGTAAGGGAAAATCCTACATACCACATCTACAACACTAGGGGCTACATTATCTATGTAAAGGACATCACATTGCAAGTGAAATAAGTAAATAAAATAAGGTGCATTACCAAGATAACCACGTACTAAGAGAAAGCACCATAGGACCACCATTAGAATGCTCTAGAGTTTTCATAGTTGGAGCCAACCTTGGGTGAATCAATCATCATCCATATTTGCTAGAAAAAGAAGCAATCATATCATAAATTGTTATTACAAAGGAGGTAAGAATATGTTTAAGCCAAGCTGGCAATAGTTGGGAAAAGAATATGTTGAAGAGCCTTGTAAATTGGTATGTTGAAGGAGGAAGTGAATGCATAGAAGGCTCTACCACTTGTCTTAAACAAAGAGGAAGTATAATATCACTTGGAAGGTGTGAATAGGTACAAAACCCTAATACATGCATTCAAAAAATAAGAGCACTCAATGCTTTAGTCTTTATTCAACGTTCAAAGGAGGAATCATGAACATTCACAAGCATAATAAATATTGATCCACATGTCACACCATCTTCAAAATATTTTCATTAATGTTTGTGCCACCTAAGGGAAGTCAAGAAGTCTCCATAACACCTGCATTACTTGGCACGATAGACAAGAGAATGAAATTTCTCTTATGTATTCCTATGTAAGGTGTAGAAGCATATTTGTAGCTAGCATGAAGAAAAGGAGCAATTAAGGCACAATCAAGGAATATTCAAAGCACCAGTCATCGTGTTAGAAGGAAAGTTGACCAGGAGTAATAGCATCCAATAATTCGAGCAGATTCAAGTCAAGGAGGAGCGCCTGGAGTAGTAAAGGTAATATTTACTACATTTTTTATTTTTAAAGTTTCTATTAGTAGGAGATATAGGGAATAATTTTTTTTTTTTTGGTGGTGGCCACAAGGGGTAAACAGACTGTGACCATGAGGGAACCATTACATAACATATCCGCAACATGTGAGGCGAGAGATTTGAACCTGGGCCTCTCAGCAACTAGAGAGGTTTAACTACCCACTTGCTCTCCAACTCCTCTAGAGGAGATATAGGGAATATTATCTAAGTTTAAAATTTAGAGATATTTTTGGAGTGATAAGGATTATGAAAACCTTAGAAAATATGAATATCAAATTTAGAATCCTTTTTTAAAGAATACTTTTGAAATTGAAGCATTATTTTTGGGGTTTTGTAAATTTACATGTTTGATTTTACAAAACAAATTAAATATTTGTAAAATTAATAAGTTTGGATAAATAAGGCATTCTACATCAAACTAGGATTACAAAACTTGCAAATATTAAATTTCTAAATTTCTAGAGGTATAAGGAATTCTATACCAACATAGTTTATGAAATTTAGAATTAAATATTTTATTCATAAATTTGGGAGATAAAATAAATTCTACATAGAAATATTTGGTAAAATTACTTTTTATAGTTTAATTCAAAATTATTAGAGATATAAATTTGAATATTTGTAAAGGATTGAAATTGCATTCAAATCATTAATTGATTGATAGAGTTGAAAATTATATTGTCTTTCAAACAGAGATACAAGGTATTCTACAAAACATAGTATTGAAAGATCAACATCAAACTAGACTTGGGAGTCATAAGGAAGCCTACTTCAAAAGGTAATATGGATAGCATTATAAAAGAAGTATTCAATGAAAATAGTGAAGAAATGTTACAAGTACTCAAGTTCTACTCTCATAACTTAATATCAAACATTTATGAAGATCAAGTGTTTCATATTCTAAAAGATAAATTGATAATATTTTTCAAGGAAGATGAGGAAGGAAGGTTTACCACTTTTATGGAATTCCTTCATGGAAAAATCCTTAGGTCCTCTTGAGAATCTCAAGACATTATTATTCCTACAAAAGAATATTCAATAATGTATCTTTCATTAGTTATCTTTGAACTCTTTCAAAAAAATACGCAAAAGAAAATAAATAATTCATATGATTATATTAATGAAGAATCATTTAATTCAAGTCAATATTATTGTGATGACTTACTAATTCATCTCACTAAATACATATCACAAGTAGAAGTGTAAGAACAAAGAAAAAAAGAAACAAGGAAAAAAATCATATGAAGACAAAAGAAGATGACTATTTGAAGCATTAAGACAAGAACCAGAATTGTATCAATATAATGATACATTAAAACAATACCTAGAAGAGAAATCATCAATGAAGATACAAAAACAACAAAAGAAGAGCAAAAGAGGTCACACCAAAAAATTCAAAGTAGAATCATTCTACGCAAATCCAAATATTGATCTCATAGAGATAGATTGAAGAATATCCATATTGATAACCAAATAATGTAATAAAGGGGGGTGTTGAAATATATTACATTATTTGATACATGCCAATGTACCACCATGGGTACATTCTTAGATTAGGTTGAAAGTATTTACTTTATGCAATGTAATAAATGCACAAGTGTCCAATGATATTTTGGCAATATAAATGTGCATAGTTGTCCCTATGTCCATGTGTCAATAGAGTAGGAAGATGAAGAGTCATTAGAAGAGTGAAGGCCAAGAGTTCTATATATGAAGAGTCACGTTCCATTCTATTTATGAATGTATTGATGCAAATGAAGCAATATCCAGTGAGAGAGAGAGAGAGTGAGAGTCATATATCAAAGAGATGGAAGGTGATATAGTATGATGTATTTTAGGTCTTTATTCAAAAATATTTCATAGTATTTTTGAGCATTTGTCATTAGTATTATTTAAGTTATTTACAACAAATTCTGAGCTTATATGCTTATTTGATTAGTATTATTATATCTTTCCTATTATAACTTTATTATTAATCTTGAAGCAATATTATTTTAAGTATTCACTCGTCAAAAGCTAACACTTCTTGAGAAATATATATCATTGAATTCCTTTGATACCTCTCTTCTCACATCTAAAGAGTATCACGTAACACTAAAAAAAAGTTATGTAATAATGAATCTTTATCACTAAAAGTTTTTGGTATCAAACACACAAAAAAAATAAAAATAAATAATAATAATAATAATAATAAATAAAATATGTACAAGGACATATATTACCGTAGGCTAGAGGGAACTTATGAACCTCATTTAATGTATTCTTTATGCCACTGTTATGCCATATGAAAAAAAATATATATATAACACTCAAAGCCATGGACAACAAATTTTTTTTTAAAGTATTTTGAAAAAGAATTTAATATCTCTACAATCTTGGAGAAAATTAATGCATAAGAACATTATGATAGACCGGGGGAGTGATGAGGTCTAATATTAAAAAGTTAACAAAATTAAAAACAAATAGATCTTATTTAAATGAAAAGTATGCGTAATATTTATTTTAAGTCTATACTTTAAATCTTTTATACAAAATTCTAAAATTTCACGAAGTAAAAAAAATAAAAAAACTGGAACTTTATTTAAATAGAAGGTCAATTCCAAAATCCAGTGGGAACTGTTATTAAGGTGGAATAAATTAAGGAGAAAACAAAGCCACTGGGTTACGGCTGTTCCGGAGAGCATTGATTCCTTCACGACTTGCGACTCTGTAACACATACTTCCATTCATTATTCTGACCAGACTTATTTTTCATGGCGTGTTATTATAGTGAAGTAACGAAGAAATAAGCTACACAAGGTAGCTATTCTTATTGGACGTGGGTCGACATTTTCCACGTGGACTTGTGGAAAAACACTTCCTTTAAAAAAATATTCTACCTCCTTCACTTACACGTCTACCTACTCAAGTTGTATGACACCATCTGATTTTTCTCTGAAGAGGCAGTCTTCTTGTAATCCGCTTATTATATATATATACATTTTATCTAGGTTTACAATATATTTTTAAGTTACAATCAAAAATTTTTTAATTAATAAAGTGTAAGTTTAAATTACAAGCAATCACTGCTTCTATTAAATTTATTTCATTTTGTTATTATTGACCCGACAAGTTTGACAAGTTTTAATATTAGTCCTGGTAAATCTGGATTCATAGGTCTGAATTCAGATCAGATTACTACTTTGTAAACGTCTGAGTCTAGATTCAAATAAGACTACTATTTTACAAACATCCTTAAGCCTACAATATTACTAAAAAAACATTATTATATGAAAATTTAATTTTAAACCTTAAACCTAGGCTACCCACCCTCACCGTCTGCCGAATCTTTACCAAACGGCTTTTAGTGGTTTATTTTGTCTCGAATAATATATCCCCATCTTCTTTTGTCGGATTTATCCGTGGCTTTCGTCAAGAGTGGTCCGCGGCAACAAGTTGGTGAAGTATATTATAATGGCATGGCTGTGCGTATTCAACGATTGAATGATTAACATGTGGACAGAAAAGAGCGCTACCGCCTATCATTCAACTAACCAGACGTCGACGTTGGTTAATGTTCGAAGCGGCTGTCAGCTAAAATTCCACTAAAAACCTTGGAAGTGGTCAGCCACATGCCTCCATAAATAACGAGTTTTACCTCGCCGGTCAACAATGGTGACGGTATCGACAACAGAGGAGAAAGACGTTGTTGACTTGGGAAGCATTAGTAGAAACTGCGGTGAAACCGATAGGGGCAGCAGAATTGAAAATTTCCACCGCGCCTGTTAAGACAAAAAAATAAAAAATTGAATTTATACGCGTAAGGATGACGGATATGACATGTGCTACATGGCGGTTATGTCCGGCTTTTTCTTTTGCTTCTCGATGAAGGCGACGTACGCATCTAAGAAGGATAAAAGACGTGCAACTCCAGTGAGGTTCTATGTGCGTGTCATTTTAACAGTACGCGGGCTATAAAGAACAAAACTGCATAATCTTCTAGAGTAATTCATTTCGATATTTTCGATAAAAAAAAATGGTCCCATACTAAAACACAACCCAAATATCTTGGTAACCAAAACGGGAGGGTAGAGTTCAAATCAAGAGACTGTAATCATCAAACCTATCCGTCTTGTTAATGGGGACCGCTGGGTGCTGGGGATTTGCACTGTCGTGGACCGCTGGGTGCTGGGGATTCGCACTGTCGTACTCGGTTTGGCGGCACTCAGACGATTCAGAGCAGACTACTTCCTTTGCAAACTGGCACCACCAAGGTTTGAACCTAGGTTTCTTTTAAACAAATGTCCATCCAAACTAACACTTACCAATCCACTAACCTTTAAAACTTGTTAATAACCAAACTTATTATACGGCGAAGTACAACCTGCTTAAATACAAAAACAAATATGGAAGAAATTTTACACCTCTCTTCACACCGACCAAATGATGTCAGGTCATACTAAAATTTATAAGAAATATGTTAGTTATTTTATACATTTAGTTTCGTCTTTATTATATGAAAATATATTTTTTATTTGCTTTTCATGTAAAGACATGTAAGAACACATAGCTGACAATTCTTAAAGAATCTATATATATAACTCATATGTAATAATTACATATAAGATACTTATATTTATATAAGTCTTTTTAAATTTATATTAAAATATATAAATAAATATTACATTTGTATGAAGAAAAATTATTAACTAAAAGTGAATGCAAGTCAAGTGAGAGTAGTTGAGATTGAGTGAAGGTGCTAGCTATATATAAATGTTATATTTAAATATTATATGTGTACTTTACAATTTATATATGGAATGAAAAAATCTATTTTAATATATGTGTCAATTAGGAATGAATGCGAGTCAATTACAAGTTATTAGGATTGAGTATGAGTGCAAGCTAAAGTAAGAGTAGGAAGTAGGAAGCAAAGTGTGAGTAAGGAGTGAGAACTACTCCTTGTTTTAGATCATTGAAGAAACTCTAAAGGATTCGTGTGAAGAAACTAGGTAACGTGGTAGAAAAGTTATTTTTGAAAGTTCTTACTAGAAGTAAGGATGCCTAGTTGGAGCTATGGTGTCTTACTTAGCAATAAGACGAAGAGTGAATATATGGCAAACCTTATCTAGGTAGTTGATACTACAATAGAAGTAATTATCACAGATGAGATGATTGAGCATAATGAGATTGTTCTTAAAATCGGAGGGTTAATATGTAAATTAGTGGATATAGCCAAGTTTTTTGAGACTCAAAATTGGATAAGTGGAAGTGGGGATTCAATTCAAATTACTCCATGACTTCTCTTCCAAAAATATTTTTTCTCACAATCTTCTCTAGTCCAAAACTAAGGGATAGATTAAATAATGATGGTCTTGGTTTAGAGGTAAAGGTGCACTATATTTAAGACCATGGAGTGAGATTTTTTTATGGAGACTTACTGTAGACACCAAAATAGCACCAATCCGATTATGTGGCTGCAAACACTGATCGCTTTGACAAACATAGCCCCCAGGGCAGCCCTCAGAGGTTAAACAGTGGTCTTAACCACTTTCATAGCATTTTTTTAAGGTCAAGACACAATTTGGCACATTCAGGCAATTCGTCCCACCCTGGGACGAATTCAAATTGGAATCCGTCTCACCAAGGGACAAATTCTGAATTCGTCCCTGGGTAGGATGAATTCTAGGTTTAACGGGAAAAAAGAAGAATGGCGCCAAGTGGCAGCCAAAGACAGTCAATTGATGGCTCCTGCCTCGCACACATGTGTGGGTGGGCAGATGGGCCGTTAGAGGACTGTCACAAAGGCAGTTATGAAAGCCCAAGTCATGGAGGACTCTCCTCCCTCATGGGAAGACACGAACGCCACATGGCACCTATGACCAACACATGGCGCTTATGCTTCCCTCTCAAAAGAGACCCCATGGGTCTATAAAAGGTGGGACTTTTCTCACCCAAAAGGAATATTGGAGAGGATTTCAAGCAACGAAGTGTTATCCAATTGAACACCCATTTGCATCTTTTTGGTTCACCTTCTCACATCCACTAATCTCTTTCGCAAGGGAGGTTATTGGGTGGCTTTTGGAAGCGTGGATCCAACCCAAATCCAACATTTGACCACCGTACACCACCAATTTGCAGACACCCCAATCCTAAGAGGTTTTGGGCCCATCCCTAGTGGATTGGCGCCGAAATCAAGTGCTAATGGTGGGAGGCCCACTTGGGCATCTCGCATTTTCTAAGTTTTATTCTAAAGCATTCTAGATTATTGGTTCATGTTGCATATTGTGTTATTCCTTGTAGTGAATTCATAGCTTCAATTCCATAGTATTTTGATCAGATTTTATCATGCCTTTTGTCGCTTTGTTGTCCTACTAACTTGCAGGTGGCGATATCGAATTCCCGAGGATAGAGGCCAAATTGGGAGAATCCGACCATCTGGGTCGTCCCAAAATGGACCCAATTACATAACCCCTCTGTTTGTAGGTGTTTTGGAGGTCTCAGGAGTCGACATTGGATCAGGACACTTCGGATTTTCTAACACAGTCGAATTCGTCCCACCCAGGGACGAATAGCAGTCAGAATTCGTCCTACCCAGGGATGAATTCTAGGTGAAGGCAGATTGGCCGACTGTTTCAATGGTAGTGGCCATCTGGTAATGTCTTCTGACCTCTATCAAATTTGCAGGTGACTTAGACCCATTTTATTCATTGTATTTGATAATCTGTTGCATGCATCTTTTGGCAATTTCAAAGAACGAACTTTCCTTTTTGTCATAGGTGCTACTGACATCTTTGTTGTTTCTTTGTTCGCAGGAGGAGCAGCAAAGGTTAAGGACTCATCAACATCAGCGGTGGCATCGTCTTGGCCTGCCCATCTCAAGTGTGGGCATGTGGAAAGAGGAACCTTAAGTCTTGATTGTAATCAAATTCTTTTAACGCTCCTAGCCCCTGAAAATGGAGGAGGCATCTTTGTAATAGAGATCAAGAGAGTTTAATGAAAGGGTTGTGTTTTCTCCATTTTCTTGTATCTCATTTCAATGCGTCTCTTTCATTTCATGCATTCTACATTTTTAGGACTTAAGCGTATTTGATTTTGAATGCATCGCAATTAGTGTTTCCTTCGCTCGGAATCTCGTGCTTTTAGTGGCGATCATGGTGGGACCCTGTCCCCTGGTTTTAAGATCAAATAACTGATCCTTTTTGTGTTTTTGTGCTTGACAGGTATAATTTTTTTTTTGCAGACTGTTATTCGTCTCTGACTGTGACGAATTCTTTCATCGTAATTCGTCGACCCCGAGACGAATTCAAATTCGATCTCTGCGAGGAGAAATTTTGTTCTGCAATTCGTCTCATAGAGGGACGAATTCCTGCCTATAAATTTTTAGAGCAGAAGGTCAGAAGCAGCCGGTCCAGGCAGAGAAGAGGTAGGGATTTTTATAATCTCTATTAAATTTTTCTATTTCTGTTTCTGTTTCTTTGGTTGTTTTCAGTTTGTCCTGCTTGCTTAGGGAAAGTCATTTATGCTTGCTTCATTTTCGCTAAATAAAATGAATCCCACACACATCACGTGGTAAATTAAACCAAGGAGCTGGTCGTAAAACCCCAGCCCTTGATCAAGACCATTGGTGGATTTCATCACCACCTTGGCTTCATTTTCCATCCATTTCCCCGATTGTCACTGTTGTTAGGCGTAAATCCTGACGAAAGCTGATCGAGTGTTGCTGGGGTGATTCCCATGAGCACGAGGACAAGTCTTCTATGGTAGGTGCCATTAACAGGACAATCCCCCTTCCATACCGCCTACGTACCACGTACCATCTGCTCTCACGTACCTATAGTCTCCCTCTCGTAAGGGCGGGTATATAGAGAGGTTGGTATATCGGCTCTGGTTGGTATATTGAAGGGGCGACCATTTTGGGAGTTATATGAGCCTTCATTATGCATTTAAACGTTCTTCAAAACTTGCAAAAACAAAACAAAACATAAAAATGCACTAAAACAGTTTAGGACACACCATTAATCTTTAAAAGAGATAATCACTGCTTGTGTATGTGTGTGTTCATTTCTGCTTAGTGTAACAAAAATAAATTAAAATAAAAAATCATAAACAAAAAGATAAAAATCTACGCATTTTGTCACTCGTTCCAAAAAGCTCCAAGGATTCCCTCAATCGCTTGGTCACTCCAAAATGCCCCAAAGGTGTCCATGAACCCTTTGGTCAACCCAAAAGCACCCCAAAGGTGCCCATAAGTGATGCAGGAGCATCCAACAAAATATGGGAAATCTAATTTTTTTCCCCTAAATTTTAGTGCATCTTGCCGGAACCATAACTTCTCAACCGTAGCTCCAATTGACACGAAATTTTATAGGGAGTTAGTTGGGATAATTTAAAAAAAATATAATTCCTTTCCTGGTAGGACACAACCTCAATTTTTTTTCTAGATCAACCTACTATATTGTGGTGGGAAAATACTATGCATCTACTAAAGGCAACTCCATAAAAATATAAGGTGAATACGGGAAAAAAACAACCAATACCTCCGATGCAGGAAGAGGTCGAGACTACATATGATGAAGATATTCATCCTAGGAGGAAAAAATAAGACAATAAAGAACACAAGATTACACTAAGAGGGGGGGGTGAACAGTATAAGAATTTTTTTTTTACTTTTTCAATCCAAAATATAGCAACAATAATAATAATGCAATAATGTAGCACTGCACAAATTATCATACATATGACACACACATATTTAATGTGATTTACCCAATATGGTTTACATCCACAAAGAAATATTGCTCATAATTTTCTCAAAATATTTCATGGGCACCAACCCATAGGAGGTACCAATACCCTATTACAATGTTCGTGGACACCATTCCACAGGAGACACCAATCCCCTATCAAGTTCGTGGACACCAATCCATTCGACACACCAATCTCCTCTAAAATTTGTGGATACAAATCCACAAAATACACCATATCCAATCTCAAGTTCATGGACACCAATAAATAGGAGATATCAATCCCCTCTCAAGTTCATGGACACCAATCCAAAGGAGATACCAATCCCCTATCAAGTTTGTGGACACTAATCAACATGAGACACCAATCCCATCTCAAGTTTGTGGACACCAATCCATAGAAGACACCAATCATATCTCAATTTCGTGGACACAAATCAATAGGATACAAAAATACCCTATCAAGTTTATTGACAAAAATCCACATGAGACACAAATTCCCTCTCAAGTTCTTGGACACCAAATTCCATTTGCCCAGAAAAGTCAGTTTTCGGGGCCAAATTCCATCATCTAGTGCCCCGAAATTAGGTTTTAAAATTGCGTGCCTAATTTTTTACACTTTTTGAGCTATTCGGAGGTCAATATCTCCTAACATATTTAGAGTTAGGACTTGAAACTTCATTTTTGTCTTATCTATTGTAAGAGGGATGCGCACACCAATTTTAGGGTTTTTAGAGAGACATCGTCATGGTGCTCACCCGCAGCCAAGCCCAATCACGGGTGGATGCTATGGGGAATATCCAAGGAGGCACAAGTCACCTCCGATATAGCCCCAAGGATTTGGTCATACCACCTTGGCGGCCTGACACACAAGGCAGTCCCAATCGTGCCCTGAAGAAACGGGACTATAGGGGCACCTCTTTGAGGAGCACTCCTGTTCAGCATAGCACTCAGCACACACCCTTCCACGAGGGGTATAGTCATAGGAGAGCTCCCTTAGATGCTCGCTATGAGTGATCACCGTGCGATGAAGCGCTAGGTCAACATAGTGTTCGACGGGAGGAACCACATGGTTACACTATCCCTCCTTCACCCCCTCTAGTTGTCAGGACTACAAGGACAAATCCAGAGCACAAGCCTCCTTAGGCAGGGCAAGCCAACTCTACCCGTCCCTTTTTCACTTATGAAAGAGAGCATGAGGAAAACCCTTACCTTCCTCAAGAGCAATATACATCATGGGAGCAAGACACCTCTGCACCTGCTATCTATCAGGACCACTCACTGAGACCAAAGCCTCGGATAAATGCCACTACATCCAACAGAGGAAGGCTACCTATAGATATCTTGGATCACTACGATCGAGATAGATATCTAGGAGAGGCATCTAGGCATTCTAGACATGAGGTGGGGAGACCAACTATATTAGAATTTGTCAAGCATTTCGCACACCGAATGCAACTCACGCAACTTGAGCTAGAACGACAATAGTTAGAGCAATGGTATATTCTAAATAAAGAGCACCTTCAGCACCAAAAGGATGAGTTGTTCCAACACACTATTCAGGAGAAGACTCCAACCCCTCACACACATAAGGCAAAACATTTTGAGGGGCACAACATGGGGGTGAGACAGGTCATCGCGACCTCATCAAACGCTACCCCCAACACCTCCTAGACAGGAGTGGGAGGCTACTCTCTTGATTCCTGAAGGACATGAGTGGGAGGCCGCTCCTATAACCAATGATGGGTGCCTTCCTTAGACATCCACCTAGGTTTATGAGCCACCCGTAGAAATTCATCAAGAAGCTTCTAAGGAATCTGAGCGAAAAGAAGAGCGGGATGAACTGCCCTACCAAGGCATGGGGGGTGTTATCTGGCCACCCCTCCATAGACCCCAAGTTCCTCAATAAGAACCAACCAAAGAGGAGGAGCTCAAGTCTCCCGATACATGCAAAGCACTAGAGCACTTAGAGTTTGTAGAGACCAAGATTTTGGAGCTTCTAAGGCCCAACTTACATGAGGCTCCTTTTGAAGAGGATCAAACTTTAACCATAGGGCTACTTGATGATATAGTCCTCCATGTCTCAGAATCTCCAGATTTTGATGAGCTGCACTCACTGGTCGAAGGTGAGGATAAAACAGAGATAGCCCACAACAATCACATGTGACAGAATCGACATCGTATAAATATCGATGAAGCATGTCAATAGATAAACATAATACATGGGCATAAGTGGCGTGTTAACCCACCACAGTGGGACCAAGCGTTACATCCGCCACTTTGGGCATACAAAGATCAACTTTCACCCAAAGACCTCATAGCAACATCAATGTCGAGGGTGGACCCTGTCCTCCTATCCGTGCATAGGGCTGATCCATTCATGCCAATCCCTATAGAGCCAGATCCGGAGTGCAAAGACCATCAAGCTGGGGGTACCTCTATCCCCTGAATATCCATAGTCCAAACCAAAAAGCTCCCAAGATTATCGCAATCGCTTGGTCACCCAAAAAGCTCCAAGGATTATTGCAATCGCTTGGTCACCCCAAAAGCTCCAAGGATTATCGCAATCGCTTGGTCATCCCAAAAGCTCCAAGGATTATCGCAATCGCTTGGTCATACCAAAGGCTCCAAGGATTGTCATAATCGTTTGGTCATCCCAAAGGCTCCAAGGATTATCGCAATCGCTTGGTCACCCCAAAAGCTCCAAGGATTATCGCAATCACTTGGTCACCCCAAAAGCTCCAAGGATTATCATGATCGCTTGGTCATCCCAAAGGCTCCAAGGATTATCGCAATCGCTTGGTCACCCCAAAAGCTCCAAGGATTATTGTAATCGCTTGTTCATCCCAAAAGCTCCAAGGATTATCGCAATCGCTTGGTCATCCCAAAGGCTCCAAGGATTATCGCAATCGCTTGGTCATCCCAAAGGCTCCAAGGATTATCGCAATCGCTTGGTCACCCCAAAAGCTCCAAGGATTATCGTAATCACTTGGTCACCCCAAAAGCTCCAAGGATTATCGCAATCACTTGGTCACCCCAAAATGCTTCAAGGATTATCGCAATCACTTGGTCACCCCAAAAGCTCAAAGGATTATCGCAATCACTTGGTCATCCCAAAAGCTCCAAGGATTATCGCAAACGCTTGGTCATCCCAAAAGGCTCCAAGGATTATCGCAATCACTTGGTCACCCCAAAAGCTCCAAGGATTATCGTAATCACTTGGTCACCCCAAAAGATCCAAGGATTATCGCGATCGCTTGGTCATCCCAAAAGGCTCCAAGGATTATCGCAATCTCTTGGTCAACACAAAAATGCTCCAAGGATTATCAAAATCGCTTGGTCAATCCCAAAAACGCTCCAAGGATTATCGCAATCACTTGGTCAAATCCTAAAAATGCTCCAAGGATTCTATAATCGCTTGGTCAATCCCAAAAATGCTCCAAGGATTATCGTAATAGATTGGTCATCCCAAAATGCTCCAAGGATCCCTAAAAATCGCTTGGTCAATCCCAAAAAGGCTCCAAGGATCCATAAAATCACTTGGTCAATTCCAAAAATGCTCCAAGGATCCATAAAATCACTTGGTCAATTCCAAAAATGCTCCAAGGATCCATAAAATCACTTGGTCAATTCCAAAAATGCTCCAAGGATTCTTGCAATCACTTAGTCAATCCCAAAAGGCTCCAAGGATTATCACAATCGCTTGGTCAATCCCAAAATGCTCCAAGGATTCTTGTAATCGCTTGGTCAATCCCAAAAATGCTCCAAGGATTCTTGTAATCGCTTGGTCAATCCCAAAAATGCTCCAAGGATTATCGCAATCGCTTGGTCAATCCCAAAAATGCTCCAAGGATGTCCACAATCGCTTGGTCAAAAAATCAAGAAAATTCAAAAACAACAAAAATCATCAAAAAAAAAAAAAATTTGCATCTCATTTCTAGGCATGCTCAAATTCATCAATCGAGAATTTTCCTCGCATCTCATCTTCATATTCACAAAAATCAATCCATCAAAAATACAAAAATACATTGAACATAAAAACATTGCATCCATACATTGCATACTTGTGGTCATATAGGTCAAAGGCACCATAGGCTGTAATTTCTCTGCTAATCCATCTTGTTCCACACTGTTCCATTTTACAAAAACAACAAAAACACCATGCATTGCTTTTAACACACTAGAGTTAGTGGTCTTTTAATGTATCAAGAGTTTTTCGTGATTCAATCATCATTTTTCTCTTTAGCCATGTAATGTATCGAGTCAAACAGATTTTACGAAGGTAGAGTTACACTTGAAATACACCTTGTTACGTAACATCCCAACACAAACTAAAACACATAAAACAATTCCTAAGTTGTGTGAACGAAAGATGAAACCTGCACAGTAATCCAGGTCACCATAAGCGAAACGACTATCTTGCTCATCCCCCTGTGCGAATGACCCCAAGAATGCTGAGAGTTGGCAAAAGGACAAGCATCCTCCCTAACAAATTCCCTAAGAATCCCTAAGTTCTCAATAGTTGTAAAACATCAAAAATTTGCAAAACGTCAAAAACTCCAAAATTTGACATACTACAGTGCACACACCAAACGACACAAACAATAGTGATTTTCGTCACTCCATATCCCCAATCCCTTGCTCAAAAAAAAATAAAATAAAAAATAAATAAATAAATAAAAATAAACAATGATCTTATCACTACAAACAAGCAAGTATCCCAATACAATTGAAGAAAAGAAGGGAGTTGAACTTGAATCCCTGGAACTCTCAGCATTCTAATAGGTCATGAGGCAAGCCTCAGTACCGGTTTGGTTGATAGCCTATCGGTAACTAGTGGTAAACTTCTCGCATGACGATATATCTATCACATTAACTTGCGGACAGATCAATGTTTGCATGTGGATGAGCTAGCTTATGGCATCCTGGATAACACCGCAGATTAATCTAACTAAATACAACAAAGGATTTAGTGGGGCTAATTAGGTGATCCTTAGTACAGTTTCGGTTGAAATCCCATCTGGCACTGGCGGTATCCTGACAAATACCACAAACATGAACTCAATTGCACACACAGGGATGCGAAATAGCTTGGTCAAAAACAAGTCTGATTCATACCTTGTTCAAAATTCTTATGAGATAAAATACAGTCGTGGCTAGTGAGTTAAAACCATCTGAGTCTCAAAAAACCTTAGCTACATTTCTAAACCAACTGCGCTACTTTTCATCCTTACAATACCATTAGAAAATACAAAAAAAAAGAGAGAGAAAAACCACATGTATACATACAAAGTCATGCATCACAGCAATCTCTTAAAAACAAAATAACAAAATCCTAAATAGTCTATGGTGCCCTAACCAATCAACACAAATTCATTTCATCCATTACATTTTGCATATCATATATATATCAAAAACATTTGCATTTATCATACCATATACATCCATTACAATAAGCATGCATCCATCAACATCAATCATTGGGCATAACATAAAATAATGACATATACACAAAGCAAGAAAATCAAAACAACAAATATCCACAAACAATAGCAATAAAAGTGTCGAACAAAGGCACCTTTGCGCCTAACATTCAATGGCATAGAAAACTGATGTCGGGGTTTACATTGTCACTATCCTACTCCCTAAGAAGGCTACCATAGCCGGACCGCTCCATGGGAAGACGGATTTTCAATAATTTCACCCCCAAACGACGTCACAAAAGGGGTCAAAACCCATTCAAAAACAACAAAAAATACAACACAAACAAACAGCAATAAACATTGCCAGACACAAGTGCTCTTGCACTTAACCTCTTGGCATAGAAAAATTGATGTCGGGGTTTTACATTGTCACTATTCTACTCTCTAAGAAGGCTACCATAGCCGGACCACTCCACGGGAAGACGGATTGTTGACAATTTCACCCCTAAATGGCATCACAAATGGGTCAAAACCCACTAAAAAACAACAACAAAATCAAAACAACAAAAACAACAAATAAATGCAACACAAAAAAAAAAAAGCAATAAACATTTCCAGACACAAGTGCTCTTGCACCTAACCTCTTGGCATAGAAAAATTGATGTCGGGGTTTACAGTGTCACTATCCTACTCTCTAAGAAGGCTACCATAGTCGGACCACTCCACGAGAAGACGGATTGTTGACAATTTCACACCTAAATGGCATCACAAATGGGTCAAAGCCCACTAAAAAACAACAAGAAAATCAAAACAACAAAAACAACAAATAAATGCAACAAAAAAACAAAAAGCAATAAACATTGCCAGACACAAGTGCTCTTGCACTTAACCTCTTGGCATAGAAAAATTGATGTCGGGGTTTACATTGTCACTATCCTACTCTCTAAGAAGGCTACCATAGCCGGACCGCTCCACGGGAAGACGGATTATCGACAATTTCACCCCCAAATGGCATCACAAATGGGTCAAAGCCCACCAAAAAAACAACAAACAAAGGCAACACAAACAAAACGCAATAAACATTGCCAGACACAAGTGCTCTTGCACTTAACCTCTTGGCATAGAAAAATTGATGTCGAGGTTTACATTGTCACTATCCTACTCTCTAAGAAGGCTACCATAGCCGGACCGCTCCACAAGAAGACGGATTGTTGAAAATTTCACCCCTAAATGGCATCACAAATGGGTCAAAGCCCACTAAAAAACAACAAGAAAATCAAAACAACAAATAAATGCAACACAAACAAAAAGCAATAAACATTGCCAGACACAAGTGCTCTTGCACTTAACCTCTTGGCATAGAAAAATTGATGTCGGGGTTTACATTGTCACTATCCTACTCTCTAAGAAGGCTACCATAGCCGGACCACTCCATGGGAAGACGGATTGTCGACAATTTCACCCCCAAATGGCATCACAAATGGGTCAAAGCCCACTAAAAAACAGCAAGAAACTCAAAACAACAAAAACATCCCAAAAATGTAACACAAAAACATAGCAATAAGCATTGTCGAACACAAGTGCTCTTGCACTTAACATCTTGGCATAGAAAAACTGATGTCGGGATTTACATTGTCACTATACTACTCCCTACGAAGGCTACCATAGCCGGACCGCTCCATGGGAGGACAGATTTTCGATAATTTCACCCCCAAATGGCATCACAAATGGGTCAAAGCCCACTAAAAAACAACAAGAAAATCAAAACAACAAAACAACAAAAACAACAACAAAATCAAAACACAAACAAAAAAACAATAACCATTGCCAGACAAGAGTGCTCTTTCAAACCTAACCTTTTGGCATAGCAAAACTGATGTCGGGGTCTACATTGTTGCTATCCTACTCCCTAAGAAGGCTACCATAGCCGGACCGCTCCACGGGAAGACGGATTTTCTACAATTTCACCCCCAAACGACGTCCCAAACTGGGTCAAAACCCACTCAAAAACAATAAAACAACAAAACACCAAAAAAAATCAAAAAATGAACAAAAATGCACTAAAAATAGACAATAAATTTTCCCGATAAGAGTGTTGTTGCACTTGACATCCCGGGCATACAAAATAGATGTTGGAGTCACAAATTGTCATTTTCCTACTCCCTAAGAAGGCTACTTTAGCCGGACCGCTCCATGGGAAGACGGATTTTCGCCAATTATAGCTCCAAATAGCGTCGCAAAAAGGGTCAACACCCACCAAAAATAGGTCCAAATGTTGGAAAAATTGCACAGGCTTAATGATAAAACATCTAAAGGCACCCTTGCACAAGTCATATTGGGTCAAGCGACTCGTCGCTTTTCTCACAAAGGTCATTCCCTCATCGATTCGTCGCTTGAGGGGGTAGTCACACTTAGTCACCAATCAACAATCACACACCCAATTAAGGAAAACGACATGCATTCAAAGAATCATTGACAAAGACAATTACGCTCCTGCTTGGGGCAGTAAACAAGCAACAATAAAATTAATCAAACGCTTGGCATTCGTGAATCATGAACATAAGGTTCCCCCGTGGACAAAAGGTTGCGCCCTTTGCCTAATCATGACTGATCAATGTCCAAGCTCAAGTCACACCTCACCAAAACAGGTTAATACTTGAAATCAAATTCCTTAGCTCATCAGAAGCAAGGATTCAAGAATGCATGCCCTTTCCATGCTTGGGGCATCAAAAGTTGGTTAGGTTACCAAGAAACCCTAATCATTAGTGCTTTGGTTATCTATTTTTGCTCTGTGCTGCGCCATGCACAAGCGCATCCCAAAAAGGGGCATCCGTAGACACCAAAACAGCACCAATCCGATTATGTGGCTGCGAACACTGATCACTTTGACAAACACAGCCCCCAGGGCAGCCCTCAGAGGTTAAACAGTGGTCTTAACCACTTTCATAGCATTTTTTTAAGGTCAAGAGGCAATTTGGCACATTCAGGAAATTCGTCCCACCCTGGGACGAATTCAAATTGGAATCTGTCTCACCAAGGGATGAATTCTGAATTCGTCCCTGGGTAGGACGAATTCTAGGTTTAACGGGCAAAAAGAAGAATGGCGCCAAGTGGCAGCCAAAGACAGTCAGTTGATGGCTCCTACCTCGCACGCGTGTGTGGGTGGGCAGATGGGCCGTTAGAGGACTGTCACAAAGGCAGTTATGAAAGCCCAAGTCATGGAGGACTCTCCTCCCTCATGGGAAGACACGACCGCCACATGGCACCTATGACCAACACATGGCTCTTATGCTTCCCTCTCAAAAGAGACCCCATGGGTCTATAAAAGGTGGGACTTTTCTCACCCAAAAGGAAGATTGGAGAGGATTTCAAGCAACGAAGTGCTGTCCAATTGAACACCCATTTGCATATTTTTGGTTCACCTTCTCACATCCACTAATATATTTCGCAAGGGAGGTTATTGGGTGGCTTTTGGAAGCGTGGATCCAACCCAAATCCAAAATTTGACCACCATACACCACCAATTTGCAGACACCCCAATCCTAAGAGGTTTTGGGCCCATCCCTAGTGGATTGGTGCCGAAATCAAGTGCCAATGGTGGGAGGCCCACTTGGGCATCCCGCATTTTCTAAGTTTTATTCTAAAGCATTCTAGATTATTGGTTCATGTTGCATATTGTGTTATTCCTTGTAGTGAATTCATAGCTTCAATTCCATAGCATTTTGATCAGATTTTATCACGCCTTTTGTCGCTTTGTTGTCCTACTAACTTGCAGGTGGCGATATCAAATTCTCGAGGATAGAGGCCAAATTGGGAGAATCCGACCATCTGGGTCGTCCCAAAATGGCCCCAATTACATAACCCCTCTGTTTGTAGGTGTTTTGGAGGTCTCGAGAGTCGACATTGGAGCATGACACTTCGGCTTTTCCAACACAGTCGAATTCGTTCCACCCAGGGATGAATAGCAGTCAGAATTCGTCCTGCCCAGGGACGAATTCCAGGTGAAGGTAGATTGGCCAAATGTTTCAATGGTAGTGGCCCTCTGGTAATGTCTTCTAACCTCTGTCGAATTTGCAGGTGACTTAGACCCATTTTATTCACTGTATTTGACAATCTGTTGCATGCATCTTTTGGCGATTTCAAAGAACAAACTTTCCTTTTTGTCACAGGTGCTACTGACATCTTTGTTGTTTCTTTGTTCACAGGAGGAGCAGCAGAGGTTAAGGACTCATCAACATCAGCGGCAGCATCATCTTGGCTCGCCCATCTCAAGTGTGGGCATGCGGAAAGAGGAACCTTAAGTCTTGATTGTAATCAAATTCTTTTAACGCTCCTAGCCCCTGAAAAGGGAGGAGGCATCTTTGTAACAGAGATCAAGAGAGTTTAATGAAAGGGTTGTGTTTTCTCCATTTGCTTGTATCTCATTTCAATGCGTCTCTTTCATTTTATGCATTCTACATTTTTAGGACTTAAGCGTATTTGATTTTGAATGCATCGCAATTAGTGTTTCCTTCGCCTGGAATCTCGTGCTTTCACATACTATTAAAATGTTTCTTATGCGGATTAGTATTTTTTACTTCCTTATCAACTTGCTTTTTTATAAGATGATAGAAGGGGTTTTGAAAGGGTCCCCGAACCTTTTACAGGGTAAAACTACATCTCAAAAAGTAGGGGCCAAATTGACCAAGAAATCATGAGGTAAAAACAACAAAAGAAACCCAACAACAACACCAACAAAGACTTGAGGCAAGTGTACCTCCAAATACTTGGGAGAAACTAGCACAATAAAACCAACATACCTACCCTCAAACCAAACAGGATAAACAACCAAAAAATAAAATAATCCCACATAGGGGAAACCAATACCCAACAAGGGCCAAAAAAGATCTTCTTGAAAGCAAAAAATCTTAATATCAATTCCTAAAAATTTATCTTTAATGGACCCTATATCATCATTCATAATGAAAGCATTAACATAGTTGATATAAAAATTATTTCACCCACTTCAGTATCCATATCCTTTGAGCTAAACACCCCAAGGAGTAAATATAAAATAAATTAATCTTGCTCCCCATTTCTTTTGGGTATCCTCGTATCCTCCAAGTTTCTCAGGTCCTCGGAAAATTCTGCCACCAAACATAAATACTAGGTTGATTCACTCCCAATTTTACCGTGAATTCAAAAAATTTATTACCTTCTCAAAAGGTATGTTGAAATATAACTTCCTTGAGAGGTTGAGAATATCTTCTAGCTTCTAGAATCATGTTCATAGTAGAAATATTAGTTGGGGGTGTCCCTTCATGTGGTTAATGGTGATAAGAGAATCACCTTCCACAATCACTTTTTGATGATCTAAAGGACTAATCAGCCGGATACTATGATAAAGAGCTTTGAATTCAACAAACTGGCTAGTGTTAACTCCCATATATTCAACAAAAATAATTAAAATTTCACCCTTGTGGTTTTGAAGAATACCTCCAGCTCTAGCCCTTCCTAGGTTACCCTTCGAGGCACCATCAATTTTAAATTGACCCGTTTAGGAGGATGAGGAGGTTACCACATGATGCCATATCTAGGGTTGGCATTGGTAGGGGTTGTAGATCCTGTAAAAACCAATGACAATTACAAATGAATCTTAGTATCCTTAGAATTACCCTTAGGTTAACATAAATTAATATTCTCCACTATGGTAGCAATGATTTTGGAATGGAGAGAGTTGGTTTAGGAGGATACATTATTGAATGCACATTGATTATGTTCCTTCCACACTCCCCACCACAGGTGAGACAAGCTAAGGTTTTAGAATAAACAAATTTTTAAGGAAGCGAAGGGGAAGACCATTAGGAGAAGATAAAAAATAAATATGGGGGAAACCCAAGAGAGAACCAGTAAGGAATAAAAAGAATCAAAGACTTCTATAGAAAACCTGTAAACATTAAGCAAGTACATTGGAGTTTCCTCATTGACCCTGCATAGGTAACAATAGTTGGGGATAACAATTCCCTTAGAATGAATATTATCAAGGGTAAGCAACTTGTTCTAAAATGTCATCCAAAGAAATAAACTAATATTAGGAATCATCCCTTTGCACTAGATTGAATGGGTAGGGAACCACATGGGAGTAGGATCCACCAATAGGTTAAAAGCTAATTTTATCAAAAATAAACCTGATGGATCTGCCTTATAATAAAATGAATCTTCTTCCACTCCAAACTCAAGAACATACAGATTTAACTGATAAAAAATGAGATTGAGTGCAAATAGGGATATCATAGGGTTTTCCAATTCCTACAAATAGGGGAGGTAGTGATGTAGTCTGACACTTTAGAACCAAATAGTCTTCTGCAAGCTTCCTCAACAACCACAAGCTCTAGGGAGGAGGCTAAAGGATAATCAAGTAGCCAAGGGTCATTCCATAAGTCTACCTTTTGGCCATTTCCAATCATCCACTTCCCCCCTTTGGTCAGCAAATCTTTTGACTTACTTACATTCATCCAAAAGGTTGAGCCTTCAACTAGGATAGGTTCGAGAAGAAACTCATTGTTTGAGTTCATGTATTTAGCCTTGAAAATATTAATCCATTCCACATTTTCATTTTGAACTATTCTCCAACATTGTTTTATGATTAGAGGTTTATTCATAAGATTAGTCTTCCTCAATCCCAATCCCCCACAACCTTTACTACTTCAAACTTTATCCCATACCACCAAATACAATTTGCTTTTTTCCTCAACTCCAGTCCATAGGAAGTCTCTTTAAATTTTATCTATTATTTTTGTAATTTTACCAAGCATTTAAAACATGTACATGAAGAAAATAGGTATGCTCTAAAGGGAATTTTTAACGAAGAGTGATTTATCAACCTAGCTGAGGATAGCTCCTTCCCAACCTGCCAATATGTGTTGGATCTTTTCAACCACTGGTTCCCAAAGAGTAGACTTATATAAACCTTTGAAGAAGGGTAATCCAAGGTAAGTGGAGGGCATAAAAGCTATTTCACATCCAATAATATTAACAATCTTCCTCTGTCTAGCCCTAGGAGTATTTAAGAAGAGGATTTGACTTTTTAAGTAGCTAACATGTTGCCCTGCTGCCTTTTCAAATCAACTCAAAATGAGTTTAATTACTTGGACCTAATGGACGGAATCCAAGAAGGGAAGAAATGTGTTATTAAAAAATTTCTGGTGTGATATGTGGGAAGATCTCAGGGCAGGTTTGATACCCATAATATCAATATTTGTAGATCGCCCCAAATATTTCACCATTAAGATGAAAATAAAGTGGGATAAAAGATCCCCTTGCTAAATTCCCTTGCAACTATTGAAATATCTAGTACGAGAGCCATTAATCAAGATTGAGTATTTGATTGAGGATATGCACATTTTTATTATGGCTATCCATTGCTCATTAAAACCAAATATCCTTAGAACTTCCAATAAAAAATCTCAGTAAACCCAATCATAAGCCTTACTTATGTCTAATTTGAGAAAAGTTCCTACTCTCCCACTTTTATCCACTGAAGGAATAAGTTCATGGATAGTAATAACCCCATCCAAAATCTTATGACCATCCATAAAACTACTTTGAGAGGAGTCAATTACAAGGGGTAGAAGATGTTTAAGTCTATTGGCCAAAACCTTGGTGAAAATCTTGAGAATGGTGTTACACAAGCTAATGGGATGATAATCAGAGAACATTTTGACCCCCACAAACTTGGGAATGAGAACCAAAAATGTGGAATTGACATCCCTTGGCATCACCACTGTGGTTTGAATATCTCTCAAGGCTATACAAACCTCATTCCCAACAATAGACTAAATTTTTTGAAAGAATGTTGGGGGGAAACCATCAGGTCTTGGGATTTTTGGCCATTCATCAAGAACACTGTAGTTCTTATCTCCTCATCTTAAAATGGAAAATTTAAATAGATATTAATAAGGAGGTTTTAAATAATATCAACAATACTCTATGTGAAGTCATATAGGAGGGACAAACTATTAAGGAGAGAAGGCATGTTGTATACACTCAAATATATGTTGCCAAGGATAATTTTACCACAATACATTAGGATTAAATATAAAAAAAGAGAATAATATCAACAAGTGGATTATGAATATATTGCATTTAAGTGTCACAAATGTCATAAGACCAAACACATGGTATAAATTTACAAATTGAAAAGTGATGAAATAAGGTATGAATTTTTTTTGGCTTGAGGTAAACTTCAATATGAAATAAATAAATCATATCATAGCAAACGTTGGGTTACAAGGATTGTCCACTCCTAAAAAAAAGGAAATAAAAATCTCACTACATTGTCAAATGACAAAGGGAATTATACTTCACTTGAATAAACCATTAGAATAAAAAAATGATATAAGGGATGAGGAAGTACAATGTAGAAGTTTAAATACAAGAGTTAAATATGTGAAAGAATATGGGAAAGAAAATTTTAAAGCAAGTGAGATGAATGAGGTCAAGGTTAATCCAAGTAATCATTATAATTTGTAGTAAGTAGCATAAAAGTCACATTGCAGTAAAAACTAAAGTGGTACAAAGTGTATCCATTGCTCTTTATGGTTTTAAAAGTGACATAATAAAAATATGCATATGAAGCATATCCATGGAATTTTAGGTTTTATAGGGTAGCATAAGAAAGTAATTACTATGGAGATTCATTTGCACTTTAGGGTTTCTAGGGAAACATAAGAAAGAACGTGTTTATGAGGCTATTCCTTACAATTAATTCATATTATTTAGGGAAACATAAATATTTAGAAGATAAGTATCATTATGAACAATATGGAAAAATAGAAGATACTGATAAATATAAAAGTGTTGGTGGAAATGGAAAAATGAGAGGAAGATCCTCAAAGCATGAACAAAGAGAAAAAGAAGCTTAAAGGGATAACAATTTGAGAATCCAAATAAAAATATCACAAGTGTTAACAAGTGGGGTTAAGCCCACTAATCAAAATAAAAAGTGATAATGAAAATGATATCATGGAATATTAGGGGTATGAATAAGACCCATAAAAAAGGATATATTAAGGGACTAAGAGATTGTTATATTTGTGCGTTTATTTTAATACAAGAAAAAAATGAAGTAGTGAGGAATGTAAGGATGGTTTTAAAAATATTTGGATGATAGTTATTCTCTAATAGTTTCTTGTAAAGGATTTTCAAGCGATATTACAAAAAAATGTGACAAATTCAAATTGTATGGACAATTGTTAGAATTAAAAAGTAATTAGATTGCTAGATTAATTTTTAGAAAAGAGGAAAACATCAAAGTTAAGGTTATAAATGTATATGATCCAAATACAATTTCTCCTCATGATAGATGTTAGAAGGACATTAGAATATTTTTGGTAAGCACAATAATGATTCATACATGTGATCTATGGATTCTTAGGGCCGACTTTAACAAATTTCTATCTCCTTTAGAAAATAACAATGGTACTCTAGGATGGTATACATTAATGCAATATTGTATTTCATTTATCAATTTAAATGGCCTTTGGGATGTTAGTCCTTCAAATTTACAATATACATGGGATAATAGATGCGTTGGTCAAAACCTTATAGTAGAATGTTTGAATAGATTATTATTATCCTATTCATGATTGCAAACAAAGTATACAATCTATTGAAAACAATTATTACAAGTAGGATCACATCACAAACCCATTCTTTTGATTTATGATTTACCTGATAATGGTCATCCAAAGCCACTTTTATTTCAGTTTATGTGGATTCAAGATCCTAAAATATTTGATATGGCTATGTTATGGTGAGATGATACAAAATACGAAGGTTTATTAAATGTACAAGTTTTTTCGAAAGACAAAATATTTAATGGAGCAAATGAAGACTTGGAATGCAAAATCTTTTGGTAATATTTTTAAAGAAAAGAAGAAAATTGAATTCAAACGTGAAAATATACAAGAGAGAGTAGAAATCAAAATGGACTAGGATTCTTATGTGAAAATGAACAATTATGTTATCACTATCATGATGTATTAAAAAAAAACAAGTCATATTGGTTCCAAAAATATAGGAAGAAATGGGCCAAGGAAGGAGATATAAATACAAAAAAATATCATGCTCAAAAAAGAAAAAAATTATTCTCATCACATCAAAATTTTTTTTAACTTAAGATAAAAGAAATATTGAGAAAGAAGGAGATATAAGGAAAGAATAAATTAATTATTTCAAAAATATTTTATTATATATTGGGCAAGTAAGGAGGCACAAGAAAAACTTTTAGAAAACATTCCATAAAATATGATACAAGTACAAAATGGAAGCTTGATGAAGAAGATATCCATGGAAGAACTACATGAAGAAATTTTCTCTTTACATCCTAACAAGGTACCCAATCCTATTGGATTTCCTACAAATTTATTTCAATTTTTTTGGAATTTATTGAAAAGTAATACATTGGTTGTGGTTGAAGAGCCTAGGAAAAGGAAGGCTTTAATAAGCGAGATCAATATCACTTTTATTAAATTATTTTTTGAAAAATATGAGACAAAATATTTTGATAATTTTTATCCAATAAGACTTTGTATTATGATTTATAATATGATATGAAAAATCATGACAAACATGTTGAAAGGTATTCTAAATTGTTTTGTCTCAAAGGAACGAGGTGGTTTTGTTTATGGTAAAACAATATGTGTGATGTAATCATTACATAGGATATCATGCATTGTCTTCATTCAATGGAAAAACTAGGTATACTTATGAAATTTGATATGAACACATGTGATTGGGTTTCATGGAGTTTTCTACATGATATTCTCAAAAGGTTTGATTTTGATTACAACTGGTGTGAGTATATTAAATGTTGTTATAGCATTGTAAAATTTCTATTTTCATCAAAGTTTCTTCTATTGGTTACTTTAAGTCATTACATGGACTCTGCCAAGGTGATCCACTATCTCCTTATCTATTTATTATTCTTTTGGAGGTATTAAAGAGAGCTTTCTCAAAAGCAAAAATGAAAGGAGAAATCAAAGGTTTTCAGGTTGTAAGAAATGGTTCCTTCTAATATCATTTTCAATTTGTTGATGATAATGTTCTTTTGGGATATCCCTTATCATGTTTCCTTACAAATTTTAAATCAATATTATCATTCTATGAGAAGGATATTGGATAGTTGATTAATACTAAAAAATTCAAGATTCTTTTATTAACATTTCCCTGGATTTACAACAAAGTATTGGGGATATTTTAAGGTTCAAAATTTTAAAATCATCAACCTACTTGGGTATTCCTTTGTCTCATAAAGAAAATAAAAATTAGCTTTGGGTCTCTTATTTGGATAAAATGAAAGTTTTTTTCAAAAGATTTAAAAGGTAAGTTCTTAACCATGGTGGGAAGGTTGCAACTCATAAGGACTAAATTGCAATCTATCCCTATTTATATTAAGTGATTTCCAAGATTGCCAGTATGTATATCATCAAAAACTGATAAAATTTAAGGAGAATTGCTTTAGAAAGGATAAAAAAAAGAATTTATGTTTTCTTTTTATAAGAGGGATAGAGTTTGCAAAGGATAGAATTTTGGAGGAGCAAGCCTGTAGAATTATAAATTTATGAATTTGGTGTTAGGGAAAATACTTGGGTGAATATATGAAAGGAACAATTGAATTTTTAATCAAGAAAGGAAGGATATTCACTATATCTAGAAAAATACCATTTCCAAATTAGTTGAATTAGTTCATCATCTCCTTAATCACCCCTAAAACTCCCACCAAAGATGGGATAAATTGATGCAAAGATTAAAGATTAAATATTCTAAGAGAAACCAATTTAAAGGGAATGTGAGTAATTGCAAGATGGATTGAACAAGGAATTGCAACCTCATCTTAAGGATTTTAGAAAATTCAATATTGATGGAGCCTCTAGAGGGAACCCGAGAAAATCTAGTGCAGGAAGAATTGGTAGACTTTCAGATGACTTTCTTGTTTGTACTTCTGCTGAGAATTTAGGTATACTATCCAATAACCTTGATGAGGGGTATGGTATTATTAGAGGCCTTCAAGAGGCTACTAATTTTGGATGGCAAAAGGTGCTAGTTGAGTCTAACTCTCAACTCATGATTAATTTTTTGAAGACTCCTAAGAATCATAAGGTTGATTGGAGAATAAAAAGAATTATTGATAAGATTTAGTTAATCTATATGGGATTTTTGAAAGTTGATTACTATCATGTGGTCATAGATCAGAACAAAATTTTTGATACTTTAGCTAATTGGGCTTTGGATAAAGATGATATTATTTTCTATGGCCACCCTCCTAGATGGTGGGCCTTAAAAATAAGGGAAGCTCTGCTTTCTATCATTTCTTTAGATGGCTCTAGTTCTAGAGGTACCTAGTTTGTTCTTACTTTATTTTTGCTTCTCTTTGGTTTAGTTAGGACTAATATTTCTTTTGTTTCCTCCATTTATTATTGCCTTAAAAGTCTTTTGGTCTAGAAAGGTCATTGTTGTGTTCTATTTTTTATTTTCTATTTATGTGTGTGTTCTTTTGATTTATTTATTTTTTGTGTTTTTTTTGTTGTTCTTGTGTTTTTGTGCTTGTGTTTCTGTATGTTTGTGTTAATTGGTGTTTATGTTTTGGTGTGTGTGTGTGTGTGTGTGTGTGTGTGTTTTCTATGTTTTTATTTTTCTTTGTTGTCTGTTGTTGGGTTTTTTATTTTTTTTAGGTTTTGGTTGTTTTTGTTTTTCTTGTTTTTTTGGTTGTGTCTTTGTAGCGTTCTATTATTTTTTGTTATGTTTGTGTTCTGTTATGTTGTTCTTGTGTTTTTTCAGTGTGGTTCATGTTGTATTTTTTTAATATTATTGTGTGTGTGTTTGGTTGTGCTTTATATTATTGACACACTCAAGGAGCATGTTTTATTTTTTATTTTTTAATCTTTTTGTGTATTTGTGTTTGTGTATTCTTATTTTTTGTTGTTTCAGTTTTTCTCCTTGAGTATGTCAAATGTGGTAGGCTAGGTGCGAGCCTTGGATGATTTTTGTAGAAGAGATATCCCTGCCTCCTTGGGTCTTACCTGAAAGTGGCATCCCTTCTGGGATATTTTCCAAAAAAAAAAAAAAAGGGTGAATATTACTTAGATATCAAAGAAAGATTTGGATAAAAAATGTTACATCAAGAATATACATACATACATACGTACATACATATATACATACATACATACATACATACAAATATATTCTCTTTATGCAATGAATTTTTTTAGAAAACAAACCCTACCCAAAGGATCACCAACATGGAACTTCATTTCAAATAATTTATAGCTAACCAAGAAACATTATGATTAATCAATGAGGGGACTATGAAATATGTTTTTTTGATGCTTAGTTGAATCCTTAATTTATTATCTAATTTAAAATGGTAACTATTGGCTTGGCATGCCTAACTTGTAAATGTTCTAAGGTCAACTATTATATTAATGTGATAAACAACTATAGATCATTGATTTGTATTAGTAACCTAATCAAAGGAGAGGAACTCAAAAAAATTGTAGATAAATTTTAGAAAATGATTCAAGAGTTTTGTTTATCAATTTTTATAGGAAAGGATGACTTGATTTGAAATCTATACATATATGATGCATACTAAGTCAAATTGAGATATAAGGATTTAGACCAGTCAAAATTTTCTACTTCCAAATTTTTTCCTTAGAAGAAGGTTTAGTCACTAAAAGATATCCCCAAGGCCTTAACATTCCTTTTATTAGTAGTTCAAAGTAAGATTATTATAGGATAGAATATAAAATTAAGAGGTTATTATAGACCTTTAAAATATGCCTTACATCCATCACAACCCCATAAGTTATTTGATATATGGGGATTGGACTTTGTTTGACCATCAAAAACTATTCGTAGATGGAAGTGTTGATACATAATGATAGCTACTAACTACCTAATAAAATGGGTTAAAGCAAGAGCATTACCAAATGACATGATAAAGAGTATAGCCCAATTCTTGTATGAAAAAATAATTACAAGATTTAGTATCCCACTAAAAATAACAAGTGATCGACGAGGATATTTTGTGAATGATATTATCAAAAATATGACAACTGATTTTAGAATTTTGTATTTCTTGTCTATTTGTATTACCCTAGAGCTAATGGGTAGGTGAAAGTAACTAACAAAGTCCTAGTGTCAACCTTGTATAAAACCTGTGGGATAGAAGGAGCAGATTGGGAGGAAAGATTGCCATCTATTCTTTTGGTATACCAGACTACCTTTAAACCAAAAATAGACCATATGTCATTTTAGTTAATGTATGGTCATGACGTAGTAGTACTAGTAGAGTTATTTTATGGTTAGCCATGGAGCATCGCTTAGGTAACAAAAAAAATCTATAAGAATGACTAGGAACACTAATCAAGTTGGATGAAGAAAGAGACATGACATAGTGGTTGATCGAAGTGGCCTAGACAAGAAGGAAGTTGTGGCATGATAAGCACCTTCAGAAGTTAGAACTTAAGCAAGATGATTTAGTTCTAAAATTTAATGGAAGATAGGAAATCAGGCCATGAAAGTTAAAGATCTTGTGTCTTGGTACCTTTTGATTTGTAGAAGTGATGGATAATGGGTAGTAAAAATGTAAAACTATAATGGAACTGAGGTGCCATAGACTATGGATGGTTAAAATTTAAAGAAATATAAAGTGTAGTGTTTATTTATTTCTTGAGAGGAAACTGAAAAAATATGAAGGGAGGTCAGTCTGATAAACCACAATGGAGAATTCAAGGTCCATTACAGGAGGACCTTGACATGGGACTTGCATGCCTATTTGTAAAAGGAGAGGAAAAAAGGATGATCATCGAACAACAATAATTGGTACCTTGAACCAGAGAGAGAAGAAGGATGCGAGTACATGTAACGTTCATAGATGTGACTGAATGGATCGAAGAAGAAAAAAAGGATTCCTCCAAATGAGATAAATAACCAATATGTAGTACCATTAGCAATCCAATTAGGACAAGTAATTGTGTACCCATAGTTGGAGCATAGAGAACTACCTCAACCAATAGAATATTGGTGAAGGATATGAATAATGGTATAGTATGAATATAGGATGGATACCTTTGATATGGAAGCTCCAGAAATCAATGAAAATGAAACCATGGATGAAGATCCCATTGGACTTACTTTGTTAGCTTAGATAGGATTATTACAACAAAGGATGTGACATAAAATGCAATAGTTGCAAGAGGAGTATGAAATATTACAAGGTCATGCTGCAAGACTCCATGAATAAACTAACCAAGATTTGAATTAGATGATGCAAATGTTGGATGAGCAAATGATAGTAAGGTTATGAGAATTAGAAGTTAAAGGAGAAGAACTTGAGGTGACACCACAAGTAGCACATACTATGAGGGTGCAAGCACTAGTGGGGGATAAGAACTGCAAAAAACACCATATGGCATACTGAATGACCTACCAATGACAAAAGAAGGTGCAAAGATAGTTTAGCAAGAAATTGAAGAAGATATTACATCACTAGAACCTTAAGGTAATGTACATGAGGACTCAAGTAAATCTAGTGATGGAGATTTACCTTGGTTAGTAAGAGATGATAGTTCAGATAGAAGTGGTGATGACTTCTTAAGGAAACAACAGGTACCTCATGATCATACTGATCTTGAAACCTATGCAATAGCCTATCGATAGCTGATATGACAAATAAGGGAAGTGAGAAGAATTCAACAGATAATGAATTTACCAAAAAATTGGTTAGGAAAAATGGATGATGGTCATAATGATTCTAGTTATGATTCTAAATTTTTAAAAACATATAGGGAAACCTTGTATCCACAACAACACTTTGAGGAAATATGATGGGCACGTTAGCTATTACATGTAGATAATTGAATGCGAGCACTCTAATAGTTATCACCCAAAGTGCAAAGAAATGAAGGCCACTTGGCCAACATAGAATTGGTGGATATAACTCCTAGTACTTGAGAAATGGGAGGAATGAACCAACAAGGATCTCCAAGGTAGTAGTGAGGTCGTGGAGGAGGATTACGTCCACTAAATATTGGAATGAGTAGTTAGAATGTCCCACGTAGAGGAGGTAGAGGATGAGGGCGGATATGATACCCTACTCCTAGATGGTTGAGATATACACCATTGGCCTATTTGAACTAGACTTGAAACTTGTAAGGTATCTTATGGTTAAGAGGGTATGTACCAAATCTTACTAGAAGATACCCACTTAGATAACCTCCACTGATTTGACAAAGACCAAGAAAAGTTGAAGCTGGAAGAGGATGGCTTTAGGGTAGGTAAATCCCATTTAATGTTTGAAGAAGTCTTGTATCAAGAGGACTAGGTCATGGAAGACATATTTAAGAAATAGAACTTGCTGGTAGGGGAAGAGTATGCTTTGCAAATGAAGGAAGTCAAGCCCTACAAAGAAAATTTTCACCAATATTAGAAGCTAATTTTATTTGAGAAGATAGATGGAGGAGTCATTAAAATGATCGTAGATTAGTAAGAGAATCCCTACCTCATGATAAATCACCAGAATGATGAAATGTAGTGTTGCCAATACGAAGTCTTTCAGTTTGTAATTGTACTATCCCAAATTGTAAACATGGTAATGAGAGGATAGTAAATGATACAACCTTGCAAGTAGGAAGGGATCATTCAAATAATTGGTTGGAACCTAATGATATGATTAGTCATAATATAGAAGTGGTACCGCCAATTGATGAGTCAAATGAAGGGATTGTACAAGTGAATGTCACTGTACGATTCCCATGATAGTAAGTTGTTAGAACTTTGAAAAAAATAGAAAAATATCTTAGTTGTAAATATACCTCAAGATGCAATTAAGATAGAGGGTGGTTGAAAACTGAAAATGGTGGCCCTTTATGAAAAAAATAAAAAATAAATAAATAAATAAAAATAAAATAAAATAAAATATTCAAAAAAGCAAAGAAAGGACAAAAATAAGAAAAAGATAAAATTGCATGCACAAGGAAGAAGAGTTATCAATAATTCATAAAAAAGGATAAATTTACGTGCAAGGTAGGTTAAGGTGGTATAATTTCATGCATTATTATGTTAGGGTTTCAAAATTATAAAAATCAAGGCACCATGCAAAATTTCTTTTCCCGCTTGCAAATCGTACACATGCAACATTGAAATTCAGAGGATTTAGAAGCAAATAAAGTGTAAATGCAGATATTTTTCCACATTGACGTTCGAAATTCACTATATTTTTGTAATTTTTTTGACCCATTTCAGATTTGCACCACAAGGATTTTTTGTTTTCGAAAAAGCAACCATATTGGGAAAAAGTAGGGTTTTTACTCCGGAAAAGTTAAATTGTTTTATGAAATCATGTTTTTTTTTTGTATTTACATGGTGGAATTGGTAGCCGCCACGAATCCGAGCAAGTTGTCTAGCTTTTATGGCTGCCATAGTATTTTGCGTTGTCCGTCCCGAAAGCCGCCACACAGATCTTCGTGTAGTCCGCCCCTATAACCACCATGCCACAATCATTTTAAACCTTTTACGCTAATGAAAGCACCAGGAAAGGGACAAGCGTTCATTCCGACAAGGCCCAAGATTTGAACCTTGGACCTTCGCCCCCTTATGGGGTTTGGATGAACCAATTGGTCTACACCTCGGACCTATGAAATCATGTTTTAGGTGGAGAAAATTAGCTAGAAAAATGAGGTTTGAAGTAGGGAGGTTCCCAAGGAAACCCTTATTACAAAAAAAAGTAGGTCTAGGGTTTGATTTTTTGAAAATAATGAAGTGCTAGAATGGCAAGGAGGCAAAATGGTAAACCTTAGTGCAAGAAATCAACCATAAAATCATAAAATGTTTCTCTGAATTTGCATGAATGGGAAATAATAAAAGAATGGTTGTATAAAACTACCATATTTCAAAAAAAAAACATCTTATAAAGAAATTGCATTGGTTGAAGGAGAACTTGCACGAATGCATTAGAATTGCATCAGAAAGGAAGATTGCACACTTTAGCAAATGGGTATTTGAGAAATCATATCAGTTTGAAAAAAAAGGTTTTTTAACCAAGTGAATACTTTTAGGGTTGTTTGTAAAAATTTGAGGTGTGATTGTATGATTTGGGGTAGATTGTATGCTTTTAGGGATTTCGAGGACCCGATTGGTGCAATTTGGAGGTTATCATACAAATTTTTGTAGTTGTAAAAAATATGATTTTATTGTAGAGAAGGGAGATTCCCTTGTATTATTTGGGACTGTTTTTATGATTTTTGGGTGATATTATATGATTTAGAGCTCTTCTTGTATGATTTGGTGAATCTGTATGAGATCAGGTTTAGTTGAATGGTTCCAAGTGAAGTTGTATGAATTGGCAATGGTTGTACGATTTTAAAATGTACATGTATGATTTTTTGAGGACTTGTACAATTTTTGGTAGTATTTATACATTTTGGAAGTAATCATATGGATTTTGGAGTGATTTTGTGTTAAGTTATCCTAATTTGCCAAGTTGACCAAATATAGTATGAATGTGGTTTCCACTCGACGATGGTAGAATTATGAGATCCATGTGAGAGTTCTGAGATCATTTCAATAAAATTACAATAAAAATTATGGAAATATCATTAGGACCATTACCTTATAGAGATTCATGGCCTAAGAAATCTAATATAGTTTATTCCATTCAAAACCAAGGATGGCAATTCCAGTCACACATGAGGTGTGGTAATCATACTTGTAGAGGAAGAGGTTATAGGCCATGGAGGGGTCAAAGATATTGGATTTGTGGTAGAGGTAGTGCACCACTACAAATTCAAAGAGAATATATGGAACCACCAAGGGCACACTAATGGGAGCTTCATAGTAAAATTTATCAAGAAGCTACCCTAAAAAAATAGGATGACTTGCTCCAACACATAATAGAATTTTTTAAAACATGGTGGGAAAATAATGAGGTAAAGCATCCTTTAAATATTACACTAAATAAGGCCAAAGTGAGCATCATTGCACAAATCCTACTACACGATAAAGTATTCTTCAATTAATACTTGTTACAAATTCTTCAGTCATACTAACCCATTGATAATCGTATCTTTGTGAGAGTAGGAAATCAACACACCAAGGTTAAATTTTCGATGGAGGCATTTTAAACAAAATTTAGATTTCCCAAGGAGGGATCTCCGATTTTGAAGAATATGGTAGATCTATTTGAGACTCACATGTTGATTATGATACTCACATATGTGAAGTCACCTGTTGTAGTGAAGATTTTTGGTTCTAGAACTCATGGAATAAATTAGAGTTAGTTGAAGACTAATGAATTGGCATGTACAATGAATATTATCATGGCTCCCTTGTCAAGAGCATCACGAACTTTTGAGATGCTAATTTGGATGGCCCAGTATGTAGAAGGTATCTAAAATGAAGTGAAGTATTATTGGGGAACCCATCGAGAGCAAAAAATATAGAATTTATTGACAACTAGGAGGAAGAAATTCACCATGAATTTTCATGCCATTGATTTTTTATTAGATGGAGTATATGGAATGGGAATTTCCTTTCTTGGTAGGACACAACCTCAATTTTTTTTCTAGATCAACCTACTATATTGTGGTGGGAAAATACTATGCATCTACTAAAGGCAACTCCATAAAAATATAAGGTGAATACGGGAAAAAAACAACCAATACCTCCGATGCAGGAAGAGGTCGAGACTACATATGATGAAGATATTCATCCTAGGAGGAAAAAATAAGACAATAAAGAACACAAGATTACACTAAGAGGGGGGGGTGAACAGTATAAGAATTTTTTTTTTACTTTTTCAATCCAAAATATAGCAAAAATAATAATAATGCAATAATGTAGCACTGCACAAATTATCATACATATGACACACACATATTTAATGTGATTTACCCAATATGGTTTACATCCACAAAGAAATATTGCTCATAATTTTCTCAACATATTTCATGGGCACCAACCCATAGGAGGTACCAATACCCTATTACAATGTTTGTGGACACCATTCCACAGGAGACACCAATCCCCTATCAAGTTCGTGGACACCAATCCATTTGACACACCAATCTCTTCTAAAATTTGTGGATACAAATCCACAAAATACACCATATCCAATCTCAAGTTCATGGACACCAATAAATAGGAGATATCAATCCCCTCTCAACTTCATGGACACCAATCCAAAGGAGATACCAATCCCCTATCAAGTTTGTGGACACTAATCAACATGAGACACCAATCCCATCTCAAGTTTGTGGACACCAATCCATAGAAGACACCAATCATATCTCAATTTCGTGGACACAAATCAATAGGATACAAAAATACCCTATCAAGTTTATTAACAAAAATCCACATGAGACACAAATTCCCTCTCAAGTTCTTGGACACCAAATTCCATTTGCCCAAAAAAGTCAGTTTTCGGGGCCAAATTCCATCATCTAGTGCCCCGAAATTAGGTTTTAAAATTGTGTGCCTAATTTTTTGCACTTTTTGAGTTGTTCGGAGGTCAATATCTCCTAACATATTTAGAGTTAGGACTTGAAACTTCATTTTTGTCTTATCTATTGTAAGAGGGATGCGCACACCAAGTTTGGGCCCCATCTGACTCATTTTCAATTTTAGGGTTTTTAGAGAGACATCGTCATGGTGCTCACCCACAACCAAGCCCAATCACGGGTGGATGCTGTGGGGAATATCCAAGGAGGCACAAGTCACCTCCGGTATAGCCCCAAGGATTTGGTCATACCACCTTGGTGGCCTGACACACAAGGCAGTCCCCTTCGTTCCCTAACGAAACGGGACTATAGGGGCACCTCTTTGAGGAGCACTCCTGTTCGGCATAGCACTCAGTACACACCCTTCCACGAGGGGTATAGTCATAGGAGAGCTCCCTTAGATGCTCACTATGAGCGATCACCATGCGATGAAGCGCTAGGTCAACATAGTGTTCGACGGGAGGAACCACATGGTTACACTATCCCTCCTTCACCCCCTCTAGTTGTCAGGACTACAAGGACAAATCCAGAGCACAAGGCTCCTCAGGCGAGGCGAGCCAACTCCGCCCATCCCTTTTTCACTTATGAAAGAGAGCATGAGGAAAACCCTTACCTTCCTCAAGAGCAATATACATCGTGGGAGCAAGATTCCTCTACACCTGCTATCTATCAGGACCACTCACTAAGACCAGAGCCTCGGATAAATGCCACTACCTCCAATAGAGGAAGGCTACCTATAGAGATCTTGGATCACTACGATCGAGATAGATATCTAGGAGAGGCATCTAGGCCTTCTAGACATGAGGTGGGGAGACCAACTATATTAGAATCTATCAAGCATTTCGCACACCGAATGCAACTCACGCAACTTGAGCTAGAATGACAACAGTTAGAGCAATGGTATCTTCTAAATAAAGAGCACCTTCAGCACCAGAAGGATGAGTTGTTCCAACACACTATGTAGGAGAAGACTCCAACCCCTCACACACATAAGGCAAAACATTTTGAGGGGCACAACATGGGGGCGAGACAGGTCATCGCGACCTCATCAAACGCTACCCCCAACACCTCCTAGATAGGAGCGGGAGGCTACTCTACCGATTACTGAAGTACATGAGCCCGCTCCTATAACCAATGACGGGTGCCTTCCTTAGACATCCACCCAGCTTTATGAGCCACCCATAGAAATTCATCAAGAAGCTTCTAAGGAATCCGAGCGAAAAGAAGAGCGGGATGAATTGCCCTACCAAGGCATGGGGGGTGTTATCTGGCCACCCCTCCATAGACCCCAAGTTACTCAACAAGAACCAACCAAAGAGGAGGAGCTCAAGTCTCCCGATACATGCAAAGCACTAGAGCACTTAGAGTTGGTAGAGACCAAGATTTTGGAGCTTCCAAGGCCCAACTTACATGAGGCTCCTTTCAAAGAGGATCAAACTTTAACCATAGGGCTACTTGATGATATAGTCCTGCATGTCTCAGAATCTCCAGATTTTGATGAGCTGCACTCATTGGTCGAAGGTGAGGATAAAACAGAGATAGCCCACAACAATCACATGCGACAGAATTGACATCCTATAAATATCGATGAAGCATGTCAATAGATAAACATAATACTAGGGCATGAGTGGCGCGTTAACCCACCATAGTGGGACCAAGCGTTACATCCACCACTTTGGGCATACAAAGATCAACTTTCACCTAGAGACCTCATAGCAACATCAATGCCGAAGGTGGACCCTGTCCTCCTATCCATGCATAGGGCTGATCCATTCATGCCAATCCCTATAGAGCCAGATCTGGAGCGCAAATACCATCAAGCTGGGGGTACCTCTATCCCCTGAAGATCCATAGTCCAAACCAAAAAGCTCCAAGGATTATCGCAATCGCTTGGTCACCCAAAAAGCTCCAAGGATTATCGCAATCGCTTGGTCACCCCAAAAGCTCCAAGGATTATCGCAATCGCTTGGTCATCCCAAAGGCTCCAAGGATTATCACAATCGCTTGGTCATCCCAAAGGCTCCAAGGATTATCGCAATTGCTTGGTCACCCCAAAATCTCCAAGGATTATCGCAATCGCTTGGTCACCCCAAAAGCTCCAAGGATTATCGCGATCGCTTGGTCATCCCAAAGGCTCCAAGGATTATCACAATCGCTTGGTCACCCCAAAAGCTCCAAGGATTATCACAATCGCTTGGTCATCCCAAAAGCTCCAAGGATTATCACAATCGCTTGGTCATCCCAAAGGCTCCAAGGATTATCGCAATCGCTTGGTCATCCCAAAGGCTCCAAGGATTATCGCAATCGCTTGGTCACCCCAAAAGCTCCAAGGATTATCGTAATCACTTGGTCACCCCAAAAGCTCCAAGGATTATCGCAATCACTTGGTCACCCCAAAATGCTCCAAGGATTATCGCAATCACTTGGTCAGCCCAAAAGCTCAAAGGATTATCGCAATCGCTTGGTCATCCCAAAAGCTCCAAGGATTATCGCAAACGCTTGGTCATCCCAAAAGGCTCCAAGGATTATCGTAATCACTTGGTCACCCCAAAATCTCCAAGGATTATCGCAATCACTTGGTCACCCCAAAAGCTCCAAGGATTATCGTGATCCCTTGGTCATCCCAAAAGGCTCCAAGGATTATCGCAATCTCTTGGTCAACCCAAAAATGCTCCAAGGATTATCAAAATTGCTTGGTCAATCCCAAAAACGCTCCAAGGATTATCGTAATCACTTGGTCACCCTAAAAGGTCCAAGGATTATCGCGATCGCTTGGTCATCCCAAAAGGCTCCAAGGATTATCGCAATCTCTTGGTCAACCCAAAAATGCTCCAAGGATTATCAAAATCGCTTGGTCAATCCCAAAAATGCTCCAAGGATTATCGCAATCGCTTGGTCAAATCCCAAAAATGCTCCAAGGATTCTATAATCACTTGGTCAATCCCAAAAATGCTCCAAGGATTATCGCAATAGCTTGGTCATCCCAAAATGCTCCAAGGATCCCTAAAAATCGCTTGGTCAATCCCAAAAAGGCTCCAAGGATCCATAAAATCACTTGGTCAATTCCAAAAATGCTCCAAGGATCCATAAAATCACTTGGTCAATTCCAAAAATGCTCCAAGGATCCATAAAATCACTTGGTCAATTCCAAAAAGGCTCCAAGGATTCTTGCAATCACTTAGTCAATCCCAAAAGGCTCCAAGGATGATCATAATCGCTTGGTCAATCCCAAAATGCTCCAAGGATTCTTGTAATCGCTTGGTCAATCCCAAAAATGCTCCAAGGATTCTTGTAATCGCTTGGTCAATCTCAAAAATGCTCCAAGGATTATCACAATCGCTTGGTCAATCCCAAAATGCTCCAAGGATGTCCACAATCGCTTGGTCAAAAAATCAAAAAAATTCAAAAACAACAAAAATCATCAAAAACAACAAAAATTTGCATCTCATTTCTAGGCATGCTCAAATTCATCAATCGAGAATTTTCCTCGCATCTCATCTTCATATTCACAAAAATCAATCCATAAAAAATACAAAAATACATTGAACATAAAAACATTGCATCCATACATTGCATACTTGTGGTCATATAGGTCAAAGGCACCATAGGTTGTAATTGCTCTGCTAATCCATATTGTTCCACACTGTTCCATTTTACAAAAACAAAAAAAACACCATGCATTGCTTTTAATAGACTAGAGTTAGTGGTCTTTTAATGTATCAAGAGTTTTTCGTGATTCAATCATCATTTTGATCTTTAGCCATGTAATGTATCGAGTCAAACAGATTTTACGAAGGTAGAGTTACACTTGAAATACACCTTGTTACGTAACATCCCAACACAAACTAAAACACATAAAACAATTCCTAAGTTGTGTGAACGAAAGATGAAACTTGCACAGTAATCCAGGTCACCATAAGCGAAACGACTATCTTGCTCATCCCCCTGTGCGAATGACCCCAATAATGCTGAGAGTTGGCAAAAGGACAAGCATCCTCCCTAACCAATTCCCTAAGAATCCCTAAGTTCTCAATAGTTGCAAAACATCAAAAATTTGCAAAACGTCAAAACTCCAAAATTTGACATACTACAGTGCACACACACCAAACGACACAAAAAATAGTGATTTTCGTCACTCCATATCCCCAATCCCTTGCTCAAAAAAAAATAAAATAAAAAATAAATAAATAAATAAAAATAAACAGTGATCTTATCACTACAAACGAGCAAGTATCCCAATACAATTGAAGAAAAGAAGGGAGTTGAACTTGAATCCCTGGAACTCTCAGCATTCTAATAGGTCATGAGGCAAGCCTCGCATGCGGTTTGGTTGATAGCCTATCGGTAACTGGCGGTAAAATTTTTGCATGACGATATATCTATCACATTAACTTGCGAACAGATCAATGTTTGCATGTGGATGAGCTAGCTTATGGCATCCTGGATAACATCGCAGATTAATCTAACTAAATACAACAAAGGAGTTAGTGGGGCTAATTAGGTGATCCTCAGTACAGGTTCGGTTGAAAGCCCATCTGGCACTGGCGGTATCCTGAAAAATACCACAAACATGAACTTAATTGCACACACAGGGATGCAAAATAGCTTGGTCAAAAACAAGTCTGATTCATACCTTGTTCAAAAGTCTTATGAGATAAAATACAGTTGTGGCTAGTGAGTTAAAACCATCTGAGTCTCAGAAAACCTTAGCTACATTTCTAAACCAACTGCGCTACTTTTCATCCTTACAATACCATTAGAAAATACAAAAAAAAAGAGAGAAAAACCACATGTATACATACAAAGTCATGCATCACAACAATCGCTTAAAAACAAAATAACAAAATCCTAAATAGTCTATGGTGCCCTAACCAATCAACACAAATTCATTTCATCCATTACATTTTGCATATCATATATATATCAAAAACATTTGCATTTATCATACCATATACATCCATTACAATAAGCATGCATCCATCAACATCAATCATTGGGCATAACATAAAATAATGACATATACACAAAGCAAGAAAATCAAAACAACAAAAACAACAAATATCCACAAACAATAGCAATAAAAGTGTCGAACAAAGGCACCTTTGCGCCTAACATTCAATGGCATAGAAAACTGATGTCGGGGTTTACATTGTCACTATCCTACTCCCTAAGAAGGCTACCATAGCCGGACCGCTCCATGGGAAGACGAATTTTTGATAATTTCACCCCCAAACAATGTCACAAAAGGGGTCAAAACCCATTCAAAAACAACAAAAAATACAACACAAACAAACAGCAATAAACATTGCTAGACACAAGTGCTCTTGCACTTAACCTCTTGGCATAGAAAAATTGATGTCGGGGTTTACATTGTCACTATCCTACTCTCTAAGAATGCTACCATAGCCGGACTGCTCCACGGGAAGACGGATTATCGATAATTTCACCCCCAAATGGCATCACAAATGGGTCAAAGCCCACTAAAAAAACAACAACAAAATCAAAACAACAAAAACAACAAATAAATGCAACACAAAAACAAAAAGCAATAAACATTTCCAGACACAAGTGCTCTTGCACTTAACCTCTTGGCATAGAAAAATTGATGTCGGGGTTTACATTGTCACTATCCTACTCTCTAAGAAGGCTACCATAGCCGGACCACTCCACGAGAAGACAAATTGTTGACAATTTCACCCCTAGATGGCATCACAAATGAGTCAAAGCCCACTAAAAAACAACAAGAAAAACAACAAATAAATGCAACACAAAAAAAAAAAGCAATAAACATTGCCAGACACAAGTGCTCTTGCACTTAACCTCTTGGCATAGAAAAATTGATGTCGGGGTTTACATTGTCACTATCCTACTCTCTAAGAAGGCTACCATAGCCGGACCGCTCCACGGGAAGACGGATTATCGACAATTTCACCCCCAAATGGCATCACAAATGGGTCAAAGCCCACCAAAAAAACAACAAACAAAGGCAACACAAACAAAACGCAATAAACATTGCCAGACACAAGTGCTCTTGCACTTAACCTCTTGGCATAGAAAAATTGATGTCGGGGTTTACATTGTCACTATCCTACTCTCTAAGAAGGCTACCATAGCCGGACCGCTCCACAAGAAGACGGATTGTTGACAATTTCACCCCTAAATGGCATCACAAATGGGTCAAAGCCCACTAAAAAACAACAAGAAAATCAAAACAACAAATAAATGCAACACAAACAAAAAGCAATAAACATTGCCAAACACAAGTGCTCTTGCACTTAACCTCTTGGCATAGAAAAATTGATGTCGGGGTTTACATTGTCACTATCCTACTCTCTAAGAAGGCTACCATAGCCGGACCGCTCCATGGGAAGACGGATTGTCGACAATTTCACCCCCAAATGGCATCACAAATGGGTCAAAGCCCACTAAAAAATAGCAAGAAACTCAAAAAACCAAAAACATCCCAAAAATGTAACACAAAAACATAGCAATAAGCATTGTCGGACACAAGTGCTCTTGCACTTAACATCTTGGCATAGAAAAACTGATGTCGGGATTTACATTGTCACTATACTACTCCCTACGAAGGCTACCATAGCCGGACCGCTCCATGGGAGGACGGATTTTCGATAATTTCACCCCCAAATGGCATCACAAATGGGTCAAAGCCCACTAAAAAACAACAAGAAAATCAAAACAACAGAACAACAAAACAACAAAAACAACAAGAAAATCAAAACACAAAAAAAAAAAAAAACAATAACCATTGCCAGACAAGAGTGCTCTTTCAAACCTAACCTTTTGGCATAGCAAAACTGATGTCGGGGTCTACATTATTGCTATCCTACTCCCTAAGAAGGCTACCATAGCTGGACCGCTCCACGGGAAGACGGATTTTTGACAATTTCACCCCCAAACGACGTCCCAAACTGGGTCAAAACCCACTCAAAAACAATAAAACAACAAAACACCAAAAAAAATCAAAAAATGAACAAAAATGCACTAAAAATAGACAATAAATTTTCCCGATAAGAGTGCTGTTGCACTTGACATCCCAGGCATACAAAATAGATGTTGGAGTCACAAATTGTCATTTTCCTACTCCCTAAGAAGGCTACTTTAGCCGGACCGCTCCATGGGAAGACGAATTTTCGCCAATTATATCTCCAAATAGCGTCGCAAAAAGGGTCAACACCCACCAAAAATAGGTCCAAATGTTGGAAAAATTGCACAAGCTTAATGATAAAACATCTAAAGGCACCCTTGCACAAGTCATCTTGGGTCAAGCGACTCGTTGCTTTTCTCACAAAGGTCATTCCCTCATCGATTTGTCGCTTGAGGGGGTAGTCACACTTAGTCACCAATCAACAATCACACCCAATTAAGGAAAATGACATGCATTCAAAGAATCATTGACAAAGACAATTACGCTCCTGCTTGGGGCAGTAAACAAGCAACAATCAAATTAATCAAATGCTTGGCATTCGTGAATCATGAACACAAGGTTCCCCCGTGGACAAAAGGTTGCGCCCTTTGCCTAATCATGACCGATCAATGTCCAAGCTCAAGTCACACCTCACCAAAATAGGTTAATACTTGAAATCAAATTCCTTAGCTTATCAGAAGCAAGGATTCAAGAATGCATGCCCTTTCCATGCTTGGGGCATCAAAAGTTGGTTAGGTTACCAAGAAACCCTAATCATTAGTGCTTTGGTTATCTATTTTTGCTCGGTACTGTGCCATGCATAGCGCATCCCAAAAAGGGGCATCTGTAGACACCAAAACAACACCAATCCGATTATGTGGCTGCAAACACTGATCACTTTGACAAAAATAGCCCCCAAGGCAGCCCTCAGAGGTTAAATAGTGGTCTTAACCACTTTCATAGCATTTTTTTAAGGTCAAGAGGCAATTTGGCACATTCAGGAAATTCGTCCCACCCTGGGACGAATTCAAATTGGAATCTGTCTCACCAAGGGACGAATTCTGAATTCGTCCCTGGGTAGGACGAATTCTAGGTTTAACGGGCAAAAAGAAGAATGGCGCCAAGTGGCAGCCAAAGACAGTCAGTTGATGGCTCCTGCCTCGCACGCGTGTGTGGGTGGGCAGATGGGGCGTTAGAGGACTTTCACAAAGGCAGTTATGAAAGCCCAAGTCATGGAGGACTCTCCTCCCTCATGGGAAGACACGACCGCCACATGGCACCTATGACCAACACATGGCGCTTATGCTTCCCTCTCAAAAGAGACCCCATGGGTCTATAAAAGGTGGGACTTTTCTCACCCAAAAGGAAGATTGGAGAGGATTTCAAGCAATGAAGTGCTGTCCAATTGAACACCCATTTGCATCTTTTTGGTTCACCTTCTCACATCCACTAATCTCTTTCGCAAGGGAGGTTATTGGGTGGCTTTTGGAAGCGTGGATCCAACCCAAATCCAAAATTTGACCACCGTACACCACCAATTTGCAGACACCCCAATCCTAAGAGGTTTTGGGCCCATCCCTAGTGGATTGGCGCCGAAATCAAGTGCCAATGGTGGGAGGCCCACTTGGGCATCCCGCATTTTCTAAGTTTTATTCTAAAGAATTCTAGATTATTGGTTCATGTTGCATATTGTGTTATTCCTTGTAGTGAATTCATAGCTTCAATTCCATAGTATTTTGATCAGATTTTATCACGCCTTTTGTCGCTTTGTTGTCCTACTAACTTGCAGGTGGTGATATCGAATTCTCGAGGATAGAGGCCAAATTGGGAGAATCCGACCATCTGGGTCGTCCCAAAATGGCCCCAATTACATAACCCCTCTGTTTGTAGGTGTTTTGGAGGTCTCAGGAGTCGACATTGGAGCAGGACACTTCGGCTTTTCCAACACAGTCGAATTCATCCCACCCAGGGATGAATAGCAGTCAAAATTCGTCCTGCCCAGGGATGAATTCTAGGTGAAGGTAGATTGGCCGACTGTTTCAATGGCAGTGGCCCTTTGGTAATGTCTTCTGACCTCTGTCGAATTTGCAGGTGACTTAGACCCATTTTATTCACTGTATTTGACAATCTGTTGCATGCATCTTTTGGCGATTTCAAAGAATGAACTTTCCTTTTTGTCACAGGTGCTACTGACATCTTTGTTGTTTCTTTGTTCGCAGGAGGAGCAGCAGAGGTTAAGGACTCATCAACATCAGCGACGACATCGTCTTGGCCCGCCCATCTCAAGTGTGGGCACGCGGAAAGAGGAACCTTAAGTCTTGATTGTAATCAAATTCTTTTAACGCTCCTAGCCCCTAAAAAGGGAGGAGGCATCTTTGTAACAGAGATCAAGAGAGTTTAATGAAAGGGTTGTGTTTTCTCCATTTGCTTGTATCTCATTTCAATGCGTCTCTTTCATTTCATGCATTCTACATTTTTAGGACTTAAGCATATTTGATTTTGAATGCATCGCAATTAGTTTTTCCTTCACCCGGAATCTCGTGCTTTCACATACTATTAAAAGGTTTCTTATGCGGATTAGTATTTTTTACTTCCTTATCAACTTATTTTTTTATAAGATGATAGAAGGGGTTTTGAAAGGGTCCCCGAACCTTTTACAGGGTAAAACTACATCTCAAAAAGTAGGGGCCAAATTGACCAAGAAATCATGAGGTAAAAACAACAAAAGAAACCCAACAACAACACCAACAAAGACTTGAGGCAAGTGTACCTCCAAATACTTGGGAGAAACTAGCACAATAAAACCAACATACCTACCCTCAAACTAAACAGGATAAACAACCAAAAAATAAAATAATCCCACACAGGGGAAACCAATACCCAACAAGGGCCAAAAAAGATCTTCTTGAAAGCAAAAAATCTTAATATCAATTCCTAAAAATTTATCTTTAATGGACCCTATATCATCATTCATAATGAAAGCATTAACATAGCTGATATAAAAATTATATCACCCACTTCAGTATCCATCTCCTTTGAGCTAAACACCCCAGGGAGTAAATATAAAATAAATTAATCTTGCTCCCCATTTCTTTTGGGTATCCTCGTATCCTCCAAGTTTCTCAGGTCCTCAGGAAAATTCTGCCACCAAACATAAATACTAGTTTGATTCACTCCCAATTTTACCATGAATTCAAAAAATTTATTACCTTCTCAAAAGGTATGTTGAAATATAACTTCCTTGAGAGGTTGAGAATATCTTCTAGCTTCTAGAATCATGTTCATAGTAGAAATATTAGTTGGGGGTGTCGCTTCATGTGGTTAACAGTAATAAGAGAATCACCTTCCACAATCACTTTTTGACGATCTAAAGGACTAATCAGCTGGATACCATGATAAAGAGCCTTGAATTCAACAAACTGGCTAGTGTTAACTCCCATATATTCAACAAAAATAATTAAAATTTCACCCTTGTGGTTTTGAAGAATACCTCCAGCTCTAGCCCTTCCTAGGTTGCCCTTCGAGGCACCATTAATTTTAAATTGACCCGTTCAGGAGGATGAGGAGGTTACCACATGATGCCATATCTAGGGTTGGCATTGGTAGGGGTTGTAGATCCTGTAAAAACCAATGACAATTACAAATGAATCTTAGTATCCTTAGAATTACCCTTAGGTTAACATAAATTAATATTCTCCACTATGGTAGCAATGCTTATGGAATGGAGAGAGTTGGTTTAGGAGGATACATTATTGAATGCACATTGATTATGTTCCTTCCACACTCCCCACCACAGGTGAGACAAGCTAAGGTTTTAGAATAAACAAATTTTTAAGGAAGCGAAGGGGAAGACCATTAGGAGAAGATAAAAAATAAATATGGGGGAAACCCAAGAGAGAACCAGGAAGGAATAAAAAGAATCAAATACTTCTATAGAAAACCTGTAAACATTAAGCAAGTACATTGGAGTTTCCTCATTGACCCTGCATAGGTAACAATAGTTGGGGATACAAATTCCCTTAGAATGAATATTATCAAGGGTAAGCAACTTGTTCTAAAATGCCATCCAAAGAAATAAACTAATATTAGGAATCATCCCTTTGCACTAGATTGAATGGGTAGGGAACTACATGGGAGTAGGATCCACCAATAGGTTAAAAGCTAATTTTATCAAAAATAAACCTAATGGATCTGCCTTATAATAAAATGAATCTTCTTCCACTCCAAACTCAAGAACATACAGATTTAATTGATCAAAAATGATATTGAGTGCAAATAGGGATATCATAGGGTTTTCCAATTCCTACAAATAGGGGAGGTAGCGATGTAGTCTGACACTTTAGAACCAAACAGTCTTCTACAAGCTTCCTCAACAACCACAAGCTCTAGGGAGGAGGCTAAAGCATAATCAAGTAGCCAAGGGTTATTCCATAATTCTACCTTTTGGCCATTTCTAACCATCCACTTCCCCTCTTTGGTCAGCAAATATTTTGACTTACTTACATTCATCCAAAAGGTTAAGCCTTCAACTAGGATAGGTTCGAGAAGAAATTCATTGTTTGAGTTCATGTATTTAGACTTGAAAATATTATTCCATTCCACATTTTCATTTTGAACTATTCTCCAACCTTGTTTTATGATTAGAGGTTTATTCATAAGATTAGTCTTCCTCAATCCCAATCCCCCACAACCTTTACTACTTCAAACTTGATCCCATACCACCAAATGAAATTTGCTTTTTTCCTCAGCTCCAGTCCATAGGAAGTCTCTTTGAATTTTCTCTATTCTTTTTATAATTTTACCAAGCATTTGAAACATGGACATGAAGAAAATAGGTATGCTCTAAAGGGAATTTTTAACGAAGAGTGATTTATCAACCTAGCTGAGGATAGCTCCTTCCCAACCTGCCAATATGTGTTGGATCTTTTCAACCACTGGTTCCCAAAGAGTAGACTTATATAAACCTTTGAAGAAGGGTAATCCAAGGTAAGTGGAGGGCAAAGAAGCTATTTCACATCCAATAATATTAACAATCTTCCTTTGTCTAGCCCTAGGAGTATTTAAGAAGAGGATTTGACTTTTTAAGTAGCTAACATGTTGCCCTGCTGCCTTTTCAAATCAACTCAAAATGAGTTTAATTACTTGGACCTAATGGATGGAATCCAAGAAGGGAAGAAATGTGTTATTAAAATTTTTTTGGTGTGATATGGGGGAAGATCTCAGGGCAGGTTTGATACCCATAATATCAATATTTGTAGATCGCCCCAAATATTTCACCATTAAGATGAAAATAAAGTGGGATAAAAGATCCCCTTGCTAAATTCCCTTGCAACTATTGAAATATCTAGTACGAGATCCATTAATCAAGATTGAGTATTTGATTGAGGATATGCACATTTTTATTATGGCTATCCATTGCTCATTAAAACCAAATATCCTTAGAACTTCCAATAAAAAATCTCAGTAAACCCAATCATAAGCCTTACTTATGTCTAATTTGAGAAAAGTTCCTACTCTCCCACTTTTATCCACTGAAGGAATAACTTCATGGATAGTAATAACCCCATCCAAAATCTTATGACCATCCATAAAACTACTTTGAGAGGAGTCAATTACAAGGGGTAGAAGATGTTTAAGTCTATTGGCCAAAACCTTGGTGAAAATCTTGAGAATGGTGTTACACAAGCTAATGGGATGATAATCAGAGAACATTTTGACCCCCACAAACTTGGGAATGAGAACCAAAAATGTGGAATTGACATCCCTTGGCATCACCACTGTGGTTTGAATATCTCTCAAGGCTATACAAACCTCGTTCCCAACAATAGACTAAATTTTTCGAAAGAATGTTGGGGAAACCATCAGGTCTTGGGATTTTTGGCCATTCATCAAGAACACTGTAGTTCTTATCTCCTCATCTTAAAATGGAAAATTTAAATAGATATTAATAAGGAGGTTTTAAATAAAATCAACAATACTCTATGTGAACTCATATAGGAGGGACAAACTATTAAGGAGAGAAGGCATGTTGTATACACTCAAATATATGTTGCCAAGGATAATTTTACCACAATACATTAGGATTAAATATAAAAAAAGAGAATAATATCAACAAGTGGATTATGAATATATTGCATTTAAGTGTCACAAATGTCATAAGACCAAACACATGGTATAAATTTACAAATTGAAAAGTGATGAAATAAGGTATGAAAATTTTTTGGTTTGGCTTGAGGTAAACTTCAATATGAAATAAATAAATCATATCATAGCAAACGTTGGGTTACAAGGATTGTCCACTCCTAAAAAAAAGGAAATAAAAATCTCACTACATTGTCAAATGACAAAGGGAATTATACTTCACTTGAATAAACCATTAGAATAAAAAAATGATATAAGGGATGAGGAAGTACAATGTAGAAGTTTAAATACAAGAGTTAAATATGTGAAAGAATATGGGAAAGAAAATTTTAAAGCAAGTGAGATGAATGAGGTCAAGGTTAATCCAAGTAATCATTATAATTTGTAGTAAGTAGCATAAAAGTCACATTGCAGTAAAAACTAAAGTGGTACAAAGTGTATCCATTGCTCTTTATGGTTTTAAAAGTGACATAATAAAAATATGCATATGAAGCATATCCATGGAATTTTAGGTTTTATAGGGTAGCATAAGAAAGTAATTACTATGGAGATTCATTTGCACTTTAGGGTTTCTAGGGAAACATAAGAAAGAACGTGTTTATGAGGCTATTCCTTACAATTAATTCATATTATTTAGGGAAACATAAATATTTAGAAGATAAGTATCATTATGAACAATATGGAAAAATAGAAGAGACTGATAAATATAAAAGTGTTGGTGGAAATGGAAAAAGAAGAGGAAGATCCTCAAAGCATGAACAAAGAGAAAAAGAAGCTTAAAGGGATAACAATTTGAGAATCCAAATAAAAATATCACAAGTGTTAACAAGTGGGGTTAAGCCCACTAATCAAAATAAAAAGTGATAATGAAAATGATATCATGGAATATTAGGGGTATGAATAAGACCCATAAAAAAGGATATATTAAGGGACTAAGAGATTGTTATATTTGTGCGTTTATTTTAATACAAGAAAAAAATGAAGTAGTGAGGAATGTAAGGATGGTTTTAAAAATATTTGGATGATAGTTATTCTCTAATAGTTTCTTGTAAAGGATTTTCAAGCGATATTACAAAAAAATGTGACAAATTCAAATTGTATGGACAATTGTTAGAATTAAAAAGTAATTAGATTGCTAGATTAATTTTTAGAAAAGAGGAAAACATCAAAGTTAAGGTTATAAATGTATATGATCCAAATACAATTTCTCCTCATGATAGATGTTAGAAGGACATTAGAATATTTTTGGTAAGCACAATAATGATTCATACATGTGATCTATGGATTCTTAGGGCCGACTTTAACAAATTTCTATCTCCTTTAGAAAATAACAATGGTACTCTAGGATGGTATACATTAATGCAATATTGTATTTCATTTATCAATTTAAATGGCCTTTGGGATGTTAGTCCTTCAAATTTACAATATACATGGGATAAAAGGTGCGTTGGTCAAAACCTTATAGTAGAATGTTTGAATAGATTATTATTATCCTATTCATGATTGCAAAAAAAGTATACAATCTATTGAAAACAATTATTACAAGTAGGATCACATCACAAACCCATTCTTTTGATTTATGAATTACCTGATAATGGTCATCCAAAGCCACTTTTATTTCAGTTTATGTGGATTCAAGATCCTAAAATATTTGAGATGGCTATGTTATGGTGAGATGATACAAAATACGAAGGTTTATTAAATGTACAAGTTTTTTCGAAAGACAAAATATTTAATGGAGCAAATGAAGACTTGGAATGCAAAATCTTTTGGTAATATTTTTAAAGAAAAGAAGAAAATTGAATTCAAGCGTGAAAATATACAAGAGAGAGTAGAAATCAAAATGGACTAGGATTCTTATGTGAAAATGAACAATTATGTTATCACTATCATGATGTATTAAAAAAAAACAAGTCATATTGGTTCCAAAAATATAGGAAGAAATGGGCCAAGGAAGGAGATATAAATACAAAAAAATATCATGCTCAAAAAAGAAAAAAATTATTCTCATCACATCAATTTTTTTTTTAACTTAAGATAAAAGAAATACTGAGAAATAAGGAGATATAAGGAAAGAATAAATTAATTATTTCAAAATATTTTATTATATATTGGGCAAGTAAGGAGGCACAAGAAAAACTTTTAGAAAACATTCCATAAAATATGATACAAGTACAAAATGGAAGCTTGATGAAGAAGATATCCATGGAAGAACTACATGAAGAAATTTTCTCTTTACATCCTAAAAAGGTACCCAATCCTATTGGATTTCCTACAAATTTATTTCAATTTTTTTGGAATTTATTGAAAAGTAATACATTGGTTGTGGTTGAAGAGCCTAGGAAAAGGAAGGCTTTAATAAGCGAGATCAATATCACTTTTATTAAATTAGTTTTTGAAAAATATGAGAAAAAATATTTTGATAATTTTTATCCAATAAGACTTTGTATTATGATTTATAATATGATATGAAAAATCATGACAAACATGTTGAAAGGTATTCTAAATTGTTTTGTCTCAAAGGAACGAGGTGGTTTTGTTTATGGTAAAACAATATGTGTGATGTAATCATTGCATAGGATATCATGCATTGTATTAATTCAATGGAAAAACTAGGTATACTTATGAAATTTGATATGAACACATGTGATTGGGTTTCATGGAGTTTTCTACATGATATTCTCAAAAGGTTTGATTTTGATTACAACTGGTGTGAGTATATTAAATGTTGTTATAGCATTGTAAAATTTCTATTTTCATCAAAGTTTCTTCTATTGGTTACTTTAAGTCATTACATGGACTCTGCCAAGGTGATCCACTATCTCCTTATCTATTTATTATTCTTTTGGAGGTATTAAAGAGAGCTTTCTCAAAGGCAAAAATGAAAGGAGAAATCAAAGGTTTTCAGGTTGTAAGAAATGGTTCCTTCTAATATCATTTTCAATTTGTTGATGATAATGTTCTTTTGGGATATCCCTTATCATGTTTCCTTACAAATTTTAAATCAATATTATCATTCTATGAGAAGGATATTGGATAGTTGATTAATACTAAAAAATTCAAGATTCTTTTATTAACATTTCCCTGGATTTACAACAAAGTATTGGGGATATTTTAAGGTTCAAAATTTTAAAATCATCAACCTACTTGGGTATTCCTTTGTCTCATAAAGAAAATAAAAATTAGCTTTGGGTCTCTTATTTGGATAAAATGAAAGTTTTTTTCAAAAGATTTAAAAGGTAAGTTCTTAACCATGGTGGGAAGGTTGCAACTCATAAGGACTAAATTGCAATCTATCCCTATTTATATTAAGTGATTTCCAAGATTGCCAGTATGTATATCATCAAAAACTGATAAAATTTAAGGAGAATTGCTTTAGAAAGGATAAAAAAAAGAATTTATGTTTTCTTTTTATAAGAGGGATAGAGTTTGCAAAGGATAGAATTTTGGAGGAGCAAGCCTGTAGAATTATAAATTTATGAATTTGGTGTTAGGGAAAATACTTGGGTGAATAAATGAAAGGAACAATTGAATTTTTAATCAAGAAAGGAAGGATATTCACTATATCTAGAAAAATACCATTTCCAAATTAGTTGAATTAGTTCATCAGCTCCTTAATCACCCCTAAAACTCCCACCAAAGATGGGATAAATTGATGCAAAGATTAAAGATTAAATATTCTAAGAGCAACCAATTTAAAGGGAATGTGAGTAATTGCAAGATGGATTGAACAAGGAATTGCAACCTCATCTTAAGGATTTTAGAAAATTCAATATTGATGGAGCCTCTAGAGGGAACCCGAGAAAAGCTAGTGCAGGAAGAATTGGTAGACTTTCAGATGACTTTCTTGTTTGTACTTCTGCTGAGAATTTAGGTATACTATCCAATAACCTTGATGAGGGGTATGGTATTATTAGAGGCCTTCAAGAGGCTACTAATTTTGGATGGCAAAAGGTGCTAGTTGAGTCTAACTCTCAACTCATGATTAATTTTTTGAAGACTCCTAAGAATCATAAGGTTGATTGGAGAATAAAAAGAATTATTGATAAGATTTAGTTAATCTATATGGGATTTTTGAAAGTTGATTACTATCATGTGGTCATAGATCAGAACAAAAGTTTTGATACTTTAGCTAATTGGGCTTTGGATAAAGATGATATTATTTTCTATGGCCACCCTCCTAGATGGTGGGCCTTAAAAATAAGGGAAGCTCTGCTTTCTATCATTTCTTTAGATGGCTCTAGTTCTAGAGGTACCTAGTTTGTTCTTACTTTATTTTTGCTTCTCTTTGGTTTAGTTAGGACTAATATTTCTTTTGTTTCCTCCATTTATTATTGCCTTAAAAGTCTTTTGGTCTAGAAAGGTCATTGTTGTGTTCTATTTTTTATTTTCTATTTATGTGTGTGTTCTTTTGATTTATTTAGTTTTTGTGTTTTTTTTGTTGTTCTTGTGTTTTTGTGCTTGTGTTTCTGTACGTTTGTGTTAATTGGTGTTTATGTTTTGGTGTGTGTGTGTGTGTTTTCTATGTTTTTATTTTTCTTTGTTGTCTGTTTTTGGGTTTTTTATTTTTTTTAGGTTTTGGTTGTTTTTGTTTTTCTTGTTTTTTTGGTTGTGTCTTTGTAGCGTTCTATTATTTTTTGTTATGTTTGTGTTCTGTTATGTTGTTCTTGTGTTTTTTCAGTGTGGTTCATGTTGTATTTTTTTAATCTTATTGTGTGTGTGTTTGGTTGTGCTTTATATTATTGACACACTCAAGGAGCATGTTTTATTTTTTATTTTTTAATCTTTTTGTGTATTTGTGTTTGTGTATTCTTATTTTTTGTTGTTTCAGTTTTTCTCCTTGAGTATGTCAAATGTGGTAGGCTAGGTGCGAGCCTTGGATGATTTTTGCAGAAGAGATATCCCTGCCTCCTTGGGTATTACCTGAAAGTGGCATCCCTTCTGGGATATTTTCCAAAAAAAAAAAAATGGGTGAATATTACTTAGATATCAAAGAAAGATTTGGATAAAAAATGTTACATCAAGAATATACATACATACATACGTACATACATATATACATACATACATACATACATACAAATATATTCTCTTTATGCAATGATTTTTTTTAGAAAACAAACCCTACCCAAAAGATCACCAACATGGAACTTCATTTCAAATAATTTATAGCTAACCAAGAAATATTATGATTAATCAATGAGGGGACTATGAAATATGTTTTTTTGATGCTTAGTTGAATCCTTAATTTATTATCTAATTTAAAATGGTAACTATTGGCTTGGCATGCCTAACTTGTAAATGTTCTAAGGTCAACTATTATATTAATGTGATAAACAACTATAGATCATTGATTTGTATTAGTAACCTAGTCAAAGGAGAGGAACTCAAACAAATTGTAGATAAATTTTAGAAAATGATTCAAGAGTTTTGTTTATCAATTTTTGTAGGAAAGGATGACTTGATTTGAAATCTATACATATATGATGCATACTAAGTCAAATTGAGATATAAGGATTTAGACCAGTCAAAATTTTCTACTTCCAAATTTTTTCCTTAGAAGAAGGTTTAGTCACTAAAAGCTATCCCCAAGGCCTTAAAATTCCTTTTATTAGTAGTTCAAAGTAAGATTATTATAGGATAGAATATAAAATTAAGAGGTTATTATAGACCTTTAAAATATGCCTTACATCCATCACAACCCCATAAGTTATTTGATATATGGGGATTGGACTTTGTTTGACCATCAAAAACTATTCGTAGATGGAAGTGTTGATACATAATGATAGCTACTAACTACCTAATAAAATGGGTTAAAGCAAGAGCATTACCAAATGACATGATAAAGAGTATAGCCCAATTCTTGTATGAAAAAATAATTACAAGATTTAGTATCCCACTAAAAATAACAAGTGATCGACGAGGATATTTTGTGAATGAGATTATCAAAAATATGACAACTGATTTTAGAATTTTGTATTCCTTGTCTATTTGTATTACCCTAGAGCTAATGGGTAGGTGAAAGTAACTAACAAAGTCCTAGTGTCAACCTTGTATAAAACCTGTGGGATAGAAGGAGCATATTGGGAGGAAAGATTGCCATCTATTCTTTTGGTATACCAAACTACCTTTAAACCAAAAATAGACCATATGTCATTTTAGTTAATGTATGGTCATGACGTAGTAGTACCAGTAGAGTTATTTTATGGTTAGCCGTGGAGCATCGCTTAGGTGACAAAAAAAATCTATAGGAATGACTAGGAACACTAATCAAGTTGGATGAAGAAAGAGCCATGACATAGTGGTTGATCGAAGTGGCCTAGACGAGAAGGAAGTTGTGGCATGATAAGCACCTTCAAAAGTTAGAACTTAAGCAAGATGATTTAGTTCTAAAATTTAATGGAAGATAGGAAATCAGGCCATGAAAGTTAAAGATCTTGTGTCTTGGTACCTTTTGATTTGTAGAAGTGATGGATAATGGGTAGTAAAAATGTAAAACTATAATGGAACTGAGGTGCCATAGACTATGGATGGTTAAAATTTAAAGAAATATAAAGTGTAGTGTTTATTTATTTCTTGAGAGGAAACTGAAAAAAGATGAAGGGAGGTCAGTCTGATAAACCACAATGGAGAATTCAAGGTCCATTACAGGAGGACCTTGACATGGGACTTGCATGCCTATTTGTAAAAGGAGAGGAAAAAAGGATGATCATCGAACAACAATAATTGGTACCTTGACCCAGAGAGAGAAGAAGGATGCGAGTACATGTAACGTTCATAGATGTGACTGAATGGATCGAAGAAGAAAAAAAGGATTCCTCCAAATGAGAGAAAGAACCAATATGTAGTACCATTAGCAATCCAATTAGGACAGGTAATTGTGTACCCATAGTTGGAGCATAGAGAACTACCTCAACCAATAGAATATTGGTGAAGGATATGAATAATGGTATAGTATGAATATAGAATGGATACCTTTGATATGGAAGCTCCAGAAATCAATGAAAATGAAACCATGGATGAAGATCCCATTGGACTTACTTTGTTAGCTTAGATAGGATTATTACAACAAAGGATGTGACATAAAATGCAATAGTTGCAAGAGGAGTATGAAATATTACAAGGTCATACTGCAAGACTCCATGAATAAACTAACCAAGATTTGAATTAGATGATGCAAATGTTGGATGAGCAAATGATAGTAAGGTTATGAGAATTAGAAGTTAAAGGAGAAGAACTTGAGGTGACACCACAAGTAGCACATACTATGAGGGTGCAAGCACTAGTGGGGGATAAGAACTGCAAAAAACACCATATGGCATACTGAATGACCTACCAATGACAAAAGAAGGTGCAAATATAGTTTAGCAAGAAATTGAAGAAGATATTACATCACTAGAACCTTAAGGTAATGTACATGAGGACTCAAGTAAATCTAGTGATGGAGATTTACCTTGGTTAGTAAGAGATGATAGTTTAGATAGAAGTGGTGATGACTTCTTAAGGAAACAACAGGTACCTCATGATCATACTGATCTTGAAACCTATGCAATAGCCTATCGATAGATGATATGACAAATAAGGGAAGTGAGAAGAATTCAACAGATAATGAATTTACCAAAAAATTGGTTAGGAAAAATGGATGATGGTCATAATGATTCTAGTTATGATTCTAAATTTTTAAAAACATATAGGGAAACCTTGTATCCACAACAACACTTTGAGGAAATATGATGGGCACGTTAGCTATTACATGTAGATAATTGAATGCGAGCACTCTAATAGTTATCACCCAAAGTGCAAATAAATGAAGGCCACTTGGCCAACATATAATTGGTGGATATAACTCCTAGTACTTGAGAAATGGGAGGAATGAACCAACAAGGATCTCCAAGGTAGTAGTGAGGTCGTGGAGGAGGATTACGTCCACTAAATATTGGAATGAGTAGTTAGAATGTCCCACCTAGAGGAGGTAGAGGATGAGGGCAGATATGATACCCTACTCCTAGATGGTTGAGATATACACCATTGGCCTATTTGAACTAGACTTGAAACTTGTAAGGTATCTTATGGTTAAGAGGGTATGTACCAAATCTTACTAGAAGATACCCACTTAGATAACCTCCGCTGATTTGACAAAGACCAAGAAAAGTTGAAGCTGGAAGAGGATGGCTTTAGGGTAGGTAAATCCCATTTAATGTTTGAAGAAGTCTTGTATCAAGAGGACTAGGTCATGGAAGACATATTTAAGAAATAGAACTTGCTGGTAGGGGAAGAGTACGCTTTGCAAATGAAGGAAGTCAAGGCCTACAAAGAATTTTTTCACCAATATTAGAAGCTAATTTTATTTGAGAATATAGATGGAGGAGTCATTAAAATGATCGTAGATTAGTAAGAGAATCCCTACCTCATGATAAATCACCAGAATGATGAAATGTAGTGTTGCCAATACGAAGTCTTTCAGTTTGTAATTGTACTATCCCAAATTGTAAACATGGTAATGAGAGGATAGTAAATGATACAACCTTGCAAGTAGGAAGGGATCATTCAAATAATTGGTTGGAAGCTAATGATATGATTAGTCATAATATAGAAGTGGTACCGCCAACTGATGAGTCAAATGAAGGGATTGTACAAGTGAATGTCACTGTACGATTCCCATGATAGTAAGTTGTTAGAACTTTGAAAAAAATAGAAAAATATCTTAGTTGTAAATATACCTCAAGATGCAATTAAGATAGAGGGTGGTTGAAAACTGAAAATGGTGGCCCTTTATGAAAAAAATAAAAAATAAATAAATAAATAAAAATAAAATAAAATAAAATATTCAAAAAAGCAAAGAAAGGACAAAAATAAGAAAAAGATAAAATTGCATGCACAAGGAAGAAGAGTTATCAATAATTCATAAAAAAGGATAAATTTACGTGCAAGGTAGGTTAAGGTGGTATAATTTCATGCATTATTATGTTAGGGTTTCAAAATTATAAAAATCAAGGCACCATGCAAAATTTCTTTTCCCGCTTGCAAATCGTACACATGCAACATTGAAATTCAGAGGATTTAGAAGCAAATAAAGTGTAAATGCAGATATTTTTCCACATTGATGTTCGAAATTCATTATATTTTTGTAATTTTTTTGACCCATTTCAGATTTGCACCACAAGGATTTTTTGTTTTCGAAAAAGCAACCATATTGGGAAAAAGAAGGGTTTTTACTCTGGAAAAGTTAAATTTTTTTATGAAATCATGTTTTTTTTTTTGTATTTACATGGTGGAATTGGTAGCCGCCACGAATCCGGGCAGGATGTCTAGCTTTTATGGCTGCCATAGTATTTTGTGTTGTCTGTCCCGGAAGACGCCACACAGATCTTCGTGCAGTCCGCCCCTATAACCACCATGCCAAAATCATTTTAAACCTTTTACGCTAATGAAAGCACCAAGAAAGGGACAAGCATTCAGTCCGACAAGGCCCAAGATTTGAACCTTGGACCTTCGCCCCCTTATGGGGTTTGGATGAACCAATTGGTCTACACCTCGGACCTATGAAATCATGTTTTAGGTGGATAAAATTAGCTAGAAAAATGAGGTTTGAAGTAGGGAGGTTCCCAAGGAAACCCTTATTACAAAAAAAAGTAGGTCTAGGGTTTGATTTTTTGAAAATAATGAAGTGCTAGAATGGCAAGGAGGCAAAATGGTAAACCTTAGTGCAAGAAATCAACCATAAAATCATAAAATGTTTCTCTGAATTTGCATGAATGGGAAATAATAAAAGGATGGTTGTATAAAATTACCATATTTCACAAAAAAAACATCTTATAAAGAAATTGCATTGGTTGAAGGAGAACTTGCACGAATGCATTACAATTGCATCAGAAAGGAAGATTGCACACTTCTAGCAAATGGGTATTTGAGAAATCATATCAATTTGAAAAAAAAGGTTTTTTAACCAAGTGAATACTTTTAGGGTTGTTTGTAAAAATTTGAGGTGTGATTGTATGATTTGGGGTAGATTGTATGCTTTTAGGGATTTCGAGGACTCGATTGGTGCAATTTGGAGGTTATCATACAAATTTTTGTAGTTGTAAAAAATATGATTTTATTGTAGAGAAGGGAGATTCCCTTGTATTATTTGGGACTGTTTTTATGATTTTTGGGTGATATTATATGATTTAGAGCTCTTCTTGTATGATTTGGTGAATCTGTATGAGATCAGGTTTAGTTTAATGGTTCCAAGTGAAGTTGTATGAATTGGCAATGGTTGTACGATTTTAAAATGTACATGTATGATTTTTTGAGGACTTGTACAATTTTTGGTAGTATTTATACATTTTGGAAGTAATCATATGGATTTTAGAGTGATTTTGTGTTAAGTTATCCTAATTTGCCAAGTTGACCAAATATAGTATGAATGTGGTTTCCACTCGACGATGGTAGAATTATGAGATCCATGTGAGAGTTCTAAGATCATTTCAATAAAATTACAATAAAAATTATGGAAATATCACTAGGACCATTAAATTATAGAGATTCATGGCCTAAGAAATCTAATATAGTTTATTCCATTCAAAACCAAGGATGGCAATTCCAGTCACACATGAGGTGTGGTAATCATACTTGTAGAGGAAGAGGTTATAGGCCATGGAGGGGTCAAAGATATTGGATTTGTGGTAGAGGTAGTGCACCACTACAAATTCAAAGAGAATATATGGAACCACCAAGGGCACACTAACGGGAGCTTCATAGTAAAATTTATCAAGAAGCTACCCTAAAAAAATAGGATGACTTGCTCCAACACATAATAGAATTTTTTAAAACATGGTGGGAAAATAATGAGGTAAAGCATCCTTTAAATATTACACTAAATAAGGCCAAAGTGAGCATCATTGCACAAATCCTACTACACGATAAAGTATTCTTCAATTAATACTTGTTACAAATTCTTCAGTCATACTAACCCATTGATAATCGTATCTTTGTGAGAGTAGGAAATCAACACACCAAGGTTAAATTTTCGATGGAGGCATTTCAAAGAACATTTTGATTGCCGAAGGAGGGAGCTCTGATTTTGAAGAATATGGTAGATCCAAATGAGGCTCACATGTTGATTATGATACTCACATATGTGAAGTCACCTGTTGTAGTGAAGATTTTTGGTTCTAGAACTCATGGAATAAATTAGAGTTAGTTGAAGACTAATGAATTGGCATGTACAATGAATATTATCATGGCCCACTTGTCAAGAGAATCACGAACTTTTGAGATGCTAATTTGGATGGCCCAGTATGTAGAAGGTATCTACAATGAAGTGAAGTATTATTGGGGAACCCATCTAGAGCAAAAAATATAGAATTTTTTGACAACTAGGAGGAAGAAATTCACCATGAATTTTCATGCCATTGATTTTTTATTAGATGGAGTATATGGAATGGGCATTTCCTTTCCTGGTAGGACACAACCTCAATTTTTTTTCTAGATCAACCTACTATATTGTGGTGGGAAAATACTATGCATCTACTAAAGGCAACTCCATAAAAATATAAGGTGAATACGAGAAAAAAACAACCAATACCTCCGATGCAGGAAGAGGTCGAGACTACATATGATGAAGATATTCATCCTAGGAGGAAAAAATAAGACAATAAAGAACACAAGATTACACTAAGAGGGGGGGGTGAACAGTATAAGAATTTTTTTTTTACTTTTTCAATCCAAAATATAGCAACAATAATAATAATGCAATAATGTAGCACTGCACAAATTATCATACATATGACACACACATATTTAATGTGATTTACCCAATATGGTTTACATCCACAAAGAAATATTGCTCATAATTTTCTCAACATATTTCATGGGCACCAACCCATAGGAGGTACCAATACCCTATTACAATGTTCGTGGACACCATTCCACAGGAGACACCAATCCCCTATCAAGTTCGTGGACACCAATCCATTTGACACACCAATCTCCTCTAAAATTTGTGGATACAAATCCAAAAAATACACCATATCCAATCTCAAGTTCATGGACACCAATAAATAGGAGATATCAATCCCCTCTCAAGTTCATGGACACCAATCCAAAGGAGATACCAATACCCTATCAAGTTTGTGGACACTAATCAACATGAGACACCAATCCCATCTCAAGTTTGTGGACACCAATCCATAGAAGACACCAATCATATCTCAATTTTGTGGACACAAATCAATAGGATACAAAAATACCCTATCAAGTTTATTGACAAAAATCCACATGAGACACAAATTCCCTCTCAACTTCTTGGACACCAAATTCCATTTGCCCAAAAAATTCAGTTTTCGGGGCCAAATTCCATCATCTAGTGCCCCGAAATTAGGTTTTAAAATTGCATGCCTAATTTTTTGCACTTTTTGAGTTGTTCGGAGGTCAATATCTCCTAACATATTTAGAGTTAGGACTTGAAACTTCATTTTTGTCTTATCTATTGTAAGAGGGATGCGCACACCAATTTTGGGCCCCATCTGACTCATTTTCAATTTTAGGGTTTTTAGAGAGACATCGTCATGGTGCTCACCCGCAGCCAAGCCCAATCACGGGTGGATGCTGTGGGGAATATCCAAGGAGGCACAAGTCACCTTCGGTATAGCCCCAAGTATTTGGTCATACCACCTTGGCGGCCTGACACACAAGGCAGTCCCCTTCGTGCCCTGACGAAATGGGACTATAGGGGCACCTCTTTGAGGAGCACTCCTATTCGGCATAGCACTCAGCACACACCCTTCCACGATGGGTATAGTCATAGGAGAGCTCCCTTAGATGCTCTCTATGAGCGATCACCGTTCGATGAAGCGCTAGGTCAACATAGTGTTCGATGGGAGGAACCGCATGGTTACACTATCCCTCCTTCACCCCCTCTAGTTGTCAGGACTACAAGGACAAATCCAGAGCACAAGGCTCCTCAGGCAGGGCGAGCCAACTCCGCCCGTCCCTTTTTCACTTATGAAATAGAGCATGAGGAAAACCCTTACCTTCCTCAAGAGCAATATACATCATGGGTGCAAGATGCCTCTGCACCTGCTATCTATCAGGACCACTCACTGAGACCAGAGCCTCGGATAAATGCCACTACCTCCAACAGAGGAAGGCTACCTATAGAGATCTTGGATCACTACGATCGAGATAGATATCTAGGAGAGGCATCTAGGCCTTCTAGACATGAGGTGGGGAGACCAACTATATTAGAATCTGTCAAGCATTTCGCACATCGAATGCAACTCACGCAACTTGATCTAGAACGACAACAGTTAGAGCAATGGTATCTTCTAAATAAAGAGCACCTTCAGCACCAGAAGGATGAGTTGTTCCAACACACTATGCAGGAGAAGACTCCAACCCCTCACACACATAAGGCAAAACATTTTGAGGGGCACAACATGGGGGCGAGACAGGTCATCGCGACCTCATCAAACGCTACCCCCAACACCTCCTAGACAGAAGCGGGAGGCTACTCTCTCGATTCCTGAAGGACATGAGTGGGAGGCCGCTCCTATAACCAATTATGGGTGCCTTCCTCAGACATCCACCCAGGTTTATGAGCCACCCGTAGAAATTCATCAAGAAGCTTCTAAGGAATCTGAGTGAAAAGAAGATCGGGATGAACTGCCCTACCAAGGCATGGGGGGTGCTATCTGGCCACCCCTCCATAGACCCCAAGTTCCTCAACAAGAACCAACCAAAGAGGAGGAGCTCAAGTCTCCCGATACATGCAAAGCACTAGAGCACTTAGAGTTGGTAGAGACCAAGATTTTGGAGCTTCCAAGGCCCAACTTGGCCACTTGGCCAACATAGAATTGGTGGATATAACTCCTAGTGCTTGAGAAATGGGAGGAATGAACCAACAAGGATCTCCAAGGTAGTAGTGAGGTCGTGGAGGAGGATTACGTCCACTAAATATTGGAATGAGTAGTTAGAATGTCCCACCTAGAGGAGGTAGAGGATGAGGGCGGATATGATACCCTACTCCTAGATGGTTGAGATATACACCATTGGCCTATTTGAACTAGACTTGAAACTTGTAAGGTATCTTATGGTTAAGAGGGTATGTACCAAATCTTACTAGAAGATACCCACTTAGATAACCTTCAATGATTTGACAAAGACCAAGAAGAGTTGAAGCTGGAAGAGGATGGATTTAGGGTAGGTAAATCCCATTTAATGTTTGAAGAAGTCTTGTATCAAGAGGACTAGGTCATGGAAGACATATTTAAGAAATAGAACTTGCTGGTAGCGAAAGAGTACACTTTGCAAATGAAGGAAGTCAAGGCCTACAAAGAATTTTTTCACCAATCTTAGAAGCTAATTTTATTTGAGAAGATAGATGGAGGAGTCATTAAAATGATCGTAGATTAGTAAGAGAATCCCTACCTCATGATAAATCACCAGAATGATGAAATGTAGTGTTGCCAATACGAAGTCTTTCAGTTTGTAATTGTACTATCCCAAATTGTAAACATGGTAATGAGAGGATAGTAAATGATACAACCTTGCAAGTAGGAAGGGATCATTCAAATAATTGGTTGGAACCTAATGATATGATTAGTCATAATATAGAAGTGGTACCGCCAATTGATGAGTCAAATGAAGGGATTGTACAAGTGAATGTCACTGTACGATTCCCATGATAGTAAGTTGTTAGAACTTTGAAAAAAATAGAAAAATATCTTAGTTGTAAATATACCTCAAGATGCAATTAAGATAGAGGGTGGTTGAAAACTAAAAATGGTGGCCCTTTATGAAAAAAATAAAAAATAAATAAATAAATAAATAAATAAAAATAAAATAAAATAAAATATTCAAAAAAGCAAAGAAAGGACAAAAATAAGAAAAAGATAAAATTGCATGCACAAGGAAGAAGAGTTATCAATAATTCATAAAAAAGGATAAATTTATGTGCAAGGTAGGTTAAGGTGGTATAATTTCATGCATTATTATGTTAGGGTTTCAAAATTATAAAAATCAAGGCACCATGCAAAATTTCTTTTCCCGCTTGCAAATCGTACACATGCAACATTGAAATTCAGAGGATTTAGAAGCAAATAAAGTGTAAATGCAGATATTTTTCCACATTGATGTTCGAAATTCACTATATTTTTGTAATTTTTTTGACCCATTTCAGATTTGCACCACAAGGATTTTTTGTTTTCGAAAAAGCAACCATATTGGGAAAAAGTAGGGTTTTTACTCTGGAAAAGTTAAATTGTTTTATGAAATCATGTTTTTTTTTTGTATTTACATGGTGGAATTGGTAGCTGCCACGAATCCGGGTAGGCTGTCTAGCTTTTATGGCTGCCATAGTATTTTGCGTTGTCTGTCCCGGAAGCCGCCACACAGATCTTCGTGCAGTCCGCCCCTATAACCACCATGCCACAATCATTTTAAACCTTTTATGCTAATGAAAGTACCAGGAAAGGGACAAGCGTTTAGTCCGACAAGGCCCAATATTTGAACCTTGGACCTTCGCCCCCCTTATGGGGTTTGGATGAACCAATTGGTCTACACCTCGGACCTACGAAATCATGTTTTAGGTGGAGAAAATTAGCTAGAAAAATGAGGTTTGAAGTAGGGAGGTTCCCAAGGAAACCCTTATTACAAAAAAAAGTAGGTCTAGGGTTTGATTTTTTGAAAATAATGAAGTGCTAGAATGGCAAGGAGGCAAAATGGTAAACCTTAGTGCAAGAAATCAACCATAAAATCATAAAATGTTTCTTTGAATTTGCATGAATGGGAAATAATAAAAGGATGGTTGTATAAAACTACCATATTTCACAAAAAAAACATCTTATAAAGAAATTGCATTGGTTGAAGGAGAACTTGCAAGAATGCATTAGAATTGCATCAGAAAGGAAGATTGCACACTTCTAGCAAATGGGTTTTGAGAAATCATATCAGTTTGAAAAAAAAGGTTTTTTAACCAAGTGAATACTTTTAGGGTTGTTTGTAAAAATTTGAGGTGTGATTGTATGATTTTGGGTAGATTGTATGCTTTTAGGGATTTCGAGGACCCGATTGGTGCAATTTGGAGGTTATCATACAAATTTTTGTAGTTGTAAAAAATATGATTTTATTGTAGAGAAGGGAGATTCCCTTGTATTATTTGGGACTATTTTTATGATTTTTGGGTGATATTATATGATTTAGAGCTCTTCTTGTATGATTTGGTGAATCTGTATGAGATCAGGTTTAGTTGAATGGTTCCAAGTGAAGTTGTATGAATTGGCAATGGTTGTACGGTTTTAAAATGTACATGTATGATTTTTTGAGGACTTGTACAATTTTTGGTAGTATTTATACATTTTGGAAGTAATCATATGGATTTTGGAGTGATTTTGTGTTAAGTTATCCTAATTTGCCAAGTTGACCAAATATAGTATGAATGTGGTTTCCACTCGACGATGGTAGAATTATGAGATCCATGTGAGAGTTCTGAGATCATTTCAATAAAATTACAATAAAAATTATGGAAATATCACTAGGACCATTACATTATAGAGATTCATGGCCTAAGAAATCTAATATAGTTTATTCCATTCAAAACCAAGGATGGCAATTCTAGTCACACATGAGGTGTGGTAATCATACTTGTAGAGGAAGAGGTTATAGACCATGGAGGGGTCAAAGATATTGTATTTGTGGTAGAGGTAGTGCACCACTACAAATTCAAAGAGAATATATGGAACCACCAAGGGCACACTAACGGGAGCTTCATAGTAAAATTTATCAAGAAGCTACCCTAAAAAAATAGGATGACTTGCTCCAACACATAATAGAATTTTTTAAAACATGGTGGGAAAATAATGAGGTAAAGCATCCTTTAAATATTACACTAAATAAGGCCAAAGTGAGCATCATTGCACAAATCCTACTACACGATAAAGTATTCTTCAATTAATACTTGTTACAAATTCTTCAGTCATACTAACCCATTGATAATCGTATCTTTGTGAGAGTAGGAAATCAACACACCAAGGTTAAATTTTCAATGGAGGCATTTCAAAGAACATTTTGATTGCCGAAGGAGGGAGCTCTGATTTTGAAGAATATGGTAGATCCAAATGAGGCTCACATGTTGATTATGATATTCACATATGTGAAGTCACCTGTTGTAGTGAAGATTTTTGGTTCTAGAAATCATGGAATAAATTAGAGTTAGTTGAAGACTAATGAATTGGCATGTACAATGAATATTATCATGGCTCACTTGTCAAGAGAATCATGAACTTTTGAGATGCTAATTTGGATGGCCCAGTATGTAGAAGGTATCTACAATGAAGTGAAGTATTATTGGGGAACCTATCTAGAGCAAAAAATATAGAATTTATTGACAACTAGGAGGAAGAAATTCACCATGAATTTTCATGCCATTGATTTTTTATTAGATGGAGTATATGGAATGGGCATTTCCTTTCCTGGTAGGACACAACCTCAATTTTTTTTCTAGATCAACCTACTATATTGTGGTTGGAAAATACTATGCATCTACTAAAGGCAACTCCATAAAAATATAAGGTGAATACGGGAAAAAAAAAAACCAATACCTCCGATGCAGGAAGAGGTCGAGACTACATATGATGAAGATATTCATCCTAGGAGGAAAAAATAAGACAATAAAGAACACAAGATTACACTAAGAGGGGGGGGTGAACAGTATAAGAATTTTTTTTTTACTTTTTCAATCCAAAATATAGCAAAAATAATAATAATGCAATAATGTAGCACTGCACAAATTATCATACATATGACACACACATATTTAATGTGATTTACCCAATATGGTTTACATCCACAAAGAAATATTGCTCATAATTTTCTCAACATATTTCATGGGCACCAACCCATAGGAGGTACCAATACCCTATTACAATGTTCGTGGAAACCATTCCATAGGAGACACCAATCCCCTATCAAGTTCGTGGACACCAATCCATTCAACACACCAATCTCCTCTAAAATTTGTGGATAAAAATCCACAAAATACACCATATCCAATCTCAAGTTCATGGACACCAATAAATAGGAGATATCAATCCCCTCTCAAGTTCATGGACACCAATCCAAAGGAGATACCAATCCCCTATCAAGTTTGTGGACACTAATCAACATGAGACACCAATCCCATATCAAGTTTGTGGACACCAATCCATAGAAGACACCAATCATATCTCAATTTCGTGGACACAAATCAATAGGATACAAAAATACCCTATCAAGTTTATTAACAAAAATCCACATGAGACACAAATTCCCTCTCAAGTTCTTGGACACCAATCCACAGGAGATACCAATCCCATCTCAAATTTGTGGACACCAATCCACAAGATACACCAATCGATAGGAGACAAAAATCCCCTCTAAAGTTCATGGAGACCAATCCACATGATACACAAATCCCCTCTTCTCACAATTTGGTCCAAAATATGCTCATGTCTTCTTAAAACCTACTCAAATATGCTTACAAAACCTACTCAAATCTGCTCTAAAACTTATAAAAAATTTACTTGAAAAACTTGCTCAAATATGGTCCCAAATCCTACTCCAAATATACTCACAAAACTTGCTCAAATCTACTCCAAAACTTGCTCACAAAATTGATCCAAACAATGCTCATCTATTCGCAAATCTTTCATATTGATGTTGTCAAGTTTTTCATCTATTCTTCAATGTGCTTTCATGAGGTAAAGTAATTTATATATATTCTACCCAGAATTATTTTATCTTAATGAACATATAGATAATGATATGCACTAACAAATTTCCAATATGTTCTTCATATTCATTACATCTAGTTCTTCCACATGTCTCACATTAAAACATAGCTCTAGTATAGCACTTGGTAACTGACCTTGTAATTGTTGATTTGCACCTTTCCTTCCCTTTTGTAGATTGCTAAAAATATCCTTTTCAATTGAATCCTTTCACATTATCCTTACACTATGTGACAATTTGATTTTCTTTAGAACAACCCTTCTATTTGAGTGAGACTATACTATTTTTCTTATTTCTATATTTACTTTAAAATAAATCACAATGCACAAATTTGTCCTTCTCATCTACTCCCAAAATCAATCATGAACAATGCACAAATTTGCTCTTCTCATCTACTCCCAAAATCAATCATGAACAATGCACAAATTTTCTCTTCTCATCTACTCCCAAAATCAATCATGAACAATGCACAAATTTGCTCTTAACCTACTTCCAAAATTAATCATGAACAATGCACAAATTTGCTCTTAACCTACTTCCAAAATTAATCATGAACAATGCACAAATTTGCTCTTCTCATATGTTCTATAACTCTTGCACATTTATTCTCACTTTCAATAAAAACATTGCACATCCAATAATTCCTTATACCTCCAACCATATGACAACAATTTTTTTTTCCCTTAACCAAAACCACCCGAGAAAGGAATTATATCACCATACCTATAAATATACCTCAATGATGATGATCTTCTTTTGTGTGAGCTTTCCAAACTTGTTTTTATAGAAATAATTTTCCTTTTGTTTGCCCCTTCAAAAACTGGTTAGCAATTCTCTTTTTCTTTTCTTGATTAGATATCAAATCAATCACTTTAAAAACCCTTAAAAAGATGCACAATAAATCTTAAAAATAACTCCTTATATCTCCCTTTTGAAATTCTCAATATAAAGCTTTATTAACAATTAAACCCTTAAATATTCTTTTTCTAACATGTAAAAATATAATTTAAAAATAACCAAAATACACCTTATATCTCCTTTTTCTAATATGTCAAAAATACAATTTTAAAATTAACCACAATACACCTTATATCTCCTTTTCTAACATGCAAAAATATAATTTTAAAATAATAATGCTACACCTTATATCTCCCACTCAAATTAAATTAAACAAAAATTTTACCCTTACCTCACATAACAAGCCCAATGAACGCGGAGGAGATTTGATATCCTGACTTCTACCAACACAGTGCCCTAGCATAGACTAGGCAACCACCTAGGCTACCCCAGTGGGTAGAATCAAACATGTAGCACAAAATAAATAAGTCCTTCTCCATTCTATCTTCTTCAACCAAAATGTTCTATCTCTCTGCCTACCAAAATAATGTCTGTACGATTTTGACCCTGTAACCTCCTACTTCGTAGTGCCTTAGCACTAGCTAGGTGACCAACTGGAATAGCCACCTGGATGAGATGAAAATGGTAGCACACTATATTTATTCTCTTTTCACTCACTACCACAAAAGTGTTATTTTCCTCCTCTTATTCTTTGCTTCAATTTTTGCAAGGGGTATACGAATTGCACTTCAAAAACCATCTTTCAAAATGAATTTGTGCTTCATATATATATGTTTACCTTTATTACCCAAGGACGTTGGTGCTTTTAAATTTAAACCACTTTATATTATAATATTTAAATCTTATGATTTAAATATTATAATATTAAATTTTAAACCTTTGTCCCTCTCTTGTAATATTTAAATATTTTTGTCCCAAGCCTTTGTCCTTCTCTTTATAATAATCCTTTACTTAAAAATATTTTCCTTGCTTTGCTTCATCTGAAATATATGCTTGCCTTGGATAATTATCCATTGTTTGTTATTCACCAAGCCCATATTTGACATCATTGATATATTATCCATCCTTATAAACTTATCACCCTTGAAGAATATTTCTACCTTGAATACCATGCTCCTTTGACATCAATGACAACTCAATATTTCCAAAAAATATTTGGAACCTACCTTGGAATAGTAGGCATGGGATCAATAACTGCAGGAGCAGCAAAACTCTTGTGAAGAGGAGGAGAGAGTAGAATGACAATCCAATCTTATAAATATTTTAACACGCAGGTAACAAGAGAAACAGATGAATATGAAGAACCCCATGCAAAAATATCAACCCAAATAGGTTCTAGAGGAAGGGTATTCAAACTTGAAAGGGTTGGATTTATTGAATTTTAATATACCTAGTATGGAAGAAGTGGGAGGAGTAATGGAATCTCTGACATTGCTTCAAACCATGGATTTCAATTTTTTGGATTCATATAAATAGTTGGCAAGAAGAAGAGTGGTACCACCAGCCACAAACACAAAAGCATTGGTGGAAGTTCCATTTGATGAATCCTAAGGGAAATAAGAAGCCTCACATAAATATTGTTATGCAACGTGGTAATAGTTAATAGGAGTAGACAATCACACAACCACCACCTAATGAGTTTGCTCCAAATTCTATAGTTGTAGCATTAAGGGGAGTGCATAAAAACCCACAGGAGGAATAGTTGGTATAAATGCAACAAGATGACTTACCTAACCCACAAGAGAAAGTCTAAGCACTAGTAATAGAGCAACAATATCTATAAGAGATCATTAATATTGAGGAGATCATATCACTTGATGAAGAAAAATTGAACAAGAAAGTAGCACACATTTTGTTACAAGAAGGGAGAGTAGGTAGTATGATCAAATAATATGGAGGAATTTCAAATCCATAAGAATAGGACAAAGGAGAACATACCTCACCATAAGAAATTGATGCAAGTCTTCATACAAGCTTTGTAATGGAAGTACCTCAATTTAGTAATTCAAGGGATGAGGGTGAAAAATGATGAACATATGGATCACTTATTCCAACAAGCTGATATGTCCACCATTGCCAGCTTATAATTTTGTATTGGTGGCATTGGATAGTTGAAATAGTGGAGGGATCAAACCTTCACTAAATTGGAGAAGATTGTAGAGTGGGTGTGTAATGAAGATCGTACCAGGTAGATATAATATATTCATGCACAACACCCATGGTTGTTACCCAAGTGAGAGGTAACTATGATTTTAGGAAGAAATTATTTACTGAAGGGAGTGAAGAAAAATTACCATGAGTATCCATGCATGTACCTGAATAAGACAACAAGCCAAACTTGTCCATTGAATACATCAGGTACAAAATTTCAAAGAAGACCTCCAGATTGGTCTTAACCCTAAGAAAATTGAATTTCCTAATAAATTAGATCAATTGGCTTAGCTTAATTCTTGAATAGATCTATCAAGCAAAGGAATAACAAAGGGAAGAAGTAGAGGCTACTTGAAAGGAAATGGTTGCAATGGAAGAAAAACTAGTACGTAGCAAAATAGAGGCTGAGGAAACATTGAAGAAGGTGGAAACATAATGGATTGACATCAAGCAGGCTTATGAGGATAAGCTATGCTCACAAGAGGAGGAAAAGTAGCTTGTGATATAGTAAGAAAAAGAGTGCATGAAGCAGTTAGAAGCTCAGTTGACAATACAAAATGTATAACTGGCTAAACAGGACAACCAGTTGAAGGAGGTAGCAAAGCAACTACAAGTGAAAGATAATAATATTGAGGATATAAAAAAGGATTCCAAGTACTATAGTGAGATAATTATGGATTATAAAGCTTGGCTCAGGGTTAAGGATGAGCATATTACAACTTGTAAAGCTGATATTCACCAAAATCTACATGTCATTATAAAAAATAATGAGTTATTCGTAGTAGCTAGAAAGAAATCCATGTTGACAAATAAGTTGCACAATGGATAATACAAGTGCGAGAATGATCTAGCTACACTTATGGATACTAAAGAAGAGAAAGCCAATGAATATGGGCTAAAAGCCCTAGAAGTCAGTCAATACATAGCTCGATTGAATGATGAACATATTTCTTTGCATATGCAGCTTTATGAGTACCATCAAGAACCATCGGCCAATACCAAGAAGACTGAGTCAGTGGTGACACCACCTAATTTAAAGGGGAGGGCAAATGTAGGCAACAAGTCCACCTCACATAAGAAGAAGAAATGATTATTGGATTTGCATAATTTTATTTAGTTTTGTTAATTTTTTATTAAAATTTACAAGTGGTCAAAATGCACAAGTAGGTGTATACATACATGTTTGCAAATGCACAATTTGAAATACCAATGAAATTGGGTGAAATATGCATTTGGAATAAATTTGTTAAAAATCAAATTAGACTTAGTAAACCTTGTAATTAATTATTTTGAAGATAATTCAGGATGAAAGTTGTATGTAATGCAATGTCTTAGGCATCACTTGGGAATGGCATGGGCATGCATTATATAGCCCCCCATTCAAATTTTTAGGTTGTTCATTCATTCATGGATTATTGGATTCATTAGAGTTATAGAAGTTCATAAGAGAGTTCTGATTGTTCTTGGAGAGTTCAATGTTGTTGATTTTATTCATTGTTGGTGATTGTTCACTAATGATGGATGTATTTTACAAGAATTCATCTAACATGAATATATTAGCAAAACTATTTTATTCTATATTGTTGTGAATTCCATTGTGTATTATTGTTATTGCATGTTGTATATTCTATGTTGAATGACTAAATTGCTATGTGAGATTGATGAAATTTCAATGGAGTTGACTTTTGTTGTTCCTACGAACTTGATATGAGAGTGAGGAATGATTGCATGATGTTATGGCTGTATAGAAACATCAATTTTCAGTTGTACGATTTCTAGAAACATTGGTGATGGTAATAATTTAATGCTACTAATTTAGGATTTGCATGTTGGAGAAGAAGTTAACAATTGCAATAGGAAATCATTCTAAAACTTGCCCTAAAGAGATATATGGTGTAAATAGGTAAATCTATGATTAAAAGTTCAACAAGGGTTTGGTTAAATTGTACATGGTATGTACCAAATTGTACAACCAATTGTTTTTCCAATTTGGAATGAAATTGCATGATTGGAACTTGGTAAATATGGAATACTAGCCTTTTGGAGAAATCTATTACAAAAATGATCAATTTAAGTTGCAAAACCTATTCTAGTGAATTGGATAAGTGGAAAATCATACAAGATATAGTGTTCTATGATTTGGATTGTACAACTGTATGATTATCAATCCGTACACGCAATTTTGTAATATTGACAAGTCGTACAAAGGAAACTGTACACCCTGTACGATTTGGGTAAGATTATTCTAAGACTTTAGAAATCATTTTCACACCCTCTAAATCACCTCCCCCTTTACAAATACTACACCTGCGTGCTACAACTTAAATTTGTTCTTTGCTCTTTCATATACTATGTCAAGAGTATTAAAAAATATTCCTCCCTTCTTAGTTTTATAGATGATCAGTATTTATTGTTCCTTTATTTCCTTCTCTTTTCTTTCCCCTTCAGACATTATTTCCATATTCTATTTTCTTTTTCTATGTTATTGTCCTCATGTTGCAACTTTGGGTTCTTCTGCTATGTTATAGAATATTCAACCATGCACTGATACAATGCAACATCTTCAACCACATTTCTCTCCACCTTGATCCTACCATTTCCTTCTTCTACCTTCTTGTTGTGGTCTCTCCACAACTATTATCAAATCTTGGGGACACACCTTTTGATTTCATTATTTTTGGGAGTGTTGGTTGTTTTCGAGTGATCGGATGATTTTCTTTCTTCTAAGATCCATGTAGGATGTGTTGTGTTTAAGTTAGATCATAGTCAGGGTTTTAAATGATAGTATTTTGGTCCTTTTTTGTTTTGATGTTAAATTATTTTAAAAGCTTTGACTTTAATAAAGAAAATAAAATAATAATATTAAAATATCTATCTATATATATGTCTTAGGTATACATATAGGTATGTTTAACCAAAAAAATACAAAAAGGGAAAAAATTATCTATATATAAAATAAAAATAAATAAATAATAAAAATAACAAAAGTAATAAAAGTGTGTCTATATATGCTCATTACATATAAGGATATAATTTTAATAAAAATAAATTTAAAACATAAAAAAAATAATAAAATGAAATAAAAACTTAAAAATAGCAAAAATTAATCTAGATTATGTTCATTATGTTAATCCATATATTTTGTTGTCATTTTGTTTGAGTGGCTTTCTGTTAATGTTTCTGTTTCAAAATAAAAGGGTCTATAGTTAGTCATATTATCTTTTACGGTGTGATCTAATTCGCGCATTGGGTCTTGTTGATGACAGGTCCTGACATGTCACGTGGAGTCGGACCTGGCACTAGGAGCGGCTGACATGGCATGAAGAAGATATGGAGCGACCCCACCAACGGGGCGAGAGAATCCGTGATAGTATGGAGCAGGTTTTATCGGTAGTCTAATGTGGTAGTATACAGTGAAAGCGCAGTGTATGCTGCAGTGTTCGAGACCCGGGCATGAGACGGACTGTTTGTGTGACAGGGCGATTGACGGAAATGGTTGACAGAGAAGTAGCATTTCACGTGGACAATACAAACCCGACGTGGCATTGGCCAAATGTGGTTGGCTTGGGCATATGGCACCGATATTTGGAAGTGGTAAATGTGGGCACATGGTGGATGGAGATATAATCGTTGTGGGTGGCAGCAGCCAGCGGCTTGTTTCACCGTATGTTAAGCTTGCAAAGGTGAAAATTTAGAAGCAAAGGCATCTGACAAAATTGACTTTCCAAGATAGAAGTTTTATTTATCAAGTCGAATCAGCACCGGTTACAAATTTGATACGGAGTATTGGGACCAACTGGAAGCACGATAATCATGGCGTATACAGTGTGTGCCAGAGAGTGATAGGGCAAGGATGGCAAGGGTGCATTTATCTATAACAATTCGAAGAATATCATTAGCAATTTTAAACAGCGAGATATTAGAAGTGAAATGGCCATTATTGTTCACTGGTAGACGGACAGTGTGACTGCGTATGCGCTGTCACAACAGCAGAGGCGATGTGGACCTAAATCGATGAGCATGCAAACGAGGACCCTTAAAAGCTAAATAAATGACAGCTAGGGTGTAAGAGGCTAATAGAGGTAACTTCAAATGTTCACACCCAAGTTTGGGAATAGAAGGCTAGGGGATGTTCATTGGGTGTTAAGAAATGTTTGTGACTGTCACGTTCAGGAGCATTGGGTACGCGCAGAGAGTTTTGATCTATCTAAAGACTTTATCCACAAGTTTGTTCTATATGAAAGTGGAAGGGGTTTATTATAAAATCATAGGTTGGTGGCTGCTCTCATAACACAAGGGCTAGAGAAGGATAACGGAAAGCGTTATAAAAGAAAAGAAAATGATGAAATGGAAAAGAGAGGTTACAAAATTAATGGTAGATTGCACCTGATTACTGATTCCATTAATGTTAGTCTATGTAGTGTACTGATGTTGCAGGGTTAATGGATAATTTTTGAGCTGTAAGACTAGTTTAATTTTATTTATTTATTTTAAATTTTTAATCTTGTCTTTTGCATTTTTTTTTAATGTTTTCAAAAAAATATTAAAAAATAAAAAATATAAAAGTTCAGAAAAAAAACAAATACATAGACCTTTAGAACAAGTTTTAGGGTTCCACTTAAAGCAAAGACGTTGTTTTGACAAAAATCTGAAATTCTTAAATTATTCAAAGTTCACACTTTTTTTTGCAGGAATTTCATAGCTTCAGTTTTGCAGGATTTTACATTTCGAAATTATGTTTTCATTTTCAAGCCATAAACTATTTCTCCTTATGAATTATGTATTCATTTTCAAGCCATAAACTATTTCTCCTTGTGAAAATACCAATTTCATTAAAGGGGAATGATTTATGAGGCGTTTTTAAAAGGATATTTTATTTCAAGTAATAAATTAGTTTCCTTGATGAAAATAAAAATTTCATGGAAGGGGGTAATTTATTTGGTAGTTCATAAGCCATTACATTAAAAACAATAAATGGACTTCTCTTCATGAAAATTACAATTTTACCGAAGAAGGGTAATTTATGGGACATTTCAAGCAATCAATTAACTCTCTTTATGGAAATCAATTTCATTAAAGATAGTTATTTATAAAGCACATCAAAGGGCTATCAAGGCTACATAATATGAATCCACTAATCATTTTCAGATTTACATTTTAGAGGTAGATTTTAATCTTTTATCTCATGTTTAAAGCAAAGGCTTAATAAAGGATTAAATTGGTTAAAATTGCTTAATAACGAAAGATAAAATCTATCTAAAACATTACAAGGTAAAAGAAATTTCACTTCTACATCTTGGTCATATGAGGTCCAATCACATTTATTCTCTTTTTGAGTTTCACGAACAATAATAGCATAACATACTAAAGTAACCCTAACACAAGCCCCTTGTTAACAATTATTTTGCAAAACACTAAGGTATTTGATGCACTTGTTTGACAAGCATACATGCACACATTAAAGTAAAATAAACCTTGGAGAAATGTTTATTTCTTTGCAAGAGAGGGTATTCTAATCAAAACACTAAGGTATTTCATGCACTCATTTGACAAGCATAAATGCATACATTAAAGTAAAAGGAACCTTGGAGAAATGTTTTTTTCTTTACAAGAGAGAGTATTCCAATCAAAATCCTAATTGTGAGTGTGGTTTTGCAAAATTACCACTCAACACTTTTACAATTTCATTCTAACCTTCAAAAATGTATTTCCTATCTCCATACTCATCATGAAGTTGTTGAGAACCAAATGACACTCTTCTAATGATTTAAAATCTTTTTACTAATAAAATCATATTAAGTATAATAGGATTATTATGTACCACTAGCAAAGATGCTTTATATCTAAAATTTATTTGGTTTATTGATAATTATTAAATTAGATGTATTATTAATAAAGCTTGATTTTATAAATATGATTAATTATATATTAATAAAAATTTTGAAGACACATTCCAAAAGAAGGTAAAGTTATGTTTGGTGACTAATTTGAATAATATACATTAATCTATTTTTGAATCAAAGTCTAAATATAATTTTTGTAGATTTGAATAATAGTTTGGCCGAGAAAAGTTGTTAAAAGCCTTCCAATTTATAGTATCAAGGTAAAAGTATCTACCATTGCTTAAATACATTAAAAAATTAAAATGACTTATAGCTCATATTTTATCTAGAAGTGTTAAAACATGGCAATCATGATGAGTTATAAATAATTAAATAACATGAAATGACTTTAATTATGTCCATGAGACCAAAATAGTCTTATGGGGCCAAGAGGATTAATACAAGTTGGGGTATGGTGTACAATCCCACTCCCATTTCAATTCAAACCTTGGATGTCCTATTTAGAGTTCCAAAGTTTAACAACATCCAAGGAAAAAAATATCAAACTTATTCTAAAATCTCATTATCCTCTTATCATATTTTGGATTGTCTTTGTTCTATTGTTGATTTTTATCAAAATGGTGTGAATCTTACATAAAGAATCTAAAGTATTCTATGAGTAAATGCAATCTTATTAAAAAACAACAAAGTTCAAATCTATATGCAAATTTAGCTTTAATGGATAGTATTGACTCCTCTGTTGGTTATAGAATGAAGGATCAACAAAAGTAACTCTATAGCTCTATAAAACATGATAATTTGATTACCCTTTTTACTGGAGTATTTAATCCCTTCAAAGTTGGATAAGTTAGGGAGTCTTAAACAATTATGATGTACCACTCAATTAACAAACTATATTCTATAAACAAGAACAAATAATAGGAAGTGAAGTGGTCAAGGAGGAAATCAATAAAGTGAAAGTGAGAGAGAATGATATGAGGAGGAAAGGAAGATATCATAGGCCTACATAAGAAGTTGAATGTAGGTATTAGATAAAGGAAAAATAAAATGGATATCAAGGGAAGGTATAAAGAGAAAAAGAAAAAAGGAACCAAGAGGAAAATTAGGAGGATGAGCAACATTTTATGGTATTGAGAAGTATATAAGAGACGAATGTGCACAATAGTAATAGTGAAGAACATATCACAAGCGAATAGGAAGGAAGTTAAACTTTCTAAACCTGCATGTTATCAAGCCTTACAACTAGACCAATATAATACCATAAAAATGTTCCATCAAAGAAGACAAAAAAAAATATTATAGGAGTCAACCATCCTTTGAAGTGTAATTAAAATAACTTTGGATTCAAGTAGGTCATTTTATTATAATCTACTATAACTATTATAAATAAAATAAAAAATAATTTTGGATTCAAGTAGGTCATTTTATTGTAACCTACTATAACTATTATAAATAATATAAAATTTATTTTAGGGCATGTCAATCCTCGCCCATGGGTTTAATGTAGTATGTTATTTAATGTTAGTAAGTGGTATAATTAAATTGGTTTGTATGTATGTAAATTATACTATGTTTTGGATCTATGAGGATTAGGATGATTTTGTTATATTGGAAAAAGTTGATCTTCATTTAATTATTTAATGTAACTTATATTTTAGAGTCAATTTTGGTAAGATTTGATAGTTTTTCTAATCCATAAATAATTCTATGTATAGGATTAGGATGAAGAGTAGTATGGGATGTCATGGTGCATAGGATGTGGGTGAAGAGGTAATTCACTTCAAAGGATGCCTTGCAAGTAGACAAGGTTCATCCCAATGAATGGATAATCTTGATCATGGATGAGTGATCTCACTATTTTTGTCATGCTACAACAAGCTAGGATACTCTGAGGATGGAGATGGATTTCAAAATGCATATACGAGAATATAACCTTTTATGTGCATACACTATGTTATTGCAAACTTCTAACTATTTGTAAGGTAAATGTTGAATTTTTTATTTGTATCCAAGGGGGTCAATATTGCCAAGACAACTTATGGGGATTAAGAGGAGGCAATATTGTCAAGACTCATCCCCAATTGTGATTCCATCACAAAGAAATAGTGGCTAAATATAATTGAAGTTATTTCTATCAAATCCAAGTAAAGATTACTATTGTATCATGTAAATCATGAACTAATGTAATTGTTCCATTATACAATGGTGCAATAAAAGGTATTCATAAAAATAAAATATTAGACTCAATGTATTTACATTATATCATTGGATCATATAAAGTGAGTTATATGCTTGAATCAAATATTTGTTATATAATCATTAAAATAGTTTATTGGAAAATTTAATTTTTGTACAAATATGAAATTCTAATAAAATATTTTGGTTTATTAAAATTTTGAGTCAATATTGAAAAAACATTTTTATTTAAATATATTCTTCATTAGTGTATGCAATAGTTTCTTATCATAAAGAAATCATAACCTATTTATTTAAAATATTTTATTGAATATAATCAATGAAAATTTCTATCATGTTAATTTTCTTTAAAAAATATAAAAGTTCATTAAAGGATTTGCATTATTCAAGTGTGAATACCAATATGCTAATTTTAAAATGTATAATGTAGTCTTTTAAGAATGATTTTTCTTGGTGGGTTAACAAATTCTTGGCTAAACTCAACTATTATATTTTAATATCAAAATAAAGACTCCTTTTAAAATATTAAACTCTCCATTTTTTAACATACTTCATTGATTGATTAGTTATCATCCTTCGTATGCATAATGTAATTATAGAGTTTATTTGATTCATCTTGTAAAAATAACTATTCATTTGTATTGTAATAAAACTATAATTATAATCTTTCTAAATACATTTCAAAAAAATCAAAGTGTTTTTCAATTCATCGACAAAATATCATAATTCCTTCAAGATAAAAAGAGTTTACATTAGAATTGAATTTGATAAAATCCATATGAATTTATGTTGAGGAATACTGCATTCTTTGGCACATGCTAATGCACTCCCATGGTACCTTACATTTGTAAATATATAATAGTTTAGGGTTGAGTCAATAGTTTAGGTTGTGATTTATATTTCCTCTTTTATGTAAACATGAATGTGCAAAAAATGCACAAGAGTCATGTAAGTTAAAGTGCAACTATAGGATGATTAAATGGGTACAATATCTTGTATGTAAGAGTGCAAATATGTAATTTAAATATGTGCACAAGTGTCCTAGATTAGGAGTGCATGTAGAAGTGTAAGAGTCATGTGTGCAAGTATCTAAATTCTAATTTCCATATAGTATGCAAGTGAGAATTTGATAAGCCAAGAGTCACGAGATGTGGCATATAGAGATCAATAGTTAAGTACTTGAAAAGTTACATCACTATGACTACATTATGGAGATAATATTCCATAGTAAAATAATTCAATAGAGTAACAAGTATTGATAATTCGAAGTTGTAACTAAAGAGGAGCAATAAAGCTTGTATAAATTTTAAGAAATTAATATTTTTAGGCTATTTACATTTATATTTAAGTATATAAATGAATATTATTTGATTTATATAAGCCTTTATATACATATAAAGTTTTTTGAAATTATTTTGCTCATCATATTATTATCTTGACCTTTAATATATTATGTCTATTTTATATTGAGATCTATGTGAGATAACCTATGATATTTTATGGCATTAAGACTTAAAAATCCAACAATGGTATCAAAGCTACTACCAAACTCTATCCAGTTTGATAGAGTTGTTTATTAGCCACCATTATTAATTAGCTTTATCCATTATGATAAATTTAAAGGTAGTGAAGACTTGGACTCTATGTTTTAAAAATGTCTTATTTAGTAGAATAGGCTAGCATCTTTCCACTTGGTTTAAGGAAAACTAGTGAAGAATATCACTCAACTATATTGAAGAAAAGGGATCAATTTAGAATAAATGTTGGACATTGATTGATAGACAAAACTAAACTAGAAGGAAGTTGGTTATTTAGGGATAAAGCTAATACTTATATTGATATTGTATTCTTTAGAAATGATGATAATCATATTGGATTCTTAGGTGCAACCTAAGACATTAAATATTCAAAATTAAAGTAGAGAAGAAAATCTATAAAATTTTGAGAAGCTTCCTACGATAGATAGAGAAGAAGTTTAGCTTCTAAGTTTGGAGAGCAAAATATAGTGAAGAATTAAAAATTTAGAGATATAGAGGATAGGATCAAGAAACCTACATTGAAATAAAAAGGACAAAGAAGACTATATTAAAGATTTGAGAGATCTCCATTAAAGGTGAAGAGATCAGAAGAAGTAGAGAAAAGAAGCAATATACTACAAAGAAGAAAAGCGGGAAGTATATTCCCAAGATACATTAAAAAAATAGCTTGAGTGAATATATCTATATACCATTTCAATCCTAACCATAGATCACTTTTTGAAGTAGGTTATTCAAGGTAAAATTTTGTAATAGAGAAAAGAAAGGCCCAAGAGATCAATATAGAGTAAAGAAAGGGCTATGATGCCAATATAGAGTAAAAGAGAGGCCTAAGATATCAATATGGAATAAAGAAAGGCCTAAAAGGATAATATAAATTTGGCTCAAGAATCCAAGTTAAACAAAAAATTCAAAGTTAAACAAAATATGTCATTTGACCATAAGAGAGGCCATTTGACTAGATAGCAATGGAAGAAATGCCATTTGGCTAGGTAATAGTGGAAGAGGCCATTTGACCAACTCAAGTAAATGAGAAATAGAAGAGGTCATTCAGCCAAAGAGCAATAGAAAATGCCATTCAACCAAAGAGAAATAGAAAAGGACATTCAACCAAATATCAATAGAACATGCCATTTGGATCATGTTTATTTGGCTAGAGAATAAAATAAAATATCATTTTATAAAAAAATTATAGTATATGATTGGACAAAAAATAAAGTGAGCAATGTTGTCTGTAGATCTTGCACACTCAATCTAGAGTGCACACCCAACTATAATTTGATGGTTCATCTATGAAATAAAGGAAACATATTTGAGTAGCATCTAAATAAAGAAGCATCAAACCAGGTAGCATCAACTAGGAAGCAACATATCTAGAAGCAACAAACTATTAAGTGGTGGGGTAGCTATTGCTAATCATCTAGGATATGGACTAGTTAACATTCTAAAGGAAAACAAACCAAAGGAAATGTTAACATTTTAAAGGTGAAGGTCATCAAATAAAAGAACAAAATAGAATAAAAAATAGCATTATGAAGGCAAAGGTCATCAAATAAAAGGTAAAGGGTGTCACAAATAAAGTGAATGGTATATAGAAAAAATCAACAGTGAGAAATTGAATGCCATTCAAGAAAAATAACTAGTAAGAATGTGAATGACATTCAAGAAAATAATCAAAGTATAGGTGAAAAAAAGTTGTTTAAAAAACCACAGACAAGGCATACCAGGGAAAAGCAAGTTGGAAATGCGGATGAGATAGCATAGTTTTCCATGCAAGAAAGTAATGTGTAATATTGAGGTGTTACACCATAATCAACATAAAACAGGTTACTCTTGTAAACTCACTATATTGCCAACAGGTAATATCACAATAGCACGTATATATTTAGAATAAATTTGAATGTTATAGGTTGATTTATTTATTAGGAGATATAAGGTATTGATTAAAGGTTATAAATTTTTGAAAGATATGGAGACATAAGGAGATAATATTTTGGATTTAGTAGAATTTTTTTAAAGGTTAAAATTTAAAAGGTTTTGGAGAAATAAAGTGTTCTGTTATTTAATTTTTGATTTTTTTTTTTTTTTTAAATTATTTGGAAATTTTGAAAACTTTAAAGACTAAGGGATTTTTGAAAATTTGAATTTCTTGATTCTTTTGAGTTTTTAGAATTTTGTAAATCATATTAGAGAGTTAAAATATTTTCAACATCAAAGGATTATAAAAATAAAATTTTCAAAATTGATATTTAAATTTGAGAGTTATAAGGTTGTGTACTTTGAAAAGACTTCAAATAAAAGTCATAACATGGATAAATGGAAAAAATAAACTTTTTAACATAGGATACATTATCAAAATTTGAAACCTTACTTTATGAAAGGAAAATTTCAAAAAATAAAATAAAATGGGCAACATCCTAACAAAGTTCTTCAAAACTCTTATCAAAGACGTAAGACTGTATAACCTAAGTCTAATTAAAAATATCAAATGGAGAGATATGTATGGTATATAGACTTAGGAGCTAGTCATCATATGAATGGAAACATACATTGGTTTGAAACTTTAGATGTCAGAGATAATATCTCCCTAAAAATTGTAGATGATGAGAGATATCAAGTTCAACGAATTGGTAGAGTAATCCCTAGCATATTTTTTTAGATTTTGTACTAGATAATATTTTATATATTCCTAGACTATCAATCAATATTATCTCAATTACTCAATTGGTCTAAAAATAAAGATAAACTGAATTCAAATATATAAATGAATATAAAAAATACATCATCAAGAATAAAAATAAAATAGAAGTTGTAGGTTCAATAAAAAATAGAATATATACCTTAGATTCAATTGGTAATTCTAAAGAGATTATTGAATGTCTATCTTGAGATAAAGTTAATGATAAGTTGCTCACGTGTTTAAAAATATAGGATATAGAAAATTGAATCCAACATAGTCCAATGTTTACCTATAAACATAAGCATTGATGAATGTAAGGTTAAAAATGATAAAGCAGAGGTTCATGAATAATTCAAGGTTGCTTGAATATTGAATACAAATATCAAGATCAAGATTTAAGACTAATGTCTTCAACAACCAAATAATGTAATACAAGGGGGTGTTGAGGAATATTACATTATTTGGTACATGCTAATGTACCCCCATTGTACCTTCATGGTACATTTATAAATATGTGATAGTTTAATGTGTGATTTATATTTACCCTTTAATGTAAGTGTGAATGTGAAAAAAATGCACAAGTATCATGTAAGTTAGAGTGCAATTGTAGGTTAAGTAAATGTTTGTGTTTTGTATGGACGAGTGCAAATATATAATATAAATATGTGCATAAGTTTTCTGTATTAGGAGTGTATAAAGAAGTGTAAGAGTCATGTGTGCAAGTTTCTAGAGTCAAGTGTCCATATATTATAGAAGTGGTAAGTTGATAAGCCAAGAGTCATGATACTTGGCATATGGAGAGAAATAATCAAGTACATGAAGAGTTACATCATTATGGTTGTATTATGGATATAATACTCCATAGTAAAGTAATTCAATTAAGTATTGATAATTCAAAGTCATAACAATAGGAAGATGAGCAATAAAGCTTGTATGCATTTTGAGCAATTAATATTGCAAGTTTTCTTCATGCATAGTTCATGAATGATTCAAGCTATGTACATTCATAATTAATATATAAATTAATTTTATTTGATTTATATAAGCCTTGATATTATATATATATATTATAATTTGCTCATATTATTCTACTCATCATATTATTATCTAAAACTTTAATAAATTATGGTTATTTTATATTGGGACCTATGCTAGATAACCTATCATATTTCATTGTAGTAAGGCTTAAAAATCCAACAATTTGAGCATTATATGTGGTTGAATATGAGTTTTTGAAAATATTCTTTAAATGGATGGTTGGAAATGCATTTCAACGTGGGTTTTTAGGATAACAAATGGATTTGAACCCATTCTTGCATGTTATCTAGTATCATATATAAGAAAAAATCTAGAATTGAAGGAGGTATATAATTTGTGTGTCCTTTAATTGGCCTTATCTAGGCCTTGTTGGATATATTTCTCTCTTAAATATGCCATGGTATGGATTTCTAGATGGCACATCTTCTCTCTCTCATAACTTATAATTATATTTTGTCTATGCATGCAATAGACATACCTTTAATATAACATAGATACCTATCCTTGGCTTGTGTTACACATTGGTATTATTTTGTGCATGTGGGTAATATTTGAGATTGTTTAGTAGTTAGTCTTGACACATTTTAGAAGTTTGTAAGCTTTGTTACATTGTCTAAGTCAAAAATGTTAATGAAAATATTTAAATTGTATCTGACTTGATATTTATTTATAAAATTAGTTGCATTATAAGTTTACAAAAGGAGAGAGCATAATATCCTAGATCCCACTTGAAACCCTTATTTTGTTTTTTCATGCTCTCATTTGAGTATTTTAAAATTTCTAATAGAGTGAAACATATTAGCATGAAGATAAATCTTATTAAGAGACACATTTAGGTTACCTAAGAGAGAACAAAAGTTATTATTGATATAAGGATTTGAGTAGACATTATAATATATATAATGTTATTAAAATATGATTATTTAAAGCAATAAGCATCTTAATAATTGAATATATATATATTCCTAAAAAAAATCAACAATTTTTATTTCAAAGTTTGAAAAATTACAATGAGATGGGTATTTTATAACATCATATAGTCCTTAATAAACAACATAATTAAGAGCTATTATAAAGTCTCTCAAAAATGACTCAAATTTCTCTAAAAAGTCTATCAAACGGGATATAATAAAAATTATGAACAACCTAGTGCAAGCCTTTAGTCATCTTATAGAGTGCCATTTTGGTACTTTAGCCCTATAGCCATCATTCATCATATGTATATCACCTTAATTATAAAAATATGTCAAAAAGAACATAAAAATATCCTAAACCATGACTTATATCAAAAGGAAGAAAGTGTCAAAGGGAGATGGCTAAAGTGGAATCATAGTCCCACACACTACTTTTAACTAGGTACCAACTAGAATATCCAAGGCACCTTTTGATAGTCAATCCTCTTCCTCATTTAGTTCTTTGTAGATATGTTTGTAATATATTTCTACAAATAATGCTCCTAGCAATTTCACCTGCTCATAATAAGGCCTAAGTATCAAATTTTATATCTCTATTAATCCTAAATCCCAATCCAACATCAATTTGAATCACCAAGAACTTGAATTTTTGTTATTTCCTATTCCACTACCATTCTTAATTAAAACATCAAATCCTTCCACTTTGTCACATTATTAATTCCTTCACCAACATCCACTTTAAAAGTGAACTTTAGATTTTCATAACACTCCTCCTACCTCACATCTACGTGGATTATTTTTATAAATTACATCAAAAATAGTGAAAGACTTCGTAATATCCACTATTAAACTACCAAACTACCATATAGCCTTCAAATTTAGATATTTTATGTCTTCATAAGTGTTTTCATCTTAGCTTGAAATTGTATAGGTGGAACTACCTTTATCTCAAACAACGTAAAATTTCTTACCAACCATAGACCCCATGTCACTATGAATGGAATGCACCTATGTTCCTTTAACTCTTTTTCTTTGAACCATTGCTACATATTATATAATAGATTCCTTGTTGGCCAATGTCCCTTCACCTTTAGGTGATTCATTATTTCTTATTTCCTTTTACACAAGTTGCATTAACATGGACCTTTCCAACACCTCTATTTTAGAATATCCCATGTCAATTCCTTCTTAACTAATGATAACCAAAAAAAAATATTTTCAAGGGTACTTTCACCTTCCAAATTATATTCGACCACCAAAGGACATCCTCATTATTATCTTCAAACAATGTATACTTCCTTAGTAGTAATCTATCTAGTAGTTGGGTTCTTTGATCATACTAAAGAGTCTTCTTCTTGAATCAATATTGTAAAATCCTTTGCCATAGCCCTTGTATAATTGCTTCATTATTTAGATTTTTTCCTTCCAAAAATAATTCTTCTACCAAAACCCACCCCTTATTCCATAAGCTATTTCTATATGTGAAGGTTGAATCTATAAATATCATGATCCCTTGTCTATTATATATATGTTTGTTTGTGTCTATTTGGTTCAATGTAGTGATTAAATTGGAAAACCTTTAAAATATATTTATATAAAAATTAAAGATTATATAATACTACCTATAAGGTAAAAATATTCTTAAATAGGAATAATAACTTGGAATAAGTTTTTTAGATTACTAAGAGGATAACAATGCAATATTCAAGTGGAAGATCCAATTGAAAGACTATTCATTTTGTTGAGAGATCTTATTTTTTCCAAATTGGAGTCTTCCAAATGGAAAATAAGTGAAAATTGATATGTATTAGATCAAACAAGTCATCATATATAGAGGAATCCTTTGGGTGAATCCATCATAAAATTTAAAATATGATAATAGAATTATTTATAATTATGTATAAATTATATGGTCATCATGATTGAGCATAAATATAGAATTAATTACTTTTACTTTAACTTAAGATAATGTCTTTTATAATTTATAAATTCGTAAGTGATTGATTAAAGAATCAAACCACTAAGGACATCACTAAAACTATTTGGACCTAGTAAAGGAGAAGGATATTTCTCACAAATTAGAAGAAACCTTTTGACTTATCCATCTAAAATCCTAGTTAAAATCCATATAAATTGGATTTTAGATTCTTGTTTTTGATCAATCATCATCAATTGACAAGAATAAATTGATAAAAAATGACAAGAAAAATAGACTAAGTATAATTAAATCATATTGCATGAACTAAAATTTATCTAAATTGATTGATCTATAGTTGATTATTGAAATGTTATAAATGAGGTGCACCACAACATATTAATATTTCATGTTAATATTGTAATAAAAGGAAATATATTAGATTAGGATAACAATCTACACAAATAAAAATTTCTAGAACCTGTTGTTGAATAAGTTGATTTCAATTAGTCATGGAATATAATATATAATTTTAATCATTATTAAAAACTATGAGTGTTGATTAATATCAAGAAAACATGTCTTACAATAATACATACCACAAATGAATTTGAATTTTTTAAAGGATACACATAAGTGAAACATGATGCAACATTGCCTTTATTTTACTATAATTATGGAAGTACTAGATTATGTCAATGGAGATATTGCATCTAAAAGTATATGTCAAATAAAAATCAACTAAAAAGAATTATCAATAGTGATATCCATGCAATAAAAACAATCATGTATAACTTTTTGTGGATGAAATCTTGTATTTTTCTTTTATCTCTATATAATGCTTTGTTTACTTTGTTATACATACTAGTAGTCTCAATATTTTACTCAATCTATTTAAGGGTACATGGGGGACCTATATGCTTTGGTAATTCCCATTTTTGTAAGCATAAATTTATACACACAATTTTTATATTGTAAAGTGTAGGTCTATAGGCCATTTTTGTAGATAAAATTATCAAAGATAATTTGAATGTAGTCTATAGAACAATATTTAACACATTTTCAAAAATATTTTGGAGTATGGAGATGATGCTAATAATGATAAATATCATATTTTTATCATTGAAATATGCTTATTACATAATGTGGGTAATCCACATCTTATAGCGAGAAAATTAAACAAAATGAATGAAATCAATTGCAATTCATTTAAAGGTTGTTAAAAGTTTTAAATGTAAGAATCGAGGGGGTTTCATGCAAATTATATTTTTTTAAATTTTGGGATTTATTAAAGAGTGATATGTTATTGTAGTGGAAGAGGCCCAAAATAAGGAAAGATACAATAAGTGGTACAAATGCTACCTTTTATTACATTAGTTTGTAACAAGGATGAGATAATATTTTAATAAATTTCATCAAATAAGCCTTTGTAATATGTTTTATAAGATCAATTCAAAAATTATGGCAAACAAGTTGAAAGGTATTCTAGATTGTGTTATTCTAGAGGAACAAGGTGGGTTTCTTTTTATAAATAATTTTTTGATGGTGCAATCATTGCACAGAACTTCATGTATTTATTTCATTCCATGAAAATCAAGGTATGCTTATGAAACTAGATATGAACAAAGCATATGATAGTATTTACCAGAGTTTTCCACATGATATTCTCAAAAAGCTTGATTTTGACTACATTTGGTATGAATGGATTAAATATTGTTATAGCAATATAAATTTTATTTTTTGATTAAAGGTCCTCCTATTGGTTATTTTAAGTCATCTTATAGACTCTTCCAAGGTGATGTACTATATCCTTATCTATTCATTATTCTTACAAACACATTAGGGATATATTTCTCAAAAGTAAAAAGGAAAGGAAAAATCAAAGGTATTCAAGATGCAAAAACATACCTTTGAATCTCATATCCAACTTATTGATGATATGTTTCTTTTCAACCATACCTTAGTCAATGACATCGAGGATTTTAAATTAATATTATCATGATATGAGAAGGCTACTAGTTAGTTTGCTAATACTACAAAATCCAAGATTTTTTCTTAACACTACCCTAGATTTAGAATGAATTATTATGGATATTTAAGGATTTAAATTAAAAAATTTGCTAACTACTTGAGGATTCCTTTGTCTCATAAAGGAAATAAAAATAAGCTTTGGATCTCTTGTTTGGATAGAATAAAATCTTATTTGAAATTGATCATGAAACTTCCTATCAAATACTTTAAATTAATCAAAAAATATATTAGATGGTCAAACAATGAGGGAAATTGGATAAATATTTGGTTTAATGCTTTGTTGAAGCCCTATCCTATTTATCTATGATTTAAGAGGGAAACATTTTGCTTAGACATGCCTAGTTGAACAATATTTAAATGCTAAATATTTATATTAATATGAGCAACAACTCTAGATCATGGATTTCTAGATCGTGAACTTCAAAAGATGCATAGGAGTTTTTAATTTTTAATTTTTACATGAAAGTATGAGTTGATTTGGAATGCATCAAAAGATAGTGGATATTCAAGTCAAGATGTAGGAATTTAAAGCAATAAAAATTTCCTACTACCAGATATTTTTATTCGAAGAATTTTATTCCCTAAAGGATCTTTCTATAGCCTAAACATTCCTCTGATTGATAATTCAAATTAATGTTATTACAAGAAAGAGTCCACAAAGAAGAAGATATTTTGGACCTTTTAAATGTTCTTTATATGAGAAGAATTTATAAATAGTGGGTCATTTATTTCTTCATTATCTTTTTGCTAATACCATAAGGGGTTACTTTCTTAAAAATATGAATATATATTAGGCAACTTCATCAACATTGAAAGAGTTTATAAAAATATAGAATTAATTATTTCAAAGTTAAAGCATTATTTATTTTATGAAGGAATGGCTTTGTAAATATTTATTTAAATTTATGGTTTGAAAGAAAACATAATTTAAAAAAAAAAAAAAAAGTCTAAAAATCACACCCATCTTAAAAATTGTATTATGGTATCTCAAGTATAGAAAAAGACGTGATAAAAAATGGATTATGATATTTGAGCATACATAGAAAATTCATCGACAATAATGGCATTAAAACAAAGAATCTAGTTTGATCTAGGGTAAAATAAAAATGTCCAAAATTGGGTTTTTCAAAATAATTTGGATGGTGCTTCTAATGAAGAAAAAATTATCCTTGTTACCCAAAATCATATAGAACTTCAACTAGCAACCATGTAGAGGCTAAAAGAATTCTTACAAGGATTAAAATTGCAATTGAAAAATATGGAAATACATTTCTAGTGAGGGGATTGATAAATATGTATAGATTGAATATCCAAAATTAATATTATTGTTGATTTCATACTCTATTATTGGATGTAATCTCTTAAAAAAGTGAGCATATCTATATTAAAGGAAATTAGATAGCAAATAATTTAGCCATTTGATCTTCATTTTCTTGAAATTCAAATTTTAAAAGGTAACTTTTTATATGGTATTTTATCTCTTAATAAAATGACACTAACAAGCTAACTATACAAACATCACACTTTATAAAAGATAAAAAATATATTTGATAAAATAAAAATTAAAATACTTTTAATAAAAACACATGTTAAATATAATTTAATTAACCTATCAACAAATATAATTTTTAATATTTTAATTAAAAGTAGCTTCACTAAAAACACCACATATAATTTATTAAAAGATAATTTATTCAACCGTACACCCCCATCATTTTGATTGATGAGGTGCACAAATATAAATAACATGTCTCATACATATACATCATATACATTGGTTAGGTTAGTGTGAGAAACCCTTACATCTGAAGCTATGTTCAGGTTAAGAATTCCCATCACATGCATGACCCCTGAGAGCTGAATTTTTTTTTCCTCATACATAAAGGAATCGGCGACTACCTTTCCTGAACTTATCAATAAGGGCCATATACACACCCACCCCTTATTCACTTTTTCAACCACATTTTGAACCTTTGACCTCCCCAAATAGAGGCAAAACCTAAACCCTTTCTACATACATGAGATCTTATATTTATAAATGTGTGTATGTAGGCAATCTCCTCTCGTTTTATAAATTAATATGTCGTGATTTTTTAATTTAAAAAGATTATATATATAATTTTATTTTGAAGCACATATACCCAATAGATTTAAAATGAATAGATTCCATAAAATAAGAAAATGAATATCTGTGATCAATCTATGGACTAGCTTAGAGAGTCTTTAAGTTCTTGTCGGAAAACAAACTGAAAGAATGCCTTGACCGTTGTTGTGTGAATGGATCTAACATATATGTAAAGTGAAACAACTGCTCTACTTCCATGTGTTTCCGTGCAAAGTAAAAATATTATGGAAAGGATGTAGATGGGGTTGAATGGAAGTTCGAAGGGGACTGAACTGCTATTGTTATAAATTGTTAATGTTATTTAAAATGGTCGACCTTGGAAGATTTGACGATGGGATTATTTTTGACAAGGAATTGGCGGGCATGGGTCTTGTAATCGAAAGTGCAATCGTACTCCTCTGCGTATCGATGCTTACCACAAAACCCATGATCGCATTTACACTTGAAACTCAAACCCGGACGAAGATGTCGCTTGCAGTGGAAACACTTGCCTGCTTCTCTCTTTTGGGATTCTTCGGCCTCTCTGGCCTTCCTGTCCTCCTCTTCCTTCACTTCCATCTCCTTTACCTTCAATTCTGCCAAAGCTCGTGCCTCCCTTTCTTCAACGACCTTTTTGTAACAAACGGAGCACATATCCTCCGTTTGAGGATTGCCGTAAAATCCACATTTACCAGCGCAAAGCTTCGCCACTGTTGACATCTTGTAAGTTCAATTATCTTTCCTTTTGTAATCTAACTTTCAAACATAATCAAAGGGTTAATGCATAGAGATTTCAGAGTTAGAATACTAAGCGAAGCAGAACTCAATCTCGATCAAAGCGTTAATGTATAGAGAGTCAGAGATGGAATACTGAGCAGAAGCAGAAGCTGAATGCATATACGATATTTTCTCATGTCATCTAATTTTATATATGTATATGGTCTAGCGTGTCTAATTTTATATTTTCGTCCCTCCTCTTTCAAACAAGCTACCTACAAACCTAACCCAAGACGGTGGTGGATCTTCTTGATTGTTTGTAGGAACAATACAAAATATTATTTCCAGGATCTAATTGATTGTTTGGTCCGTTTGGTCCGTTTGGTCCGAGTTTTGGAAGAATGCTAAGTATTAGAGTGTGCCCCAATTACACAAATGCATTCTCATCAAATTTTGAATGAAAGAGGCTGAAAGGCTTATACATGGGAGATTTAACACCTTCTAATTCCTTCTTCCCCGGTTAACAATAGGGAAATGTATTATATTGCAATTTTTATATGTACAAGACAATAAATAAATAAATATATTTTATTTTAGTATATTTTATATATATTTTTAGTGAAGTTAAATTGGAGTCTCATCACCCATAAAACAAATAAAATGTTAAGCACAATAATAATCTTTTTATAATTTAAACTTAAATCTTCTTAAATTAAACATATATATATATATAATATTTTATTTTTAATACTAAAACCATATCTTTAGTATTAAATATTTGATTTTTAATACTTGATCTTAAAAATAAATAACTCAAATTCCAAGTTAGAGATAAAGGTTCTTCGAAATCATGACCTGTACTGTGCATTTCTCATATATAATTTCTTTTTTGTTTGTGAGATCAAGTCTGTTCCATTTCTATAAAATCGGAACAGAGTTTCATATCTACATGTTGATCGAGATTGGTAGGTGTCGATCGATAGTAGAATGTATCAAATCTTTAGCATACAAATTTGGTATGATTTCGGGCTCATTTCAGAGATGTGAGAACAAGACTTGACACACAGTTTCCAAGGTTTCCTTCTCATAGATGGCATTTAATGAAGTACGTGTATTTTATAGTAGTTATATATATATATATATAAATTTATTTAAGATTTGGTTAGTGTGATAAATTTTTACAACTAATGTATATGATTGAGGAGTTTTTTCAACCATGATTCTTTGTATCAATAGAGAATTTAACACACACCCACCTCCTCACACTTGTCTATGCCACTACATAAAGGTTTGAACATTGAACCCCTTCCTAAGATATATATATATTTTTTAAATTAGATAAAATAAAATATCTTTTTATCTTTGTTTTATCAAGGATACTACCTCAATTTAACACACACCCACCTCCTCACACTTTTCCATGCCACTACATAAAAGTTTGAACATTGAACCCCTTCCTAAGATATATATATATTTTTAATTAGATAAAATAAAATATCTTTTTATCTTCGTTTTATGAAGGATACTATGATTGTATGTCTTTGATTTTTTATTCAAGAGACAGAAGTATAAACCCCAATACAAGGAAACATGACCTTTTTTTTCCTTTTCAAAAACTTTAATTAATCTTAAAATTTTGTCCAAAAAAGGAAAAGGGAGATGGTTTAGATTTCATAAAAGGATTAGAGTCCTCTTGACTTTGTTTTTAGTCAACACAAGTTAGGGACCATAAATTTTTATAAAATGATAGGTTGGATTCCTTGGAGGCTCACTTTCTCTTGACTACCTCTTTACTCAACAAACTAGGAATATAAAGATTTTCTAGGCGACCAAAAAAATATTTTTAAAAAATATATTATTTTATTTTTTAAATATTCATATTAAATTACTTTCCATAATGTATTAATAATTCCTAGCCTCCAAGGGCTATGTGGATTGGTAATTGTTTTTCTAGTCACACTTATTTAGAAGAGATATAGATTCAAAACTAAGGCATGCGTGTTTGCAAAGGTAGTAGTTTGATACATGTATGAATTCCGAACGATATTATCTAGAAGATACCTAGATTAAAACCTTAAGATATGCGTGTTTGCAAAGGTAGTAGTTTGATACATGTATGAATTCCTAGGAGGTGGTATAAGTTTATTGAAAGCAACCCTTGTAGTTTAAACCTTATACTAACAGCTACATGTAATGTGAATGTAACCAACTTTCCTCTATATATATATATATATATATATATATATATATATATAATTCGTACACTTCAATTAAAAAAAATTAACTTATTATTGTTAATAACACGAAAAACAAAGACGTCTCAGAACAATACGAGTAGTAAAAGGCAAGACTTCAAATTATTTTTAATATTTTCATAGACAAATAGAAGCATGAGAACTCCAATCCTTAGTGTTTTGTTATGTATGTGTTGGAAAATTTTGAAATAATTATATATAATAAAAATAATACAATTATAAAATGGTGTACCCTTGACTTTTACAATAGTGTTAAAGAACGATCCCGTGGTTTCTATGTTAAACAAATATACTTACCTCGACATTTAATATGTATGTCTTAATTATAGCTTATGACATTCCCTAGAGGTGTCTTGAGCATAGTTGATTGCTTGTACCTTAGGCATTTACAACGTATTAAATTTGCTTTTACCATTATGCTTTATTTGTATTATCTTATAAAGATAAATGTGAGACTTCAAATTCTTATCAATATTATTGATATTTTTATGGGAAAAATAGAGGCTTGGAAATTACAATTGTATGTGTAGACACCAAAACAACACCAATCCGATTAAGCGACTACAAACACTGATCGCATTGACACACACAGCTTTCAGGGCCGCCCTTAGAGGTCAAACAGTGGTCCTAGCCACTCACATAGCAGTTTAGAAGGTCGAAAAGTGAGCAGAACAAAGATGGTCGCCTTAAACAAACCTTTAATCAAAAGCAAATTTCAAGCCTTAAACAAGCCTTTAATCAAAAGCAAATTTCAAGCCTTAAGCAAGCCTTAAAATCCAAAGCAAGCCTAATCAAAACAAGGCCCGGGCCGAAGTGTCGCGATATCGCGACACTTCGGGCCCAAAGCAAAGCCGGCCGAAGTGTCGCGATATCGCGACACTTCGGGCCCAAAGCCAAGACCGGGCCGAAGTGTCGCGATATCGCGACACTTCGGCCCCAAAGCCAAAGCCCGATCGAAGTGTCACGATATCGCGACACTTCGGCCCCAAAGCCAAGACCGGGCCGAAGTGTCACGATATCGTGACACTTCGGCCCCAAAGCCAAGACCGGCCGAAGTGTCGCGATATCGCGACACTTCGGCCCCAAAGCCAAGATCGGGCCGAAGTGTCACGATATCGCGACACTTCGGGCCCAAATCCAAGCCCGGTCGAAGTGTCTCGATATCGCGACACTTCGGCCCCAAAGCCAAGACCGGGCCGAAGTGTCGCGATATCGTGACACTTCGGGCCCAAAGCCAAGACCGGCCGAAGTGTCGCGATATCGCGACACTTCGGCCCCAAAGCCAAGACCGGGCCGAAGTGTCGCGATATCGCGACACTTCGGCCCCAAAGCTAAGGCCAGGCCGAAGTGTCGCGATATCGCGACACTTCGGGCCCAAAGCCAAGACCGACCGAAGTGTCACGATATCGCGACACTTCGGCCCCAAAGCCAAGACCGGGCCGAAGTGTCGTGATATCGCGACACTTCAGGCCCAAAGCCAAGACCCGACCGAAGTGTCGCGATATCGCGACACTTCGGCCCCAAAGCCAAGACCCGGCCGAAGTGTCGCGATATCGCGACACTTCGACGTCAAAGACAGTGCCATAACCAATCAGAGGCAGGCGTCGACCAATCAAAAGCAGACATCAAGGCAGACATTCGACTAATCAGAGGCGACATTCCGCCAATCAGAGGCAGCATTAAAGTGATTCAAAGCAGACGTGAGACAGGTGGCAGCCGAAGACAGCCATTTATGGCTCCTGCCTTGCGTGCACGCGTAGGTGGGTAGGCTGGCCGTTGGGAGACTATCACAGGTGCAGTCATGGCAGCCTAAGTCACGGAGGACTTTCCTACCTCCCGGGAAGGCATGGCCGCCACGTGGCGTCACTGCGTACCATTTTCAAAGAGACCCCGTGGGTCTATAGAACGACGGACTTCACCAACTGCAGTAATGAGACGAGCAGTTTCAACAACAGATCCGGTCCGAGGCCATGCCTCATAACTACTGATGTGAGTTCCTAGCGATAATCTCAGTGCGAGCCATGTCTCATAATCATCTGACAAGGGTCAAATCTCAGTGGCCCCTACGGATTTAGGGTTTTGACATTAATATTTCAGAGGCGAAATCTTCTATAAAAACTAGCTCAATGCAATGTAAAGAGGACGAAAAAAGCATTTTGTGAACACAACGAAGTGCTATTCATTTGAAGACCCGATCGCATCAGTTTGGATTTCGCTTTCTTCACATCCAGAATCTCTTGTGAAAGAGAGGTTGGTGGGTGGTCTTCAGAAGCGTAGATCTGACCTTCATACCCGACAGTGGACAACCGTATTCTATCAATTCGACGACAATTCCTTTTTTGAGATTTTGAGCCTATCCCTGGTGGATTGGCGTCAAAATCAAATTCTAACGGGGGCGGCCCGCTTGGGCACCCCATACCTTTTTTCCGGCTTCGCTTTAATATATTCTGTTTTAGCATTTTTTTATCCTGCATTAGGGTTCAGTCTGCATTATATGTTTAATATACATATCGAATATTACTATGCTCTCGTGGTTTTCGATATCACGTTAACTCGCAGGTGGAGACGTCTCATTCGAGTGCAGTTTGACCGATTGGTTCAATGACAATGGTCCTCTGCACCACTTTTATAAAAGCATATTCGAATCTCATCATTGCTTGAATATATGATCTGCGACTTTATTACATATTCATCATACGTCGCATTATACACTCGTTTTTAATTTATTCTCGTTATCACGTGTTGATCTTACGTCACGAAGTGCTACTAACGCCTCGTGATTTTTGTGAACGCAGGAAGAACAACAAGCAAGAAACAAAGATTCATCAAGCACAAGCGGCGGCAACATTCTGGCCCGCCCGTTTCGAATGTGGGCATGCGGGAAAGAAGATCACTATTCATCTGTTGCAATAGAGACATGCTAGCTCTCCCAGCCTTTAAAAAGGGGGGAGACGTATTGTAACCGAGTTGGAACCATATGAATAAAAAAAGGCTGTGCTCTTATTTTTGATATATCAAGCTGGTTATTTTACATTGCATCTTAAGTGTTTCTTTTATTTTCGGAATCTCATGCTTTCAGTGGCGATCACGGTGGGACCGTTCCCAGATTTTTAAATCACAGAAACTAATCAGATTTGTTGTGTTTTGTGCTTAACAGGTACCTTTTTTTTTAAAGCCGAAGGTCAGAAACAGCAAGTCCGGGCAGAAAAGAGGTAACGGTTTCTAACTGTCCCTGTCATTTTCTGCTGTGTTATTTCTGTTTATTTTATTTGTTGATTTTTTTTTACTTTCATTTTTTTATTATTAAAGAAAGGTAGAGAAATTTTCCATAAATTTTCTTGCTTTATTTAAGTTAAAAAAAAAAAAAATTCAAATTTCTACTTGTTGTTTTCTGGTTTGTAGTGTTTGTATGGCATAGGGAAAGTTTCTTTTTGCTGCTTGTTTCATTTTTTTTAAATAAAATGAACCCCACACACTTCACGTGGTAAAATTGAACCAAGGAGCTGGTCGTAAAACCCCAGCCCTTGAGCAAGACCAACGGTGGGTTCATCACCACCTTGGCTTAGCTTTGCATCCATTTCCCCGATTGTCACTGTTGTTAGGCGTAAATCCTGATGAAAGCTGACCGAGTGTTGCCGGGGTGATTCCCATGCACGCGAGGATAAGTCTTCTATGGTAGGTGTCATTAACAGGACAATCCCCCCTTCCGTACCGCCTATGTTCCACGTACCATCTGCTCTCACGTACCTATAGTTTCCCTCTCGTAAGGGCGGGTATATAGAGAGGTTGGTATATCGGTCCGACAATGGTATATTGAAGGGGCGACCATTTATGGGAGTCATATGAGCCAACATTATGCATTTAAACGTTCTTCAAAACTTGCAAAAACAAAACAAAACATCAAAATGCACTAAACCAGTTTAGGACACACTATTAATCCTTAAAAGAGATAATCACGGTTTGTGTATGCGTGTGTTCATTTCTGCTTAGTGTAGACAAAAAGACAAATCACCATAAACGAGATAAAATCTGCTTAGATAGTAGAGAAGCACCACAATGGTGTACACCCGTAGCCAAGCCCAATCAAGGGCGGATGCTACGGAAGGTGCACAAAGAGAGGGCGCTGGTCGCCTTCGCTTTAGCCCCGAGGACTTGGCCATACCGCCTTGGCAGTCTGGCCTACAAGAGAGTCCACATCAGGCCACATCAAAAAGAAATTATTGGGAACCCCCTCTGTGGGGTATGCCCATTCAACACAGTCCCTTTCGGGAAGAAGCTTTACATGTAGATCTCAATGTAAATAGACAACCGCCTCTTGAGGCTAGATCTGAGTGGCCGCAGCGCGATGAAGCGCTAGAGAGGCATAGTATTCATTTGGAGAGACAACGTGGATATGGTATCTCTCCTTTGCCTCCCATCAGAACAGAAAGACAAAATCCAGAGCGCAGGGCTCTTTACACAGGGCGAGCTAACTCCGCCCGCCCCTTTCAAACCCATGAAAGGGAGTACGAGGAAAGCCATCGCATTCCTCAAGGACAACAAACAACGCGGGAACCTTGCATTTCCGCACCTGCTAGGTATCATGATCACACATCGAGGCCAGAGCCTCAAGTAAATGTCACCTACCTCGACAGAGGGAAGCAACCCATTGAAATTTTAGATCATCAAGATCGAGGCAAACACATAGGAAAAACATTCAAGCCTCCTCAGCAAAAGAGGGCAGACCAAGTTGACCCGACAGTCGCCAGACATGCCGCTCGCCAAGCCCGAATCACGCAGCTTGAGCAAGGTCATCAGGAGTTAGAGTACTTATACCGCCTGAATAAAGAGCGCATGCAGCGCGAAGCGGATGAGTTGCGCTATAAACTACCTGAGAGGGTGCCAACCCCTCGCACCCACAGAGAAGAACAATATGAGAGGCACAATCCTTTGATGCAGGACAGGTCTCCGCGACCTCGTCAAGCTTTGCCTCCGAGACCTTATAGACCCGAGAGGGAGGCCACTCCCCGAAACAATGATGGGTACCCTCAACGGGGACTCAATCAGGGTCATAGGTCTCGCCCAGAGACTCCTCAAGAAGTTTATGAGGAGTACGAACCAGAAATAGAACGGGCCAAAATGCCCCATCAAGGCGGGAGGGCTGCCACTCGGCCACCCCCCCATAGGCCTCCAGTCTCCCATAACTCACAACGGGAGCAAACAAAAGAGGAAGAAATAAAATCTTCCGATGCATACAAAGCGCTATTAGAGCGTTTGGAGTCTGTGGAGACAAAATCTTCTGGGCATCAAAAACCCACATTACGTCAACTCCGCAGTCATCCAGTGCATCCCTCAGTGCCTACACCTCTTTACCCCGAACACTTCAAGTTGCCTCAATTGGCAGTCTTTAAAGGTGAAGAGGACGCACAAGAACATGTCACAAGGTTCCTAAGTCAATGCTTCGGCATCCAAGATAATGATGCATTATTGCTTAGGACATTCATAACCACATTCGCAGGCCCTGCCTCGGATTGGTTCACACAATTACCCAAACACAACATAAACAACCTAGATCAATTAGTAGATGCGTTTCTTGAACGCTTTGCCTTCAACACAAGGAAGAAGGCATCACCGAGTGATCTGGCCAGCCTCAGGCAATATGAGGAAGAAACAATGGCAGCATACGGGAATCGATGGAGGGCTTTGCTTTCTAAGCTACCCTACCGTCCCCCTATGTCTGATCTTACACAGATGTTTGCACGGAGTTGCTTAAAATCAATCTCTGGTCTATTGCTGCTGCAGCAATACGACAGTTTAGAAGAAGCTTTGGCGCAAGCCAAAGTTATAGAAGAGATTAAAATAGGCGAAGGCGCAATCGCCAAGCCTAAAAAGAAAGAGTGGAATAAAACCACTAAGACCGGGACAACGCAATCACAACCCGCTGCGGTTAACCAAGTTGCGATAAATGTTCCCAAGCCTGTGCAAGAAATGCAGCCCCAAAAGGCTAATTACCGTGCAAGTGCCTCCTAGTTATGAAAAAGATAATAAGAAACAGGAGCAGAATCAGTAGCGTCGCCCTAGGCGACAATTCACCCCTTACACGGAGTCCAGGGACTCCCTATTTGACCGCTTGTCAGCGGCAAATTTAGTCACCCTTCCAGAGATCCAAACTATAGACCCTAATGCCCCCAAGCCTAAGGGATACAGAGAGGAATTGTATTGTAGATTCCATAGGCGAAGGGGACATGACTTAAATGGATGCTGGAAATTCAAAGGATTAATCCAAGATTTAATCGACAATAAAACATTGGCCGTGGACAACCCCATAGCGCCAAATAATCAACAAATGGGGGTATTCAAGGACCCTTTGCCTACCCACGAGGCACAAGCAAAACCTCTCCAGATTAACGAGGTGCGACAGAATCTTCCCATGCAAGGATTTGTGGGAATGATCAGCATAGTGACAAGGAACAAAAAGTACCCAGCAGCTTGCCCCCGAGGTAGCTACGAGGGAAGTTCCGACAACATCGCAGCCTCAGCAATGCCCAACGCAGCTTGCCTCCGCCTAGACCCGAGGTCACGATACGGACCAAACTCACGCAGAGTTTGCGGACCACATCGGCTAGGCTTTCCATTTACGAGCTTATTCAACAATCAACACCTCATAGAGAAGCTCTTATGGAAATATTAAAAGCCATCGAATTACAGCCTCACGAAGCAAATTCTTTCAACAACTTCGTGGGACATGTGAAGCGATGTACGGAGCCGGTCATCACCTTCAGAGAGGATGAAGTCAAAGCAATATCGAATGACACGGCAGATCCACCCCTGCACGTTGTTGCACGGGTCAACGGGATCCCGTACAAGAGAGTGTTGGTAGATACTGGCTCGTCCAGTAACATCATTACCACTGTAGCCTTAAAACATTTAAAGTTGCCAGCCTCTCATATCACAGCCTCCACGTACACACTGCGAGCTTTCAATGATGCAATATGCTCGACAGTCGGCACAGTTGTTCTACCTGTCCAGGTAGGACAAAAGACAATACCAACATTGTGCCATGTGTTGGAAGGCGAGATGGCTTACAATATATTGCTAGGGCGGCCTTGGATCGGGGACATGAAGTGTGTCCCTTCCATCGCTCACCAGTGCTTAAAGTATGCTTTTGAAGGAGAAATACATGTAGTCCCGATGGACTTAGAACCCTTCAAGTATTGCAATGCGGTACAATTAATGCCTCAATCGACCCTCTCTTCAACGCATTTGGATTTCCAGTTAAATCCATCTAAACAGGGTCCAATACCGCAGGCACCACTGGTGACCAAATCACCAAAATCCCAGCCAGGTGAATCCTCATCATCTGCTCCTTCATTACCAATGCCACCTGTCATGGCTAAACAGAAGGACAAGGGAAAACAGATCATGGAAGAGGCTCAGCCCTTAGAAGAGGGTTTGCCCACAATATCAACGGTATCAACAGAGGAAACACCTAGCACTACGGAAGCTGAGATTCCTAAACCACCAAACATGGAATGGACTCAGGAAGGACTCCCGTTCCCTCCCTCCCAAGCATCAACAATCACTGTTGAAATGGCCAATACAGGCCTGGGGGAGTACTTAGTGCAGAATGTTGTGGCAACGCCTACAGTAGAATCAGTACAGGATATGGGGAGACCTCGCCTTCCCATAGGAACAGTTGTTCCTCTAGGTCACCCACCCAACCAGACAAATTTTGTGTATGGGGGCCTTGATCATGGTCTTGAACCATGCAAGCAAAAGGAAGCAGACGAAGAGCCTTTTGTTGAAAATATCAACTATCTATCAAACCCGGACTTCGCTCTAAGATATCTCGGCCAATGCAATTGGCATGGATACGGGCTAGGCAGATATGAGCAAGGGATGCGTGTCCTTTGCCAACCAAGATATCAGATGCCATATGATAAGTCAGGAGTAGGGTTCAACCACCCCCTGCCCTTAGACATCTTGGTAGAAAATATGCAAGGCCTAGAAATAGGCAACAAGGGGGGATTGGCACCAGATCTTTATGCCAACCCAAATACAGAATATACATTGGGAGATTACCTCCCATGGTCAACAAACACCCTTGGCAACAACAGTAATCCCTCTCCTTTGCTAGCGAGAGGTGAAAGTTCGGACATTAATCCTCAAAGAGAACATCAACGATGTCCAGACATCTTTTTGAAGCTATTCCCCTTAGAGGTTCCAGTTGAGTCAATACCATGTCAAGAGAATCAGGTCCCTCCACCAAGAGTGGAACAACCGCAATGGGACCAGATTAACTTACTGGAACAAGGAGAACCCTCAATGTCGCAAGTAACAGTTGCTGAAGAGAATGAACATTTTTGGATCTCCGAAAGTGATTCAAAAGATGAGACTGAGATGATCTATCTCAGACATGCACGATGGAATAATCGCCCTTTAACTCATGAAGATCTAATGGGACAGATGGGCATAAGGTTAGGGCATGAATGGTGGGTAGACCCAACAAGGTGGGACCAAGTGTTGGATCCATGGCTCCAAATTCAAGATGAGCACCGTCCACCACGAGACCCTATCATGACAACAAGTGCCGAGGGAAGACCCTGTCCTCCTATTCGCACATAGGGCCGATCCGTTCGTGCCCGTTCCCCTAGAGCCAGATCCAGAGTATAGGGAGCATCTAGAAGATTCAAGTTATCACACCCGTGGTAATGGAGACCAAATTCATTCCATCCACATGATCTCCATTGATTTGACCGCACCCATCCGCAATCCGGCCGATCCAAGCACGGTCATTGCATCTAGACATAGATGCCATCGACCGGGATCGCGTCAATTCACCTTTATCACCATCATAGTACTGGCCTTTCGGTGAAATGCCTCATTTTACCCCAAGGACAACTCAAGATATTTTTTAGGCTGAAGAGGAACCCGAGGTTCCCAATGCAGATCTAAATTCAGCTAATGATATCCATTTGATCCCGACTCCACATCAGTTGGAGGACGGATCCCACATGTCAGTCGAGGAGACGACTGATGTAGATATCGGCATAGATCCAATGAATCCATAGATTCTCAAGTTGGGGGTAAGTCTTTCCCCCGAAGAGCAAGCCGACTACATTGCCCTTCTCAAAGAGAAGAAGGAGGTTTTTGCATGGTCGTACAAAGATATGCCAGGACTAGACCCGCAGCTAGTCACGCATAATTTAACGCTTGATCCGACAATCAAGCCTGTAAAGCAAAAACTACGTAAGATGCACCCACAAGTGGCCTTGATGGTCAAAGACGAATTGCAAAAGCTGTTGGATGCACAGTTTGTCATCTGCGTGGATTATCCGCCATGGCTGTCCAACATGGTTCCCGTCAAGAAGCCCGACGGGAGGATTCGCATATGCACCGATTTTTGAGATCTAAACAAAGCGAGTCCTAAGGATGATTTCCCCTTGCCGAGCATCGACGCGTTGGTAGACGCTACAGCAGGTCACGAAATGCTCTCCCTAATGGATGGTTTCTCGAGATACAATCAAATTCGTATCAATCCTGAAGACCAACTAAAAACGGCGTTCACAACGCCTTGGGGGACATTTTGTTATAAGGTCATGCCTTTTGGCCTTAAAAATGTCGGCGCTACTTACCAACGTGCCATGACATATATCTTCCATGATTACATGCACAAAACTTTGGAAGATTACATGGATGATTTGTTAGCCAAGTCTCTTTTGCGCTCAAATCATATCGATGACTTAAGCAAGATCCTCGATCGCCTCATGGAGCATAAAGTTAGACTAAACCCCAAGAAGTGCGTCTTTGGCGTCACATCTGGAAAACTCTTGGGTTTCATAGTCTCAAAGCGAGGAATCGAGGTGGACCCAAAGAAAGTCAAGGCAATCCTTGAAATGGTTCCCCCAACTACAATCAAGCAACTCAAAAGTCTGCAAGGAAAGGTCGCGTCGATTAAACGCTTCATAGCGCAATTATCTGACAAGTGCCGACCCATGAACAAATTATTGCACAAGGGGGTTACATTTCATTGGGATGACGAGTGCCAGTCAGCCTTTGACGAGATCAAACAATACCTGGTTTCGTCGCCAGTATTGGCACCACCTAGACCAGGAGTGCCGTTCTACTTATACATCTCAGCACATCGAGGTGGCACCGGGTGCCATGCTAGCCCGGAAGAATGAACTTCACAAGGAACAGGCTACTTACTATCTTAGCCGCACCCCGGTCGGTTATGAACTTAACTATGCATACGTTGAGAAACTCGCTTGGCGGTGGTGTTTGCTACCAAAAAGCTACGCCACTACATGCTGAGCAACACTACGTATGTTGTGTCTAAGGAGAATCCATTGCGATACATGATGAGTCGTACTTATCATAGTAGTCGCACGGCAAAATGGATCATGTTGTTGACGGAATTTGACATAGAGTTTATTGGACAAAAATCTATCAAAGGACAAGTCATAGCCGATCAACTAGCAGAGGCTCCTCTTGAAGACGATCAGCCTCTGGTCATAGAACTACCCGATGATGGGGTCTTCCATGTCTCAGAATCACCAGATTCTGATGAGCCTGAGTCACAGGCCGACATAACCCTATTCTTCGATGGTTCTAAATGTGAGCAAGGTGGTGGCACGAGAATTGTATTCTTCACACCGCAGGGTGCTCCAATGCCCCTGTCATTTAAATTAAACTTCCCGTGCACCAACAATAATGCAGAGTATGAAGCCTTGCTCCTAGGTCTTCAGACAACAATCGCCATGAACATCAAAAGACTGAATATCTTTGGTGATTCGCCGTTAATAGTCAATCAAGTCAAAGGGGTATATCAATGCAAATGCCCAGTCCTGCAGGCTTATAAAGCCCTCGTGGACAAATTCCTGGCAAAACTTGAGTGGTATGACATCGAGGCACTCCCTCGATCATCGAATCATTTTGCGGACACAATGGCCTCCTTGGGGTCACTAATTCCGCAAGACCTTTCCGGTGATATGACAACCATTCAAGTCAAAACCTTATCGCAATCCGCGATGGAGCGTGCAAGCTCAGACTTGACGCCAGGAATCCACATGATCCAGATTGAACCATCCTCGGAGAAGTTCTCTCGAATCCGAGATCGTCTGAAACGTGCCAAATGGGGGTCCTTGTTCTCCCCTACTCCCATTAATAGCAACACAACGCTATTCTTACAGGTTCTATCCCATTCAACGTTTGCTAGGGATGAACTTCAAGAGGGATTGGTTGTTCATACTGTCGAGGTTTCTGATCAACAGGATAGGTATTTACCCATCAGAGACTACCTCAAGTTAGGTAATCTCCCACTTGGATTGACTCATGCCGCAAAACGAGCACTCAAGCAGAAAGCGGCTAAGTATGTCTTGATAGGAGACATTTTGTATCGTCGTAGCCTATGAAGGAATCCTCCTTCGTTGCTTGGACCAAAGCAAGAGTCCACTTGGGCAGCCGCCCAAGCGCACGATGGTACATGTGGTGGCCACTTTAGTGGTATGGCTATCGCAAAGCGCATTCTTCGCATGGGCTATTATTGGCCATCTTTAGAGCGAGATTGTTGCACCTATGTCAAGAAGTGCGTGAAGTGTCAACATCATGCCAATTTGATGCACGTACCTTCTCAAGCCTTGCAGACAGTCCATCTGCTTGGCCGTTCTCATAGTGGGGCTTCGATCTAATTGGAAAGATCTCCCCTATGTCGTCAGGCCGTCACACGTTTATCATAACGGCCACAGAGTATTTTACCAAGTGGGTGGAAGCAATTCCGCTTACCTCTACGACAGGACCCCGCATTGTGGAGTTCATTTTGCATAACATCATATGTCATTTTGGTATTCCATCCAAAATAGTCTCGGATAATGGGACGCCTTTCAAGAACAAAGACGTGCGTGCTTTGACCACAAAGTACAAGATTCAGCACAACTTTTCAACACCCTATTATCCGCAGGCGAATGGGCAAGCAGAGGCGTCAAACAAAACGCTAGTTGCCATCCTTAAAAAGACCGTCGTAGATAGTCATAAGGATTGGCACATTCAAATCCCACTTGCCCTATGGGCCTATCGCACTAGCATTCGGACACCCACTGGGGCCACTCCATTTTCGCTCGTGTATGGCTCCGAGGTAGTCATGCCTCTAGAGTTGGAGATTCCTTCCCTACGCATATCAATGCAGGAGTTCATCGATGATGACTCTGCGCGGCAGGCCCGGTTAGACCAGCTTACGTTGCTTGACGAACGACGCGTTAATGCTCTCGAGCATTTACGTATTTATCAAGAGCGACTTAAGAAAGCTTACAACATGAAAGTTCACCTGAGGGACTTTCGGGTTGGTGATTTGGTTTTGAAGGAAAACCAACAAAATTCCAGTTTGCCATCCCACCTAAGGGACAAGTTTGCGGCAAATTGGTTAGGTCCATATGTCATTGATAGCAAAATAGGACCCGAGACGTACCGGCTAGCTTCTCTTGATGGTATCAAGGAAACAGAACCCTTGAATATCAGTCATTTGCGACCATTTCATATCTAAGAGAGCCAAAAATGCTCCAAGGATTGTCAAAATCGCTTGGTCAATCCCAAAAGCTGGTCAATCCCAAAATGCTCCAAGGATTGTCAAAATCGCTTGGTCAAATCCCAAAAAGGCTCCAAGGATTGTCAAAATCGCTTGGTCAATCCCAAAATGCTCCAAGGATTGTCAAAATCGCTTGGTCAATCCCAAAAAGGCTCCAAGGATTGTCAAAATCGCTTGGTCAATCCCAAAATGCTCCAAGGATTGTCAAAATCGCTTGGTCAATCCCAAAATGCTCCAAGGATTGTAAAAGGCAAGCTCCAAGGATTTCAATCTTGGTCGAACCCCAAAATGCTCCAAGGATTTCCACAATCGCTTGGTCAAAAATCAAGAAAATTCAAAAACAACAAAAATCATCAAAAACAACAAAAATTTGCATCTCATTTCTAGGCATACTCAAATTCATCAATAGAGAGTTCTTCTCGCACTTCATCTTCATATTCACAAAAATCAATCCATCAAAAATACAAAAATACATAGATGCATTAAAGCATTGCATCCATACATTGCATATTTGTGGTCGTATAGGTCAAAGGCACCATAGGCTGTCATGGTTCTACTAGTCCATCTTGTTCCACACTGTTCCATTTTACAAAAACAACAAAAACACCATGCATTGCTTTTACCATACTAGAGTCAGTGGTCTTTTAATGTATCAAGAGTTTTTCGTGATTCAGTCATCATTTTGCTCTTTAGCCATGTAATGTATCAAGTCAAACAGATTTTATGAAGGTAGAGTTACACTTGAAATACACCTTGTTACGTAACATCCCAACACAAATTAAAACACATAAAAATTCCCAAGTTGTGTGAATGAAAGATGAAACCTACAAGAATCCAGGTCACCATAAGTGAAACGGTTATCTTGCTCATCCCCCCGTGCGAATGGTTCCAGAATGCTGAGAATTCACAAAAGGACAAGCTCTTTCCTATCCATTCACCTCCATATACAAGTGGTTTTCACCACTACCAAATCCCAATCATAGTTGGTTCCCAAAGTTGTAAGGATTTGTACTACACGTCCTTGCCAAGGATGGGTAGTCATCCCCAAGACCTAAAAGGGATCAACACCATTCACAAACAAAATTCCAACAAATCATCATCCTAACACTTTCCATTCACCTTTGGTCTCCAAGTTGTAAGGATTCGTACTATCCGCCCCTAACCAGGATGGGTAGTCATCCCCAAGGCCTAACAGATCAATGCCCTTACTCCATAATCTCCATCATCCCCTTGGTCCCCAACGTCGTAAGGATTCGTACTATCCGCCCCTAACCAGGATGGGTAGTCATCCCCAAGGCCACAAGGATCAAAGCCATTCACAAGCTCAAATTCACAATACTCAAAACACAAAATCAAATAACAGTGGTTATCACCACTATTCAAAATCCTTGCTCAAAAAGAATTAATAGAAAATAAACAAGTGATTTTCATCACTATATAAACGAGCAACTCTCTAAATCATTCAGCCCACAAACATCCTGAACTTGAATCCCTGGAATTCTCAGCATTCGAAAAACCATCTAGGTGATCCTCATTACAGGTTTGGTTGATAGCCTATCTGGCAATGGTGGTATCCTACCCGCATGACGATATGTCTGTCACATTCGCTTTGCGTATGTACAGACCAATGTTTGCATAAGGATGAGCTAGCTTATGGTATCTTGGATAACACCGCAGATTAATCTAACTAAATACAACAAAGGAGTTAGTGGAGCTAATTAGGTGATCCTCAGTACAGGTTCGGTTGAAAGCCCATCTGGCACTGGCGGTATCCTGACAAATACCACATAAATGAACTCAATTGCACACACAGGGATGTGAAATAACTTGGTCAAAAACAAGTACGATTCATACCTTGTTCAAAAGTCTTGTAAGATAAAGTACAGTCATGGCTAGTAAGTTAAAACCGTCTGAGTCTCAGAAAACCTTGGCTACATTTCTAAACCAACTGCGCTATTTTCATCCTTACAATACCATCAGAAAATACAAAAGAAAAGAAAATCCACATGTATACATACAAAGTCATGCATCACAGCAATCGCCTAAAAGACAAAATAATAGAGTTCTAAATAGTCTATGGTGCCATAGCCAAACACCACAAAGTCCATCCATCCATTTCATTTCTGCATATCACATACATTTGCATTCATCACAACATATGCATCCATCAAAATAAATCAACATACAACAATCGTATTTATCATACCATATGCATCCATCAATATAAAGTAGCATGCATCCATCAATATCAATCATTATGCATACCATAATATCATGACATATACACAAAGAAAGAAAATCAAAACAACAAAAACATCACAAAAATGCAACACAAAAACCATAGCAATAAGCATTGCCGGACACAAGTGCTCTTGCACTTAACCTCTTGGCATAAAGAAAATCGATGTCGGGGCTCAAATTGTCACTTTCCCACTTCCCCAAGAAGGCTACCATAGCTGGACCGCTCCACGGGAAGACGGGTTTTTGATGATTTCACCCCATTATGGCATCACCAAAAGGGTTAACACCCACCAAAAATAGGTCCAAATGTCGGGAAATTGCACGTGCTTAAATGGTAAAAACATCTAAAGGCACCCTAACCTAAGTCATCTTGGGTCAAGCGACTCGTCGCTTTTCTCACGAAGGTCATTCCCTCATCGATTCGTCGCTTGAGGGGGTAGTCACACTTAGTCACCAACCAACAAGCACACACCCAATCAAGGCAATGGCATGCATTCAAAGAATCATTGACAAAGACAATCACGCTCCTGCTTGGGGCAGTAAACAAGCAATCATTAAATTGATCAAACACTTGGTATTCCCGAAGCATGAACACAAGGTTCCCCCCGTGGACAAAAGGTTACGCCCTTTGCCTAATCATGACTGATCAATGTCCAAGCTCAAGTCACACCTTACCAAAACAGGTTAACACTTGAAATCAAATTCCTTAGCTCGTCGAAGCAAGGATTCAAGAATGCATGCCCTTTCCATACTTGGGGCATCAAAAGTTGGTTAGGTTACCAAGAAACCCTAATCATTAGTGCTTTGGTCATCTATTTTTGCTCAGCACTGCGTCACCCGTAGCGCTTCCCAAAAAGGGGCATCTGTAGACACCAAAACAGCACCAATCCGATTAAGTGACTACAAACACTGATCGCATTGACACACACAGCTTTCAGGGCCGCCCTTAGAGGTCAAACAGTGGTCCTAGCCACTCACATAGCAGTTTAGAAGGTCAGAAAGTGAGCAGAACAAAGATGGTCGCCTTAAACAAACCTTTAATCAAAAGCAAATTTCAAGCCTTAAACAAGCCTTTAATCAAAAGCAAATTTCAAGCCTTAAGCAAGCCTTAAAATCCAAAGCAAGCCTAATCAAAACAAGGCCCGGGCCGAAGTGTCGCGATATCGCGACACTTCGGGCCCAAAGCCAAGCCCGGCCGAAGTGTCGCGATATCGCGACACTTCGGGCCCAAAGCCAAGACCGGGCCGAAGTGTCACGATATCGCGACACTTCGGGCCCAAAGCCAAAGCCCGGCCGAAGTGTCACCTTCGGGACCAAAGCCAAAGCCCGGCCGAAGTGTTGCCTTCGGGACCAAAGCCAAAGCCTAGCCGAAGTGTCGCGATATCGCGACACTTCGGCCCCAAAGCAAGACCGGCCGAAGTGTCGCGATATCGTGACACTTGGGCCCAAAGCAAAGCGGCCGAAGTGTCGCGATATCGCGACACTTGGCCCAAAGCAAGACGGGGAAGTGTCGCGATATCGCGACACTTTCGGCCCAAAGCTAAGATCGGCCGAAGTGTCGCGATATCGCGACACTTCAGCCCAAAGCAAGACCGGCGAAGTGTCGCGATATCGCGACACTTCGGCCCCAAAGCTAAAGCCCGGCCGAAGTGTCGCGATATCGCGACACTTCGGCCCAAAGCAAGACCGGCCGAAGTGTCGCGATATCGCGACACTTCGGCCCAAAGCCAAGACCGACGAAGTGTCGCGATATCGCGACACTTCGCCCAAAGCAAGCGCGAAGTGTCGCGATATCAAGCGGGCGAAGTGTCGCGATATCGCGACACTTCGGCCCCAAAGCCAAGACCGGCCGAAGTGTCGCGATATCGCGACACTTCGGCCCCAAAGCCAAGACCGGCCGAAGTGTCGCGATATCGCGACACTTCGGCGTCAAAGACAGTGCCATAACCAATCAGAGGCAGGCGTCGACCAATCAAAAGCAGACATCAAGGCAGACATCAAGGCAGACATTCGACTAATCAGAGGCGACATTCCGCCAATCAGAGGCAGCATTAAAGCGATTCAAAGCAGACGTGAGACAGGTGGCAGCCGAGGACAGCCATTTATGGCTCCTGCCTTGCGTGCGCGCGTAGGTGGGTAGGCTGGCCGTTGGGAGACTGTCACAGGTGCAGTCATGGCAGCCTAAGTCGCGGAGGACTTTCCTACCTCCCGGGAAGGCATGGCCGCCACGTGGCGTCACTGCGTACCATTTTCAAAGAGACCCCGTGGGTCTATAGAACGGCGGACTTCACCAACTGCAGTAATGAGACGAGCAGTTTCAACAACAGATCCGGTCCAAGGCCATGCCTCATAACTACTGATGTGATTTCCTAGCGATAATCTCTGTGCGAGCCATGTCTCATAATCATCTGACAAGGGTCAAATCTCAGCGGCCCCTGCGGATTTAGGGTTTTGACATTAATATTTCAGAGGCGAAATCCTCTATAAAAACTAGCTCAATGCAATGTAAAGAGGACGAAAAAAGCATTTTGTGAACACAACGAAGTGCTGTTCATTTGAAGACCTGATCGCATCAGTTTGGATTTCGCTTTCTTCACATCCAGAATCTCTTGTGAAAGAGAGGTTGGTGGGTGGTCTTCAGAAGCGTAGATCTGACCTTCATACCCGACAGTGGACAACCGTATTCTATCAATTCGACGACAATTCCTTTTCTGAGATTTTGAGCCTATCCCTGGTGGATTGGCGTCAAAATCAAATTCTAACGGGGGCGGCCCGCTTGGGCACCCCATACCTTTTTGTCGGCTTCGCTTTAATATATTCTATTTTTGCATTTTTTTATCCTGCATTAGGGTTCAGTCTACATTATATGTTTAATATACATATCGAATATTACTATGCTCTCGTGGTTTTCGATATCACGTTAACTCGCAGGTGGAGACGTCTCATTCGAGTGCAGTTTGACCGATTGGTTCAATGACAATGGTCCTCTGCACCACTTTTATAAAAGCATATTCGAATCTCATCATTGCTTGAATATATGATCTGCGACTTTATTACATATTCATCATACGTCGCATTATACACTGTTTTTAATTTATTCTGTTATCACGTGTTGATCTTACGTCACAGGTGCTACTAACGCCTCTGTGTTTTTTTGAACGCAGGAAGAACAACAGCAAGAAACAAAGATTCATCAGGCACAAGCGGCGGCAACATTCTGGCCCGCCCGTTTCGAATGTGGGCATGCGGGAAAGAAGATCACTATTCATCTGTTGCAATAGAGACATGCTAGCTCTCCCAGCCTTTAAAAAGGGGGGAGACGTATTGTAACCGAGTTGGAACCATATGAATAAAAAAAGGCTGTGCTCTTATTTTTGATATATCAAGCTGGTTATTTTACATTGCATCTTAAGTGTTTCTTTTATTTCCGGAATCTCATGCTTTCAGTATGTGTTTTTATTTTATATATTTAAAAAAAAAAATTATATAAAAAATAAAATGATGTATATTTTAGTTTTAATTTTATAGTATTTTTTTTTTGAAAAAGAGGTTAAAAATTTATTAACTCAGCAAAACATCCAAGATACAAAAAAATAAGAAAAAGTTATTCAGACATATCAGCTCTCAATAAAGAAGAGAGAGATTGAGAACACTCAGAAGAAAGTTGAGATCAATTTTGAACATCCCAACCATCCTGAAGCTTAGAATCCCATTTAGCTAACAAATCCGCTACCCCATTCCACTCTCGAGGAATATGCACAAAAGAAATGAACTCCAAGTGAGCAGAGATATTGAGAATTTTTTGAGCAATCCAACTCAACCACCAACTCCCATGAAGACTATCCCCAGAATTCAACAAATTTATAACAATTTGAGAATCAGATTCACAAACAATTCGGCAACAACCCAAAGCATACCCTTGATCCAAAGCATATAAAATCACAAGGGCTTCAATGAAGTTATTAGAATAATATCCCTTAAAGCAAGAGAAAAAAAATCGGATAGTACCACTACTGTCCCGTCCCACACCACCAATACCAGCATTACCCGTATTACCCTGGGAAGATCCATCCGTATTAATATTCAGCACTTCTAAAGGAGGCGGATTCCATTTACCAGCCATCCGCACCCGATTACTCTGACCCATCCATCTACAGGAGAAATTATGACCATAAACCAACAAACCTAATATTTTCATAATATGACATTTTGCTTGGTCCACGGGAGAAATAATCTAACATTTTGCAGACACAGTTTCTTGGATCATTCACAAAATCCTCTGTCAGACCTGAGAAGAAGTTAACTCCTTCCCTTGGAAAATTTGACGACTCTGTTCAAGCCAAATCTGCCAAAAAAATGCATGAAGGACCAATGCATAGTATTACTTACCCTTCTTTAATGACATTCTTTAATTTATATGTTAAATAAATTTACTTAGAAATTAATATGCATGTGTGAATTATAGCTTATAATAATTCATATCATAACAATTGTGTTAAGCTTAGTTAATTGCTTTTAATTTTATTTTTATTTTAATACTATGCTTTAATTTGTATTGTGTTATAAAGATATTGGTAACTTGGAAACCAACCATTATGGCTGGAAATGGTTAGGAATGAACAAATATTTTGCATATTTTTTATTTTTCATATTTAATGTCAACTACAAAAGATATTATGTAAAGTATTGTATGCATTATTTTTTTATTATTATTAGGTAAATAAAGGGGTGGGTTATTTGAACTAGTTCCCCAAAACTTGTCTAGAAATATTTTTTATACATCCATGTAAAAGCAACAAAGTCCCAATGATACTTCAACACTGAAGAATAATAAGTTATATATATTTATCTACCACAACAAAACCCTAGCCAAACCCCATCAAAACTGAAGCATAACTAATCAAGATAGTATAAAAAAGAACACAAAAATTAGCAACATTACATCTTCTTCTTCTTAAAGAAGGTTCTAGAAACTGCATACTATATTTTCTCCTCAACATGTGGGTTGGATGGCAGCACATCATACTTTAGGTTTACTAATCCATTCTTTACTTCCCTCATGGGATAGAAGTTAAAGAACTTTAATCATTTCAGTGTGCTTTCCATCCCCTAGTGGTTTATAAATAGAATAATTCTCACTAACACAGATTTTAATAATTTGGTATACCTCAACTTTGGCTTTTCTATGGTTTTGGAAGATATGGGAGTTCCTCTCCTTCCATACATCTTGATTATGGATAATTTAGGAAGGGTAGTGAAGGAAACAAAGAGGAAGAAGAAAATTTCAAAAGTTTAACTTCTACAAGACCAATGTGTACTTTCTCCATACTCTAGAGATAATACAAAGGAAGATTATTGATATTTTGAATTGCCAAATTAGTAGCCTACCCTCAATCTCTTTGGGAATACCACTCTTTTTTGGGAGAATTAAAGACAATTTTTGGGATAAAATCTTGGAAAGAATTAGTATTGTATTGTTCTTGGAATATGCAAACATAAGAAATATTTTATATCTAAGATATGAATTATTTTATTCATTGGATGTTTAAATTATTCTAACTGATTTGGTTTTAACATTATAGAAATTTATAATAAATTATTCATAGCTTTTGACTATTGTAATTAGGTATTTTAAAGGATTAAAAGTATTGTGAGCAAACATATTAGATTATTAAAGCTAAATTATAATCATAATAATATTATTTTACATTAAATATTATATTTGACACCTATGGTAAGCACAATTCACTTTAATTATGAAAACTAAATCACAATTTTAACCTAGTTTTAATTATCGGTGGTAATACATTATTTGGTACCTTGAGTAGAATTGTAAATATTTAGATTAATATGTGATTTTATTATTTAGTATGGACCAAGGTGCAAAGTGTATTTATCATGTAATAAGTGTGAGTTATGAGTGAAAGGTGTCATGTATGTAAGTGAAGAGTCATGAATGAGAGTTGTCATGTGTGATATGTCTAGATTAGAAGTAGAAGGTTATGTAAACATGAGAGACTTTATCATAATGTAATAAATACATATGAAAGTTTGAATCTCCTTTGAGAAGAGTAAAATTCAAAAATATTGAAGTCTCATGTAAGGTTATATATTGATGATAAATTTTTATGCTATGTGATCTGAATATAATAAATTATCAATAAAGCTTATATTTTATGTAATATTGGTATTATTATTGAATGAGATTATTTTCTCTTATTATACAATCCTAGAATCCTACACCTATGATTTTTTGGTGTCACTTTGCCATCAATGGTATTAGAGATTTGATGATCAGAGCTACTTTAGCTGAGGAATATTGATGTGATAAGTATTATGTATATTAATAGCTTGAGAGAATGGATATTGGATAAGAATATTGGAGGAGAAGAAGCATAAGCTAAGAGAAACTAAAGTTTCCAAGGATCTACTAGAGTTGGAATTTTGAGGAACCATTTGAAAGGAGATGATAGATTGAAATTGGAGAATTAATTTAACAAGAGATAATAATTTAATAATGAGACGCCATATTGATAGTGGAGGGGCAAATTATTTAAGAGAAGATAATATTGGAGGAACATATCATTTTGATATGACATAACATGACATATTAAAGTGATTTTAGAGCAAATTATTTTAGAGGAGAGTGCCTAAGATGATTGGAGAGCACCTAAGACAAAGGGACAGTATCTAAGACTATTAGAGAATATCTAAGACAAAGTGAGAATACCTAATATGATTAGATAGTAATAATAAGTAGTAGAAGAGAGTCTAAGATGAAGGTAGAGTGCCTTAGATGGTTGAAATAATGACTATGAGTAGAAAAAATTAGACAAAAATAAGAGCATTTAGATATTGGAAGAGTTCTCAAGATATTGGTCTAAGATATTGTAAGAGCATTGAATGAATGTGATCTTGAGCATACTTGAAATGCTAAAATATTTGTTACAGAGAATGAAAAAATTCTTTGGTTACAAAATCAAGTTTAAAAGTATAATACCTTGGAAAGCATTATTTTTTGATGCCCTAATGCAAAATGTGGCAATACTTTGTGAACAAATTAAAAGGTATTTATCAGGGGTAGATCTTCCTAATTTAATTGAATTTGAGACTAATTATTTGTAGGACATAAGGTTTTATCTAATTTAATTTTTAAAATAGAATGAATTGAGTTATAAGGTGAGAAATTGAATGAATTAAATTGAACTTTAAGTGGAGTAATTGAAATCAGGGATGAATAAGAAGAGAATTGATATTGATATTTGATTGAAATTGAATGAAAATTTGGAATTGAAAGTTGACTGAAGATTAAATTTGAAGGAGAAATAAGAAGATTATGAAATTCATTGATTGAAGATTAAAAATTGGAAATTAAAATCGACTCACTAAAGTTGGATGAAATATGAAAAAAAATAAGATTATATTTTTGGAAATTGAGATTGAAAGAAATTAAAAGGAATTTCAATATCAAAAGAAATTTGAAAATGACAACTAAGAAAAGAAAAAAGAAAATAGTGAAAAAAAGATATCAAGAAATTATTTGTAAGAAGTCACTAAAGTTGAAAATTATAGGTCAAAAAAATTGATGAAACATCTACAATTCATCTACAAAAGTACTAAACATAGAATGTATTTAATAATTAAATATTATTTACATTGTCTTCTCAAGAATGTAAATAGTCATTATGCATACTATAACACTATTGTACTTTAAAAGAAGGATTATAATTCAAAATGTGGAAATAATATAAATTTTATGGAAAATATTATCATTGCAATAGATTTGGACATAATGAAGAGAAATGATGGAATATTTATCCTTGTAGATTTTGTGGAATAAATAATCATCCTAAAGAGCATTGTTGACATAAATAAAATAATTATCACAATAAATAGAAAAGAATATTAATTATATGGCACTAGACAAACTTCTTCAAAGCATCATATTTAAAACACTTCCAAAGGAAATTAGAGTTACTACCAAAACCAAAATAGAATGATGTAATAAATCAATACCAAAATCATGGGCAATACCAAAGCCAAATGTAGATAATGAAGATAAGATGAAGATATGAGTTTGAGATAAAAGGAAAAGTCCTTCACACCAAATAATGTAATACCGGGGGTGTTGGTGGTATTACATTATTTGGTACATTGAGTATCATTGTAAATATTTATATTAGGATATGACCTTATTATTTATCATGTGTTAGGATGTAAAGTGTGTTTATGTATCATGTAATCAAGTGTGAGTTATGAGTGAAAGGTGTCATGTGAGCAAGTGTGAATTATGATTGAAAGGTGTCATGTGTGTAATTGAAGAGTCATGAGTGAGAGGTGTCATGTGTATAAATGATTAATCATATGTAATGTGTCAAGATTATAAGTAGGAGGTTATGTAATTAAAAGATAATTTGTCATAATGTAAGAAAGACATGAAAATTTGCATCTCCCCTGAGTTTGAGGAGAGCAAAAGTTAGGAGTATTGATGAGTCTCATATAAGGTTATATATGAATGGAAAATATCTATGTTATGTAATTCAAATGTAACAGAATTTAGATTGTAATAGATTATAAATAAAGCTTATATTTTATGTAATATTGGTATTATTATTGAATGAGATTATTTTATTTGATTATATGATCCTAGAATCGTAGACCTATGATATTTTGGGTTGAATTTTCCAACATTAATTAAGTAGGATCACCAAGGTGTATCATTGGCTTAAGTGTTTAATTTATCCTTTTAAAATTAGTATTTTTAAAATATAATTTACTAAAATTAAACTTTTAGTCTGATAAATACAAGTAACAATTAACTCTCTCATGTGCTTTGTATGATATAAAATTATTGTTTGATATACATTCACAAAAGGCTTAATCCATATGCTATTCAATGTCACTTTGACACACTATTTTAGTAAAAAAAAAATCTTATTGTTATTTATTGTGTTGATTTTTTATTACTAATCATATTGATTGCTAATGAATCTAGTCTTTAGAAGAGTTAGAAGCATGAATTTGGTGTGTAGATATTGTTTTCTAAAATAGGAAAATAATCATCAAAATATAAAAACTAAAAAAGAATTTTAAGTGATCAAAATTTTTAATTATAATTTTTACCGTATGCATACATTAAAATGCAATCAAAATTATTTAATCAGAGATTAAAATGAGATTATGATGATATCAATGGCCCTAAATGTTGATTCCAAAAGCTAATATTTAAAACAAAGAACAAAGGCCAATATTGAGAGTAATTGAAATTGAATAAATGTAACAAAATACAATTTTTTGAATTAGTCCAAAGATCTAAATTGAAACAACATATTTATCTGATAATTTTGATGAATTAGAGGTCAAGTACATAAATTATAAGGGTTCATAGCTCTAATTTAGATATCAAATTATGTGGGGGGTGTGTAAGTGTGTATAGAGATGAAATAATAATAGAACTTGGATATTACTGGAGGACAAAGAGGATGGAAAAGAAAAAATCTAGATGAAACAAAATTAATGCAACATGTGATACTACATATTTTCTCCCAAAATAGACTAGCTTTATTCTATTGGAACATCACATCACTTGGTTACATATGCAACCTTCTAAGTTTTCAAGCACATAAATTCAATTCATAAACTTTTAAATTTTTCTATCTTTTTTACTTTTCAAAATTTATTCTCACATTTGTTGACGAATATGACTAAAAATATCGTAGGGAAATTTCTCTAGAATTAAAATCACTTACACATAATATCACATTCAATGGTAAACTCAAATATTGCACAACTAAAAATTCTCTATTACATTTATAAATAATAATTTCTCACATTATATTGCACATAGCTTTGTCACCAATATATAACAATACTCTTGAATTTTTCTCTCCAACTCATGGGAGATGTAAAATTTTATATGATTTACATTATGACAAATAATATCATGATTACATAACCTCCTACTTCACATCTTGACACAACTCATATGACTCTTCATTTTGACACTTGACACCTTATGACTCTTCACTTGCACACTTGACACCTTTCACACTTTATTACATAGCACATAAACATTCCTTATGTATTGACATATAATTTTGAGAGACATACTTTCTAATCTAAATATTTACAATGAAACTCAAGTTACAAAATAATGTAATACCATTAACACCCCCCATATTACATTATTTGGTATGAAAATAAAGTAAGACTTTGACTTATGGAGTAAATCACTCTATAATTAAAATGAATTGCTTTTTAGTTGGAATGAATCACAATTTAACTAGAGTGAATCACTCAAACAATAAAGTTAGAATTTTTTTATAAAAGTAACGTCAAGCACATAAATTCAATTCATAGACTTCTAGATATTTCCCTATCCCTCTTACTTTTCAAAATTTATTTTCACATTTGTTGGAAAATATGATTAAATATCTCATAGGAAAATTTCTCTAGAATTTAAATCACTAACACATAAGATCACATTCAAGGGTAACTCAAATATTGCACAACTAAAAACTCTCTATTACAATTATAAATCATAATTTCTTATATTATAATGCATAGAGCTTTGTCATCAATATATAACAATACTCTTGAATTTTTCTCTCCAACTCATGTGAGATGTAACCTTTCATACGCATTACATTATGACAAAGTGTCTCATGATTACATAACCTCCTACTTCACATCTTGACACATCTCATATGACTCTTCATTTCCACACTTGACACCTATCACTTATGAATCTTCACTTGCACACTTAACACCTTTAACGCTTTATTACATAACACATAAACACTCATCACATTTTGACACATACTTTTGAGAGACACACTTCCTAATCTAAATATTTACAATGGCACTCAAGTTACCAAATAATGTAATACTGTTAATACCGCCTGTATTACATTATTTGCTATGAATATAAAGTAATACTTTGATATATGGAGAAAATCATTCTATAATTAAAATAAATTGCTTTCTATTTGGAATGAATAAATACCTAACTAGAGCAAATCAATCAAACAATCAAGTTAGATTTTTTTTGCAAAAGAAAGGCCAAGCATATCACTGAAAATAAATCACTTTAATTATAGAGTATAATGTTCCCCTTGGATGAGTTAGAAATATTTCTTGAAACCCCAAGAAAATCACTACCTAAAATCCAAGTGTATCACTCTTTGGATTATTTGTGGAAAAATTGCAAAGTTTAGGTTACAAGAGATTAAAAGTAAAAATAATAATAATCATAGCAAGAAGAGTGTATGATCAATTGATGTATGAAAAAATCTACCAACAATAATATATTCCTATTTATATGAGTTGATATTATAAGAGGAATGACAAGATAGAAAAAAGAGTAATACCACAATTATCATGCATTCCAAAATCCAATAGGTCAATGCTACTATTGGAAAGCAAAAGATATCAATTTATCACCAATATAAAGAAGAAAGACCACAATGTGGGTTTCATAGAGTGTAGCTTTAACTTAGTAAAGACCAAAATATGTTTACAATGGGGCCCATGGCTACAATTTATAGGAAAAATTCACCTCTAAGTTGTCTTAGGTAAAAATTTATTAATCCTAGTAAAAGTAAATCTTTGAGGGCATCTTTAATAAAATGATACACAACCAAATGTTTCATGCCCAAAATTATGCCTCTAATGGGGTATAATCCTTCTAAGATGAGTTATGATACTACAAAAATATAGAATGTTAATTTCCAAGAGACGCTCCTTTGCATCCATGCACATTTGGCCCTCTTAGTCTATGTTTGAGTGAATTGACTCACCTTAAGAGAAAAGTGATCAACTTTTAAAACATATCGGTCCACCTTTGGAGAAACATAGTTGATATTTGGAGCAAATCATTGCTCTTTGAATTAATTGTTCCTCTTTGGATGAATTGCTCCTTTAGAAGGAAATTGCTTCTCTTAGAAAAAATTGCTCCTCTTTGAAGATTTAGATGATATTTTATTTTTTCAAAGTTTGGTAAGATACAATTTGTTTCTTGGAATTTTAAACTTCATTTTCTTTGTATTTAATGGCTAATTACCTAGAGGAATTAGATTGCAGGTTTGTTGTCCTCCATATTGAACCGCTTCGGGACATCCTTTGCATACTTGCCCTGAGAAATGAAGATACCATCTGTCGATTGGTCAACTTCAATGCCGAGAAAATACTTCATCAGCCCTAAGTCCGTCATCTCGAACTCCTTCTTCATGGTTGTTCTGAACTGGTCGAACAAGACATTGTTGTTGCCAGTATAAATCAAATCATCCACATATAGGCAGACGATAATGAGCTCACCTACTTCATTTGTCTTCATATGCAGTGTGTGCTCATATGGGCATTTGACAAACCCATTTTCCTAAAAATAACTGTCAATCCGGCTGTACCAAGCCCGGGGTGCCTGCTTCAAACCGTACAGGGTCTTCTTCAGCTTTAGGACTTTGCCCTCCTGGCCTTCAATTTCATAACCTGGTGACTGATCTATGTAGACCTCTTCCTCCAACACTTCGTTGAGGAAGGCTGACTTGACATCCATCTGGTACATTTTCCAACCCTGTTGGGCTGCCAATGCTAGGATCATCCTGACTATGTCAAGTCGTGCTATAGGCGCATAAACCTCATGGTAATCGATGCTTGAATTTTGCTTGTAGCCCTTTGCCACCAGTCTGGCCTTATGCTTGTCAACGTCTCCTTGGCATTGAACTTTTTCTTATACACCCACTTGACCCCAATGGTCTTCTTTCCTACTAGAAGATTTGTCAGTTGCCATGTATCATTCTTTTCAATGGCTTTAATCTCCTCGTCCATCGCCTGCACCCACTTCTGATTCTGACTTGCATCTTCGAACTCTACTGGATCAACTTCAATAAAGAATGCAAAGTTAGAGTACTCTTCATCTACATGGGTTTGGGTTGCCTCGTAGATTTCTTGCAAGCTCCTTGTCTTCGCTCACGTCACCAGGTTCTGGATTCTACTTGCATATGGAGGCGACTGAGATGGAGTGGTTGTGCTACTACTTGCACTGCTACTATTGCTAGAAGTTGTAGGTGGCTGCACACTTCCTTCTTCCAAGTCAACAGACTCTACCACTACTGGCTCTGACCGGCCAGTCTTCGACTTCCAGTTCCAGGCTTCATCTTCAAGAAACTTCACATCACGGCTGATGATGAGCTTCTTTGTCACAGGGTTGTAAAGCCTATATGCCTTCGCCTGCTCACTATACCCTGTAAAAATGCACTTCTCAGCTCTATCATCCAACTTCTGCAACTTCTCTTATGGAACATGTGCATATGCAATGCACCCGAACACACGCAAGTGACCCACACTTGGCTTCACACCGCTTCAGGCCTCCTGAGGGATTTTTTCCTTCACACTTTTGGTGGGACATCTGTTCAGCAGGTGGACTACACATGTTATAGCCTCTGCCCAAAATTCGTGCGGTAATCCCTTCACCTTCATCATGCTTCGTGCCATCTCCATGATGGTTCGATTCTTCCTCTTAGCTACGCCGTTCTACTGTGGCGTGTATCTAGAAGTGATCTGTCTTCGAATTTCGTGTTGCTTGTAGTAGTTATGGAATTCATTGGAGATGTATTCACCTCCACCATTTGTCCTGAGATTCTTGATTTTATATTCGCTCTGTTTCTCCACCAGAGCCTTGAACTCCTTAAATCTGGAAAATGCCTCTGACTTCAGCTTGATGGCATAGATCCAAGTCTTCCGGTTGAAGTCATCTATGAACATTAAGAAGTATTTATTACCAAAAACGTGCTGGTCTGCATCGGACCGCAAATGTCTGAGTGCACCAGCTCCAATGGCTATGATGCTCTCCAAGACTGATCGAAAGGGAACGAATCCCTATGTTGTTTGTTGACTAAGAAGCCCTCACAAACTTGATTTTGTTGCTCTATCAAGGGTAAACCCTTCACCATCTGCTTCTTGTGTAGTTGATTCAGACCACTGAAGTTCGGGTGACCAAATCTGAGATGCCACAGCCAGGTAGCATCTTTCACAACTGCACTCAAAGACATCAATGATTTGTTCTAAATTTGTAGCAGAAATATTTTATTCTTCATCATGGACACGGTAGCAATCTGCCCATACGACTTGTCTCTGATGGTGCAAGCTTCATCTTTGAACTGGACCGTATGTCCCTTCTGCACGAGTTGTCCAACGCTCAGCAGGTTATGCTTCAGGCCAGGCACATAGTAGACATCATAGATCTAATTTTGTTCATCGTGCCTGGTGCGGATGAGGATCTTTCCTTTCCCCATTACGGGATCCTTGTTGTTGTTCCCCATATTCACCTCAGAATGGACTATTTCATCCAGTTGGGAGAACATCTCTTTGTTCCTCGTCATGTGGTTGCTGCACCCACTGTCTAAATACTAGAAATTCTTCTGGCACTCCTCAATGTTGTAATTCAACAACACATTTCCTCCTGTCGCATTTTCGATTTCATCCGTGTAGTGGGTCTACTGCTGGTTATCCTTGGCCATCTATTTTATGCATTGTGAGATGTAATGGCCGAACTTCTTACATAAATAGCACTGGACCTTTGACATGTCCTTCTGACCAGATCCAACTTGCTAATTTTTTGAATTGTCTCTTCCACCTTGCTGATGGAAATTACAGTTGGTCTCTCCTTCGCTAGGGTTTGACCTTCCTCCTTGTTTTTTGCCTTTCCCACATCTGCCTATGCCTCTTCCTCCATGAGAAATAGAGGTGCCATGGTGGGAATCTTGTCTACCACTGTCTCGAAATGAGACCTGAGCCCTGAATGCTTGCTCTAGAGAGGTCTGAGACGAACGAATCAGCCTCTGTTCATGTGTCTGCAACGAACCCATGAGCTCATCTGTCAAGAAGGTTGTCAAATCCCTCGACTCTTCGATTGCTATCACAACCGAGTCAAACTTGGTAGGTAGACTTCTAAGAATTTTCTCCATGATTCTCTGGCTCTACACAATTTCTTCGTTCAATCGCATCTGGTTGATAATGTACGTCATTTGGGTGAAGAAATCACTCATTGACTCGGACTCGCTCATCTGCATATTTTCAAATTCCCTCCTGAGAATCTACAGCTTCACCAACTTTACCTTATTGGTGCCCTGGTACGAGCTGGCCAGAATCTCCCAGGCCTGCTTCGCCTTGGTGGCTGATGCGATCCGCAGGAAGATGGACTCCTCGACCGCTTGCATGATGTAGAAGAGGGCCTTTTGGTCCTTTTTCGTGTTCTCTTTCAACAGGTCCTTGTCTGCTTGAGAGAGGGCGGTCAGTGCTGCTGCATTTGCCAATTATGGGTAGTCATTCTCGACTAACTCCCACAGCTCCTGAGATCCGAACAGGATCTTCATCTAGATGCTCCAGTAATCGTAATTCTTCTCATTGAAGCGCGGGATCTGCAACTGCAAGTTGTTGCTGCTAGAAGCCATTCTGCTTCGGTCTTCGCATCAAGGGATCAGTGGCTCTGATACCAATTTGAAGATTTTAATTAAAATTTTGATTGTCATTGTCGGGAGAGTGAGCGAAGTGCGAAGTGCAAAGGACAAATTGCGAAATGCGAAGTGCGAAGTAGGTAAGTGCAAAGTAGGGAAGGTCCCGAAGTCAGGTTGCGCACGGATCGAGGTGCGATATCGGGTTATGCATGGATCGAGGTGCGTAGTTGGGTTGCGCATGGATCGAGGTGCGAAGTCGGGTTGCGCTGGTCAAAGGTGCGAAGTCGAGTTGCACTGGTCAAAGGAAGCGAAGTCCGACTTCGCTATGAAGTTGGGAGGACAGCTCCAGACTTAGCCAAATTTTTGCCTTGCAGACTTTTGCTGTCCGAAGGCTTGTGCGGCTACGGTGTTGGCTTCCCTGGCTTGGGAAGAACTATACGGGAGGAGAAAAACATCGAATCTAAATGCAATATTTCAGATCTGAACTCAAACTTATAGAACCCGAAAGAAATCGCTTTGAGGCGATTTGTACAGATAGCAACACAGAGTAACTGCAAACCGTGTAGATGCCTTAAAACAACAATGAACTTTATTCATATAAGACGAGGGTTACAAAAGTCCTCAACTGAGGAAAACTAACATCTGCAGACTAAAGCTGCAGGATAAACTGAGACGAAAAACAAATGTCGAGTCTGCTGCTCGAACATTAAACAGATGAGCCACACTGCTCACTGAAACGATCTCGTCTCCTACTCTGTTGTTTCTCACAAATTTCCTCCCACTCTCCTCTCTTTCTCCGCTCTCTTTCCACACTTTCTCCACTCATGTCTGAAAACCCGAACTGCCTTATATAGTCGCGGGGAGAGGAAGATAGGGTTTGTCCTCTGACAGGTTCTGACAGACCCTCAACTAGGGTTTCTGACCAATCGCCGAACTGGCATTAAATCGCCGAACTGACATTAACTTCTGCGACGATCGGATCTGTCAGACGTCACATCCGTCAGAAGGTAAGTGCGACGTCATGTCAAACCTTTGTTGGGATCCCTGACTACGCGAGCGCAGTCCGACTGAGGCGTGAAATCTGGGTTAATATTTCTAACAACCATCACCGTCTTAACTGAACATTACGAACATGACAGTCTACCCATTGGATTCACGAACATGATATTGGGTCTAAACTCCGATGACATATGCGAGTTCCGAGAACACATAACCATCATGTGGATATTTACGTACGTCGTGATTAAAACAGCAGTGAACACGTCTCCATTTAAACAAACTACACATTGAGGTAAAAAAAAAAAATGTGTCTTTCACAACTGATCACAAGTCAACAGATATGAAGTAGGCATGACGTGATCTCCGCTCGAAAGGTAGTTTCATTAGAGCATCGTCCGAACAAATAGAAGGATGAGGCCCAACTGAAACAGACAATGTGAGCCATTCTTCGACAACTCAACTACAACTGTAGCACCAAAAAAAACTTACAACTCTAAAACAGCTACCTCCATTCGGGAAGAAACAACAACTTTTTCCGTTAAAAATACTCGGTCCACATGAAATTGTATTATTTTTACCTCCCATAACTGTAGTCTCCCATTACCGAACACCCGACAACAACATCATACCACCAAAGGATCACCCATTTGAGGATTCTTGAGAAGACGACGATGGCCATCGTGCAATCTATCGAAGGTGCCTCCCAGAACAATAGAGTCATACGAATTTGGTGGAAAGTGAACCGCCTGCGATGCCTCCTCCATGCGTTTGAAGCCGCTAAATTTCTTGAGCTCTTCAGCTGCTTAATTTGGTGGAGTTTTTCCTGAATTGCATTGCTAAAATCATGCTCAGCTCCAAAACCAAAAAGCCAAAACATCTTCTAGCGACGGTGTCTTGTTCGAGAATTGCTCGGCTCTTTTGTGAGCAAACAGCTCAATATGGCTCACACACCTCTCCACCATCATTCCATGACCGTAACGCCACCACAAGAATCGCGATGACGTTCAGTTCAATAATATCTCCGTTCAAAAAAAATGGTAGATCTCTAAGGGTGCACCGTATCACCGCGAGCTTCGTCGCAGATTGCGCCACCATCTGCTACTGCAGCAATCGATCCACGAATCCTGCAGGTGAAGAGCCTATGAAGATGAAGCGTATTGAAACTGGAAGATGATGTGTATAAGATTTTGAGGAGCATCGGATCTGTTATGAGCAAACCCACGCAGACAACACCGACACGAGGATCGTGGAGAGTGTGGTTTCCAATTTGACTGTGGAGAAGAATGGCATGATATGAATATTGATATGCTTCGACCACCTGGAGCTCAACATCTACAATTTTTCATGGATGCCCTCGTCGGAGGCCGAATCGAGAGCTTAACGTCCTGTTCAGGATATGGCAATCTTAGTCACATTTTTATTCAGAACGGATCTTCAAATCCGCACCGAGTGTTCCTCCTCGACGCTCACATCCGTCAACTGCTAAACATGTCAAGATTTGCACTCAAAGACTTCACCCACCCATTTCAGTCATTATTGCTCGCACGACAAAAGGCGGTAACGAGCCCGATGAGCTGCTACGGAAGTGATTTTTTGCGTGCCACGAACACTTGGAACCGCATCTGCACGGATATACAGAGGGGTGAAGTGACAAATCCTCGCTCTGGCAATCCTTTTTTATTTTTTTATAGTCTGCACCTCCACCACTCGCGACTGGAAAAAATCTACAGAACCGCACACGTGCCTGGGATTAAAAAATCTGCATTCCACGATCATGTCTAGAAATAAGCTGTTCTTGCAGCTGTCTCCTGCGTATTATTGCTCTCCACTGGACAACGAGAGTATCAAGCAACAACCCAAACACGGAGGCCGACACTAGGGCAGATAGAAGAAGAAATGCCCAATGATTTTTAATCTGTTTTCTAACTGCAAAATATACAGTTGTGAGAATGCATCCCTGTAAGGTCGCGTAAAGCTTCAAAAAAATATAATTGCTCTTCAATGTGGGTGATGATCTTATTTAGCATCTCAAACATGGTGTGGTCGACCCATTTGTGACACATGTTGAATCCCATAGCAATCTGCAACCATTAGAGCCGCAACATGTTAATACTCATTCTGAAGTTGCGGTCAATGTAGCCAACCTTGACGATGGAAAACCTTATAGTTCTCAGTAGAAAGACATGTCAGTTGTACATCACCCCTGATAGTTCTCAGTAGAAAGACATGTCAGTTGTACATCACCAAGATTCTTAAAACAGTTCTATTGAGATCCACTGTGATCAAGAATGCAAGTCCAGCAAATAGAGAGATCATATACCCTCCTATGGACAAAAAACTAAAAAACTAAAAAAATTTGCAGCCATTAATTTTTCAACTTCTGGTTTTTGATCCATCCATCAAAGGATGGAGAGCATACTCCCTCAATATCCAAAAAAATGGGAAAAAAAAGGAAAGAAAGACGGGGGATGAGGAAGAGCTCCTCAGGCTCACAGGGCAAGGAAGGCCCGCTCTGATACCATGTTAGAAAAGTAGAATTCTTCATGTTTATTCTATTGAGAGGCTTTGCTTAAATAGCAAAATGATGCAATCAAATCCATAGGATCATAACTAACTGAGCTAATCTTAGCCACACAAATTATCCTAGTAACAACATAGGATATAATTTGTTATTTTAACAGAAGTGTGAAGCCCAAGAGTGCTCCATAGGAATAGTTATATTACATTATATATGTAGAGAATATGAAGATGTAATATGACATGATTTGATATGAAACTACTTGATACTTTTAGAGCTATGGCACCATTTTCGTGAGCATTTGTTTATGGCATGTTTAGGAGTAATTATTAGAGTTATTTCTAAGTTTTATACTTATAGAATATTGCTATTATTCGTGGGTGAAATTTTAAACCTACTCACCCACTCTTCTTTTTTTAAGAGGATGACATTTTAGATCTAGCAAATTTTTGAAGTATTAGTGGTTGAAGCAGATTCCAGATACCAAGTGGACAAGTAGTAGAAAAAATCTCCAAAGTTTGGGATTGGATGGAAGAATGGGTAGGGACATGCTCAAAAGAAGATCCCAAATACCCATCCTGTTTATTGGGTGGAATTATGGGATCCTAAACCCCCGGACGGAAGAATCAAACTATAGTACGGTGATCACCAATCCTAATTTCCCATCCCCAAAGCTAGATGAAACTTTGGGAGGGTGGCATTTAAAATTTTGAGCTCAATCTTCTATCCCCATGAAGATGTGATGAGCGAAAGATCAAAAATATGGCAAATGAAAGAGCATCCCTAACTGCAGCTAACATCAAAAGGAAGTCCTTAGAAGATTCAAGTTAGACTATTAATAATCACAACTACTTGGTACGAGCTGATAAAGAGTAATGGGAGGTACGTAGATCCTATAGTGATCAACCAAACTTTCCAACTATTCAAAAGGGTAAAGTAAATGGATTTTATTGCTTGAATAGGTTTGAAAGGAGTGATCAAGGGTCTAGATCTATGTAGAAATACCTAACTTCCTTCAGATAGCTACCATCCTTCTAAAGAGCACAACATCAATAAATCTTGATAATTTTAGCATGATTATTCTTGTCAAATACCATTAATGCTTGAATTTGAATTAATTGCAAAATCCTCTATAAATAGTGAAATGATTGTCATTCCAAAGGGCAGATCTGTGGCATTTACAATTCATATGTAATTATTTTTTGTCTTGTAAATAATAGTCCATCACTATTTGGTCTCTCAATCCGTCTTCACTTCTATTTTTTGCTTCTACATGGATGTTTATTGATGCGATGGCTATTTGAGCTTATCCATTTTGAAAGCACGAGATTTCGGGTGAAAGAAACACTAATTGCGATGCATTCAAAATCAAATACGCTTAAGTCCTAAAAATGTAGAATGCATGAAACGAAAGAGACGCATTGAAATGAGATACAAGCAAATGGAGAAAACACAGCCCTTTCATTAAACTCTCTTGATCTCTATTACAAATATGCCTCCTCCCTTTTCAGGGGCTAGGAGCGTTAAAAGAATTTGATTACAATCGAGACTTAAGGTTCCTCTTTCTGCGTGCCCACATTTGAAATGGGCGGGCCAAGATGATGTCGTCGCTGATGTTGATGAGTCCTTAACCTCTTCTGCTCCTCCTACGAACAAATAAACAACAAAGATGTCAATAGAACCTATTGCAAATAGTAAGTGTTTGTTCTCTAAAATCGCCAAAAGATGCATGTAAATAATTAGCCAAATCGATAGACAAAATGACTCTAAATGACCTGAAAAGCTGACATAGGACAGAAGACATCACTAGAGGGCCACTGCCATTGAAACAGTCGGCCAATATTCCTTCAACTAAAATTTGTCCCTGGGCAGGACGAATTTTGACTGCTATTCGTCCCTGGGTGAGACGAATTCTACTGTGTTGGAAAAGCCGAAGTGGTACTGCTCCAATGTCAAATCCTGAGACCTCCAAAACACCTGTAGATAGAGGGGTTATGTAATTGGGGCCATTTTGGGACGACCCAGATGGTCGGATTCTCCCAATTTGGCCTCTATCCTCAGGAATTCGATGTCGCCACCTGCAAGTTAGTAGGACAACAAAGCGACAAAAGGCATGATAAAATCTGATCAAAATGTTATGAAATTGAAGCTATGAGTTAATCAAATAGAATAACATGAGATGCAACCTAAAACAATAATCTAGAATGCTTTTGGAATAAAACTTAGAAAGTGCAGGGGTGCCCAAGTGGGCCTCCCACCGTTGGCACTTGATCTTGGTGCCAATCCACTAGGGATGGGCCCAAAACCTCTTAGGATTGGGATTTCTACGAATTGGTGGTGTAAGGTGGTCAAATGTTGGATTTGGGTTGGATGCATGCTTCCAAAATCCACCCAATAACCTCCCTTGCAAAAGATATTAGTGGATGTGAGAAGGTGACCCAAAAGGATGCAAGTGGGTATTCAATCGGACAGCACTTCGTTGCTTAGAATCGCCTCCAGTCTGTCTTTGGGTGAGAAAATTTCCACATTTTATAGACCCATGGGGTCTCTTTTGAGAGGGAAGCATAAGCGCCATGTGTTGGTCATAGGTGCCATGTGGCAGTCAAGTCTTCCCATGAGGGAGGGGAGTCCTCCATGACTTGGGCTTTCATAACTACCCTTGTGATAGTCCTCTAATGGCCTATCTGTCCACCCACACATGCGTGCAAGGCAGGAGTCATCAACTGACTATCCTGGGCTGCCACTTGGCGCCATTCTTCTTTTTGCTCGTTAAACTTGGAATTCGTCCCTGGGTGAGACGATTTCAGAATTCGTCCCTGGGTGAGACGAATCCCAGTTAGTATTCGTCCCTAGGTGAGACGAATACTGAGCAAAGTGTCTAAATGTACCAAATTGCCTCTTGACCTTACAAAATTGCCATGAAAGTGGTTAGGACCACTGTTTGACCTCTGAGGGCTGCCCTGGGGGCTGTGTTTGTCAAAGCGATCAGTGTTTACAGTCACATGATCGGATTGGTGTTGTTTTGGTGTCTACACATTTAATTTTGCTATCTAGATTTTATGGGTCTAGCTAGGTAGTTTTGGAATTTGCATCCATCCCTAGGCATCGAGGTTTATTTTTGCTAAAGTCGGTCAGGTGGGAGTGTTCTAATTCTACTACCTAGACTTCATGCACCCTCTTGCTTATTCTAGAATTGGCCCTTACCTATTATGTTGAATGAGAAGTGAAGATGGGGTGGGTTGATCTATTAGGTGATCCATTTTTGTTTACATCGGTGATGTCGAATGAGTGTGTCTTGATGCGGATATACCCCGTACTTGTTAGTTTCAAATACAAACTCCTTTGCTTTATCTCTCATTCCATTTCCCCATTTCCCCTTTGCAACATAGGTAGCTGGACCTAAAGGAGTTGGTCTTCTCTGAAGATAGACCTCCCCTGCCTCTCTCAGGATGGGTGACCGTTCAATGCTGGTTGAGGACGATCGGGTGTGGCCCTCGCCCGTCGGTGATGGTTTTCATACCAAAAATTTTTGGCAACTCTATTGGAGAACTCACTAATTTTTTGTGTTTGAGAAAATTAACATTTGGTGATACTCTGATTTACCCATATCTTTGTAAATCACCTGGTGACTTTGACTGTGTAGCATCTCCATATCATGAGATTAGTTGTCTTCTTGTGTTGAAGATACAAATATCTCGAAGAACTCATGGTTTGATGAACAACATTTACCTCATCTAGAAACTTTGACTCTAAATCTTGCGCATGAACTAGAACTTTTGAAGAACACTAACTCAATGCCCCAGTTGTGATGTTGACAATGGAACAATCCTGGTCCACTAGATCTTCAATCCTAGCATGATATTCCTTAAAGTGCCCTAAAATCCCTAATAAATATGGTGGCACTTTATGAATTGCTCGAGAACATCTTGAATATATCACTGCACTAGTGCCTCTCCATGGCATAACATATGAATATGGTCTTGTCTTTAAAAGGGAGGGTGTTATGGTGGTACCGTACTCTGAAGTGAAGAAACATCTACTCATGGATGGATTTAGTAGGAGCCCTTATTGATGCATTTGATGACTCCATAGATCCCTTCAAAATCTTGATGCACCTTGCACTCATCAAGAGGGCACTTTTTAAGTCTACTATAGACTTCAACATGAGATTCATAAGGAGCTAGAAGAGGATACCCTTTGAACGTTAGTTGTCCCCTGCCTAAGCTTACCTATATTATATCAGAGCTTTCAGTTCAGATATGAAACTTTTGTTGTATCAATCAGGGGAGAAGAGATTCCCTCAAATATTCTAGGAGGCCATATGGGTAGAGCAACTCCTACTTCAAGTAGGAAAGACATCTTTAGAATACTCTATCCTTCCTTCACTCTTCTCAATCATTGTTGCTTCCTTCCCAACTGTATAGTACCCACCATCGATACCATCTCAAGTTGTACAAGGATGAGGGCTATAGTTCTTTGAAACACAAGGGGTAAATCGTTTCTCAAGCCCATGCATAAAAAATGCAAGCACCAGTCCTACAATAGATAATCTCATTGCTTGCACCTTTTCCAAAAGAACAAAGGATCTGGACCATGGTGGGAATTTCACCCACAAAGAGGGAGTATTTTTGCACACTTTTTGTATCCAAGAATGGGATGGGTAAGGTTCAAGTCATATTCTAGATGACTTAGATGATCAGTATTCAGATCTCGAGGAGGTCACATACCTAGTAGGCTCAATCAATAAGGTATGTAGGGAGAAATGCACAAGGACAACGGAGGCGTGCAAGTCTAGGATTTCATAGCAAGTAGATCTTGACGAGTGGTAATGCTTGAGCCAATTGCTAGATAAGCTAGTACCTAAGGAACGCTCCTGTGTGGTAAAATTTATTACCACATTGATCATCAACTGTATAAGTACTGGTATGCATGATGATCTGCAAAGTTGTGACCTCTTAGTAGCTTCAAAAATATTTTGGCAATACTGATCAAACTATATAAGGTGACTCAAATTTAGCACAATTTGGTCCATCCATTGTAGATTCACTAGATGATCCTAAAATGGATCGATGGTTGCAGCATGCCAATCGAGTCGTAATCTTGTATATATAAATTGATAATTAAATAAAAAGTGCATAAAGCACGTGGCCAGTGAAATCATCCTATTCAATGGTAACTTGCAGAGGATCTCCAAAAGTATAGTATTTTTGAAACACTTCCATTTTTTCCTAGTATTCTCTTATGTTTGTTGTGACTCCACATCCAATGGAACAAGGCTCAAAATTCATGCATCATGTCATGCAATTTACTAATTATTATTTCCACTCCTCGATCAATAGGATGACTGATCTATAAATAGCACCTCCAATGTAGAAGTAGCATATGTAAGAAGTATAAATTTAGAATGAGGCTACAACTAAAGAGTCCCTGCGAGAGTGGTGATAAGATAATCATTTTTTTACGTGATTGCAACAAGAAAAATTATTACAATACCCTGAGAATTTTGGTTTTGGTCCTTGGTGGGGTATGTTGACAAGAATGCAATCTATGGAGGTGTCCCTTGGATTGCCTTCCCTTTGGTTTCTTCCATTTTGTTGTGTTCTTCTCTTTCTTTTCTTTCCTTATTTCTTTGCTACTGCTAACTGATGAGGTTATTAGTAATTGTCCTTCTAATTCTACCATTTTCTATGTTTCCCTCCCTCCCCTCTTCCTCTCTTTCTCTCTTTCTCTATTTTTACTTGTTTTTCCAACTTATTGTTCCCCTCCCTTCTATCCTTCCTCTTTCCTATCACCCCTTTTTCCACTCACCTTTTACCACCATCCTCCTTTGTCTTGTAGCCTTGATTAAAAATCTGGCACATGAAGCAGCATCCCTGAATGCAACTAACATCAAAAGAAAGTCCTCAAAAGAATCAACCTAGGCCATTAATAATCATAGCTGCTTGGTATGAGCTTATAAAGAGCAATGGTAGGTACTCAAATCCTACAGTGATCAATCAAACTTTCTAGTTGTTCAAAAGTGTAAATTATATGAAATTTATTGCTTGAATATGTCCAAAAGGAGTGATCAAGGGTCCAAATTTATGCAAAAATACCTAACTTCCTTCAGACAGCTGCCATCCTTCTAAAGAGTACAACATCAATAAATCCTTTGATCATTTCAAGTGTGATTCTTCCCATCGAATGCCATTAATGCTTGAATTTGAATTCATTGTAAAATCCTCTATAAATAGTGGAATGCTCACCATTCCAAAGGGCAACTCTATGGCCTTTACAATTCATATGTAATTCTTCATTGCCTTGTAAATAATAGTGCATCATTATTTGGTCTCTCAATCCGTCTTCACTTCTATTTTTTGCTTTTGCACGGATGTTTATTTTTACAATGGTTATCTGAGCTTGTCCATTTAATTCTACTATTGGATTTTGTGGGTTTGGCTGGGTAGTTCTATAATTCACATCCATCCCTAGGCATTACGATTTATTTCTTCTAAATTTGATTAGGTGGAAGCGCTCTAATTTTGTTACCTAGATTTCATGCACCCTCTCACTAGTTCTAGAATTTTCCATTGCCTACTATGTTGAACAAGAAGTGAAGACGGGGTGGGCTAATCTATTAGGAAATCTGCTATTATTTGCATCGATGACATCGAATGAGTGTGTCTTTATGTAGCCATATCCCATCCTTGTTAGTTATAGCTATGATATCCTTTACTTTCTCTCTTATTCCCTTTTCCCCCTTTCTCCCTTTATAGTGTAGGTAGTTGGAATCGAAGGATTCAACCTTCTCTAGAGATCGATCATCCCTGCCTCTCCAAGATCAAGTGATCGTTCAATGTTGGTTGAGGATGGTAGGGTGTACCCTCTGCTCTTCTGATGATGGTTTTCGCACCAAAATTATCATATACATTTAAATATGACTTTATTTGATATATTTTTGTTTATTTATCTTAAGTATTAAGCCTCGTAGGTTTAAAAGTTGCATAGGTTTTAAAGTTGTAAAGGATATTTTTTTTGTATTCCAAGAAAAAAATCAGAATAGAAGGAGAATTCAAGTCTTGAAGATAAACCTCGATGTTGAGGAGATCAAGGAGATTAAGAGACCTAAAAAGGAGGTCCTATTGGAGAATTTGGTATTTTGAGAGAGACTGCAACATGCATATCACCTAGAGTCTTTCCATAGGATTGTGAAGACTAGAACTCACCATAAAATTCAATCCACTAGTTTTGAGGATAACTAGTGAAGGTTATTTATTTTAGAATTTTATAAATTCTAATATATTTGGTGCTACTATCTAAGTTTTTGGTTGCAAAAAATTAATACCCAGAATTTGAGAAGCTTCCTACAATGGATAAAGAAGGATTTCACCTTAATTTCTTGAAAGTCTATGTGCTTTTCTTATGCAGGGATTAATTCTTTGTTATAGAAAATTAGATATTGAAGAGATTTAAGAAAAATACCCCATTGGAGATCAAATATTGAGGAGACTTGTGAAGTAAGTTCCCAAAGAATATTGCAAACTGAAGATAGAGAGCTATAGATTGAACAATTTGAAGAGACTCGAAAGAGGTCAGATTGAATAACTTCCAATTTTGGAATATAGAAGATTGAAGACAAAAGATTGCAACTATAGATTGGATATTGAAGAGAGCCATGCAAAAGGTTCTCATTACATATTGGGGATTAGAGAAAGATAATACCTAAGAAAATGTTCTATTACAGATTTGAAGAGCAATAGACTTAAGAGATTTAGGAGATTGAGGAGCAAAATTTTTTGGAGATTTAGGAAAGATATCTCATTACAGAATTCCCATATTTGGAACACTGATAAGACCAAGGATAGGTCTCATAGAAGCTTTGAGGAGAGAAGTTGAAGAGTTGCAAAATTAGAAGACCTAAGATAAGTGGTCTCAAGGAGAATTTGGAGGAGAAGAAGGCTAGAGAAAGCCTTAACATAGATTCAGGGAAGCGGCCACTGAAGGTATTTTTAAGAAAGCTAGAAGCAGGAGATTGCAAGCAAGGAGGAGTAACTTTGTAGAGTTGAATAAGTATCTAGTGAAGGATATTTGGAGAAGGTTCATGATAGAATATTAGAAGCAAGGAGAAGTTTTTGATAAATAGGTTTTTGGTACAATTGTCACCATCCAAAAACAAGCCCAAAAGGAAGAAGTGTTTGGTTAAAATTTTACCGAATCTTGGATAAGAGATTAGAAGGTCTCAAGATATTTAGATTTTTGAGAAAGTAGACATCACAGGAGATTAGTTTTGAAGTTAGAATTCAACATGCATATTGTTGGAGAAGAGAATATTGAAGAGCCCATATTTTGAGAAATCTAAGGACAACCATAGAAGTTTTGAAGACTTATTTGATAGGAGAAGGTTGCAGGTTTCGAAGCAGAGATTGAAGGTTTTTAGGAGCAAATATTGAATTTATGATTTGGAGAATATTTCGGCAGATTTTGGAGTGTTCATAGATAGGAGATTGAAGGATTTTGGATAGTGATAGAAGGCAACATTCTGGAGACTTTCATTGCAGGTTTTAGATAGAAAAAAAAGAAGGAATTGACTACATAGTTGCATATTTATGAACACCATTTGGGGTAGCATTAATAGCTTCTAATTTTAGAATTTGGGAGAATAAATTTAGAGAAGAAGGGAAGCCACAAAATCATATTTGTGGGTAGCATCAGAAGAATATAAGGAACTACAAGTTTGGATAACTCTAGAGCATTATTTGGTAGAGTTATTAGAAAATGAACTTGAATAAAATTGAGTAGAAACTAGAGCAGTGAATGTGGTAAGTTTTGTGAAGGAGAACAAAGGTGCAAAACTTACAAGTTTGAGACTACAAGTTGGATGAATCAAATCACCAACGATACTAGCAAAAATAAGACTAGAAAGGTATGCAATATTGGTGCAATATAAGTTTATTATTTGAACATTGAAATCAAATTTACATCAAGGTTTTTAAGAGCACCATATTATTATTTGAAATCTAAAAATAAGAGCTTAAAGGAGTTCTTTAAATAAAGGTGATATTAGTGCTTACACCTTAAAATCTACAAGGATAAAATAGCAAGAGTCTAAGCTAATAGAAAAGGAGAAATAAAAAGAGCATAATATTGTTTATGAATGCTATTTTATAGTTCTTAAGGAATGAAAATTTATTAAAGTGAAAAGAAAAAATCAAAAGCAAAAATTTAAACAAGTTAACGATCGAACGAAGGGTTAAAAAATCAAGGTAAAATTTCTCAGTGTCTAAAGATACTAGATAGCATAATCTAAAGGAGAGTAAGAGCATCTAGATTGGAAAGTACTAAGGAAATTAGCTACTATTTGAAGGTAAGTTGTCACTACACAAGGAAGTGTCACCGTAGCAGAGTGACCATCATTTAAAGAAGTAACACTACGAAGAACCACCATCATGAAGGAAGAAGCACCACCACTAAGTAGCACCACCATGATGGAAGAAACACCGCTATTAAAAAGTTCCATCATTGTTTGAAGAAAGCTCCATGATACCACAAAGGAGCACCACCATCAAACACATTGAGAAAGTGTAGTCATTTGTCCATGAGTTTCTACGTGAGAATGCATTGGGGTTTAAGGTAGATTACAAGTGTTGGAGGATACATTGCATGCAAACACCACATGTAATAAAGGATTAAGACAAGAGTTGAATGTTGAAGAGGCACTATGATAAAGTGAAAGCATTATACATTCATAAAGTAACACTCAACGCTTATAATAAAATTCACCTAGGCATAGAAAATATTTCGAGAGCAGTGAAAGAGGTTGAGTGCCAAGTGGAATTTTTAATGTAGAAGTTCAAGAGTTTTAGTGCCCATTCCAAGGAAGGTGTTTCTTTAAGATGTCAAATATAGATAAGTGCATAAGAGAATTTGTAGTGAAGAACTGGTAATAGTCGAATGTGCTAGTAGAGGTTTTAATTAGACATAGAGAAGAATGCAAAACACTTGGTATTGTTGGAAGGAAGTTTAAGCGGAGGAATAAAGAGTCAAAACTAGTAGCAACAACAAGATAGAGGTATAATACATTGACATAGACATTGGAGCTAAGAAAAAATGAAAATAATATTTTTGAGAGGGCTAATGAACAACAAATTTTGTGTATGCATGAAAGTGTTGGTTTGGAAATGTGCATAGAAAATGCACCAATCATAATGTATGCATAAGAGTATCACCTTGGAGACGTACATAGAGAAGGAATCAATAAGTTAAACTCAATTGACCAAGAAATTATTATTCCAAGACTTAAGGTAATCAACTATATTTAAAGTTTCTTATAAACCTAAGTTAGGAGAAATAAGGTTGTTAATATTTTCTAAGGTTGAAAGTCAAATCATTTTGGAAATATAAGATTTAAATTGAAGATATTTAAGATTTATAAAAAGGATTGAAATTTGGGTTGAATAAAATTAAAGGAGTGAACTTAAGGTTTTGTAATTTAATTATTTGAAGTTACAAAACACTTTTAGAATATTTGCAATTTAATTAATATGGAGTAATAAGGGTTTCTACATCAAATTAGACTTATAAAATTACAAATATATTTTATCTAAATTTCTAAGCTTGGAGTTATAAGGTATTCAACATCAACATAGGAATTAAGAAATTTAGAGTTTATATTTTTTGTGACTAAGGTTGAACAAAAATAGAGGTTTTGAAATTTCCATTTTTTTATTACTTGGAAGTCATAAGGAATTCAACCTAAGAAGATAACTTACAAGGATTAAGTAATTGAATAACTATGGATAAATTAGCAATAGGGGCCCATCATAATCAAATACAAAGACAAAACACTCTCTCTATTCCTTATAAATAATGTAAAATTGTTTCACAAGCAAAAAATTCCACTATTCAAGATGACAAAGATATTTGGTATATTGATTCAGGAGCAAGTCATCATATGACAGGGAATCTACAATGGTTTGATTGCCTAGAAGTTACTAATAACTTTGGTATAATGTTAGCTGATGGAAATAAATATTTGGTTCATGGATATGAATGTGTAATACCTAATGCATCTTATCCATATTTTATATTGCATAATGTTATGTATATACGAGGATTGACCACAAAATTCATTTCAGTTACCAAATTAATTGAAAGTGAAAAATTAGTAGAATTCAAATGTGTGAATAAGAGAAACAAACGCCTTTTCAAAAGACTAGATGAAATAGAGGCTATAGGTTCAGTTTACAAGGAAGTATACTTTCTAGATTCCATTGGTTTTTCATAAGAGCTTGTAATGATTTAGGATAATACTAATATCTTTTCTGAGAGACAGACCAAAAAAAATAGAGATTCATTCTACTATAGAAATACAAGATTTAGATAAAATAAAATGAGAAGTCAACTGTCAATACACCTATGAATCAAACCAAATCATGAACTAGGACGCAATATAAAGTATCTACAAGTTGAAGATCCATATTGAAGACTAAAGTCTTTAATAACCAAATAATGTAATATAGGGGGTGTTGGAGTATATTACATTATTTGGTTCATGCTTAGATTAGGAAAGTGAGTCATAGATTAGAAGTTACTATTTAATGTAATAAATACACAAGTGTACAAAGTATTTTGGTAATGTAAATGTGCACATTAGTCCATGTGTACATGAGTCCATAGAATAGGAAGTTGAAGAATCTAGAAGTGTGAAGGCTAAGAGTGCTCCATATGAAGAGTCATATTACATTATATATGTAGAGTAATGTGAAGATGTAATATGACATGATTTGATATGACACTACTTGATACTTTTCGAGCTATGGCACCATTTTCATGAGAATTTATGTATGGCATGTTTAAGAGTAGTTATTATAGTATTTTTTATTTTTATACTTGTAGAATATTGCCATTATCATATACATTGAAGTGTGACTTTATTTTATATGTTTTGGTTTATTTATCTTAAGTATTAAGCCTCAAAAGCTAATATTTTGTAGCCATTATTGTTTTGCTATCTGAATGAGTTTTGTTTTCTCTTTTTTAAATCCTACCAACACTTATTGAAAACCAAAGCCTTTATCCTCTATAACTCCTTTGGTAATGTGAATATGCACCAGTGTTTAAACATATTTTATTTTGCTATTGAAACACCTTAATATATTCTTGATTTAAGAACCATATATAAGGGGCTTAAGAAAAACCACCCTCTTAGGGCCCCTAAGAGGGTGGTTTTAAACTACCCTCTTAGGTCCCTAAGAGGGCGATTTTAAAACCACCCTCTTAGGCCCCTAAGACAATGGTTATAAACCACCCTCTTAAGCCTAAGAGGGAGGATAAAAACTACAACTTAGACCCCTAAGATATCAGTTTTAAACCATTCTCTTAGCTCCCTAAGAGGATAGTTTTTAATCATCGTTGTATGATGTGAACATTTTACGATACCCTCAAAGATGATGGCTGAATAACTTCCCTTAGAGGTCTTTAAGGGTGGTTAAAAACCACCCTTAAAGACCCTTTTTGGTGTAGTAAATATTGGAGGAGTAGGATTACAGAATTGGAGATTTATGAGGAGACTTATGAGTTTGGAATTAGGGGCAAAACTTGGGTGGAGATTTCTTAGATATCAAGAAATAATTGGACAAAAATATTAAATTTTATTAATGTGAGCAACAAATCTAGATCATGGATTTTTATTACTAACATGGTTGAAAGAGAGGAACTCAAATAAATTACAGATGAATTTCAAAATATGCTTGAAGAGTTATCTACCATTTTCATAGGAAAGGATGAGTTGGTTTGCAATCTATCAAAATATGGTAGAAACTAGTCAAGTTGGGATATGACGATTTAAAGAACTAAAAATTTCCTAATCCAAATATTTTCCTTGGAATAATGTTTGGTCATTGGAAGCTCTACCTGAGGCCTGAACATTCCTTTTGTTAGTAGTTCAAAGTAATAATTTTATAGGAGACAATCTACAAAGAAGAGGATATCATGGACCTTTCAAATGTGCCTCATGTGAGAAGGATTTAGAAACATCAAATCATTTATTTCTTCATTGTCCCTTTGCCCACACTATTGAGGTTATTTTTTCAAAAATATGAAAATGCATTCATAGTTGTCTCGATAAAGAAAGAGTTGATGGAATGTTGGATTAATTAATTGAAAGCTAAAACATTATATATTCTATGGAGGATTGGACCTTTCATTATTTGTTGAAATTTATGGGATTTACAAACAATCATTGGGCAGGATCCATTGATGATAAAAAAAAAAGTACTTTAGAAAATGTATTCAACTTGAGATCAGGTATAATTTTTTGGTCCTCAAAGAAGCAAACAACAATTACACTATCAATAGCAGAAACAAAAAATATTGCAACAACATTAACTTCATGTCAAACAATTTGGTTGAAAAAGATTTTAGATGATTTGGTTTAAAAGGATTTTAGATGATTTGAGGCATGAAAAAAATGTGACAACAATTATTCATTGTGACAATATTTCAGCAATTGTCATAACCCATAGTCTTACTAAGCATCTTGATATCAAAAAAACCACTTTCTTAGAAATCTTGTGGTATACCGTCAAATTTAATTAAAGTATTGCAAAATCAAAATATGTTTACTAAACATTCTTAAAAAAAAAATCATAAAAAATAAGGTATTACTGCATTAAAAAAGAGAATGTTAAAATAATACTTAATTAAAAAATATATATATTAAAAAAAATAACACTTCTCCTTAAAAAAGTAAAATTGCTTATAAATAGAAAGACAATTGTAAATAGAAAAGTTAAACAATAATAAAAAAGCCAAATATAAAAAATGTCTTTTTATGATTATTAGGTGTAATAATTCAATTCAGGTTATTGAATAAATAAAAATTTAAATATTGCAACAACAATTTGTATTTTATTTAATCTATTGTGTATTTGTTCTGCATAATTTTCCCTTCGCTACAAACCAACGAGTCCTCAGACCACTACTGGAATTGTTTTCAAAGTAGCATAGCAGATGAAAGGACAAAAACACCAAACGAAGACATTTTTTAACACTTCCACCATAGCCGGATTCTGAAAGCTGGACCATACTTACTCTAGGCTATTTATAATGTCTTCGCCAGTTATTCTATATTCATGATCTTTTCATAATTTCAACTCTGGCCCTTAATTATGGTCAGAGACATAGACATGCTAGTTCCGAAATGCCTTTGCATAAACCTCGTTATAATCCATAAAACTATAAAACTTTAGTGAACCCTATCTTTCACGATCTCCATTAATATGTAGTGATGATTAGATCTAAAGAATGCTCGTACCTGCCTTCAATCCTTATGTCATTCGCTGGTTCCAGTTCATTATAGCGTACCAAAATTGCACCCTCCTTATTCATTCCAGACTTTTTACTGGATGCCCGGCAAACTACTCCAGCCTTTGATGGATTGCTACCTCATAATCCTTGCTCCAACCCAAAATTACATTCTTTTTCTTATGACACCGTTACCTAAAATAAAACGGGCAAAAATGATAAGATGAGCAAGGTAAGTGGATTGCAGCTAACAAGCTGCCAGAGAATCCACAGCATCCGGGTTTTCTCAAACTAGTGTTGCAGTCAGCCACTGCTAGAACCAGAGATACCAAGTTCTTCATTTTTGGGTTTTTAATCCTACCCTTGTTTTTTATTTTTTTAAAAGCTCAAGTCAGGAGGACTTTATCCTTAAGTTCTAAAAGTATCACAGCTGACAAAATTGTGAAGAGGGGCAACAGAACACACAGATTAAAAAATTGACAACATGTCTGTTCTTCATAGTGGACATCGAAACAGCATAAACAGAAACTATGAGTTCTGAATTTTGCAGAAAACTTTAAATAAAAGGTGGAAACGCATAATAAATTTTGTGATCTGCTCAAATCCAAAATCCAATAGAAACTGTTATTATAAATTAAGGAGAAAATAAAGCTACCGACAGCCAGTTATTCTTCTTCAGGGTGGAAAGCCAATCGGACCTGTTATTATCGTGGAGTTAATTAAGAACAAAACAAAGCTACTGAAGGATGGTTGTTCCTGAGGGCATTGAATCCTTAACATTTATTATTCTGATAACACTAAATTTTCGTGGGGCTTTTTATTATCCCAAAGTAATGTAACGAAGAAATAAAGCTGCGGAAGGAGGGCTCTTCTTATTCTGCAGGGAGTCTACATTTTTCATTCCGACTTGCCAAATGATGCACGAAAATACTCCCCTAACAGAAAAATGTTTATTCAGATAACCTTCCAAAATAAATTCATGTCGATATTTTATCAAATCATTTTAACGGAAATAGGAATAAAATGCTTCGATGATTTTGTTTTTTTTTTTTGGCCGCGTAAAAGTCTCACACCTTAACTGTTACTTCTTTGTATTTTTAATAGTTTGATGAAAATTAATTAAGTATATGGTAATTTAATGATAATAATAACAATCTCAAGTATACGCTAACCTGATAACAGTAATAGCAATCCCAAATGTCATGTGAGTCCCTTAAGTGTATCGTCTTTCTAGTGGGTATCTGGTGAATGTGAAGACGAGTAATTTATTAGCTTATGGTATGAACAAGAATTAGTGCCAAAGATTTAGTTAAAAAAAATAACAGCACTTTAAGTTTCAGCGTACACAAAGGTGTGCACACTGATACGGAAGCGCAACGAAAGATTAGAATCGTGATTTCAAGATAAAAATTCCAAGGCTACGTTTGAACCTCAAGCCTCGTATTGAGGCCATACCATTGCATTTTAGCGCTGGGATGTGACCTTGATTTTGAACTTTCACGCTAAAACTCAACCGGCTTATATGGCCGTGTCGTTGTTAAAAAACGAAATGGTTATACGGCCAAGTATCAAGCTCCGAGAAATTTTCATAGTTATATATTTTATGTTGTGTAAAAATTTATAATAAATATGTAAGTTATGATTGTTATTATTATTATTTTTATTTTTATTTATTATATTATATATTTTTATAATGTTTTTTAACATCACATTCTTACATAGTTAAAGTTAATTAATGAGAATCAAAGTCATCTTGGTAACACATGTAAAAATTTAATGATTTAATGGTTTGAACTTGGTCTTCCAAAAGAGAACTCAAAGTTTTAACTATTGCATTGTCTCAATAACAACAATTTTTATATTATTTTTATAAAACAATACATATATAAATGCAAAACTTTTTCAAATTAGATATTAGATGACTTTGTCTTCATATAAGTTTTTTTACAATTACATGATTTTTAACCTTTGTTCTTCTCAAAATTCATCCTAGATAACCAACTCTTTATATTTCCTTTTCATATAATAAATCTCACATGTTACATAAAAAACAAAACCTCTAATAATTATAAAAACTTTTTATTTTTAAACTTATACTCCACACTCATAACTCACACTTAAAAACAAAACATTTTACACTCAGTAAAAAATTACATTTTACACTCATAACTCACTAATACACAAGACACTCCACACATGACACTTACCTTAAACAGAAAACAAGAAGCTAGACCATATACTCGTGATTTACTTAAATTTCAATTCTGGCCCCAGGACAGCTACTATAGTACCTTAATAGCATTTTCTCACCTGGTTTTGCTCCATAAGCACATTTCCTTACAGTCTCACCGTATATCCACCGTTTGCTGAATGCGGAGAAAATACTCTACAGACCTGTTTTTTCCTTGAAGATTTTGAGTTTAACAAATTTGGCCAAGCCATTCATAAAGGTTGAACAACCGCACTCTGTTTAGATCTAAGAGGATGCACTCTGTTTAGATCTAAGAGGATGATCACAAGACTCAATAAATTTGAAAGGTTATTATAGTTTCTGGCTGAAGCAATATTGGAATACTACTTAAAACCATCCAAATCTTGCTGCTCACATCAACATAATCAAGCCATTTTGGGACCACGTAATCGCTTCCTTTCCCACAAAAATATCTCTATGAGAATATTCTTTCATAGGCCGCGAAATCACTGCCTTTCCCGCAAAAATATCTCTTTGAGAATATTCTTTCATAGGCCTCTGTCTGAGATAGCCGCTTGCCCACTGCAACTGATGCGGTTATTGGCAGGAGCCTTTCAACAAAGATTATATTATCTTCGCCGAAATGTTCAAAGCATTTTGCCAGCTGGCACGGAGTATTGTGATGCGTCAGATAAAAATACCCACTGTGCTCCACGAAAAGCCAAGTCCAATGCCAAATGCCAGGTTTCCAGTTTCAGACTTTTCGCTGGATGATTGCGAAAATACTCCCACATTTCAGGACATGATTCTCTTTCATACTTATAATCCTTCTTGTGACTCAAACCTACAACGTCTTTCTTATTCTTACGAAGCATTTGCATAAAATAAAACGGCAAAAATAATTAATAAAGTTTAAAAAATCAACTTTATTTAAATAAAAGGTACGCACGTTCGCTGTTCGACTAAATTTCTAATTTTTTTTTTTGGAATTGGTAACTATCTTTCCTTTTTGAACAATGGGTTATAGGGTCAAATCACATTGCTTCCGGTAGAAACGTCAAATCATGGAGCTACCACTATAACCTCTACCTGGCCTAGGTAAACATGGCTCGGAGTGAGGGAGACTTTTGGTGACTCGGAGTTGGTACACCCTTATCAAGCTGGTGCACACTCAATGGATTCTAGTCAGACTACTACCTTTGCCCTAAACTAAAACATGCTAGCGAGATTTGAACCTAGGTTTCCTCCTTAATAAAATTTTAAAAATAATTAATAAAATTAAAACAATCAACTTTATTTAAATAAAAGGTCGTTGGCTGTTCTACTAAATTTCTAAATTGTGATGAAATTGTTTTTTTTTTAGGAGAATTGGCAACTGCCTTTCCTTTTTGAACAACTGGTTACAAGGTGAAATCACATTGCCTCTGGTAGTAGCGTCATGGAGCTACCACTATAACCCCTACCTGGCCTAGGTAAACATGGCTCGGAGTTGGTACTGCCCTCATGGTGCACACTCAATGGATTCTAGTAGGACATTCCCGTGAGGTTTGAACCTAGACCTGCGAGGTTTGAACGTAGGCCTTCCAATGTTTTACCAATCCACTTCCAATGTTTTACCAATCCACTAGCCCAGGCGGTTATTATCATCGAAAAAAATAGGAGAAAATTTAGCTATTGTTATTAGCGTGAAAATCCAATAGGAGCTTTTATTATCACGAAGTCACCGAAAAATGCTTGAATGATTTTATTGAAAAAGGATGGTGTGGGCCGTGTGAAAGGTCTCTGATATTGACTGGTACTCTGTCCTTGCAGCTAGTGAATGTGAATGAATGATTCTATCGAAAAAAAAAGATAGCGTGGGCCTCGTGAAAGGTCTCTGACCTTGACTTTAGAGGGGAGCTGGTGAATGTATGATTTTATTGAAATCCTTTTCAGCGGGAAGCTGGTGAATGTGAAGACTGATAAATTATTATCTGATTATTTGTATGGGATAAATTTGGTATATTTTTAGTTTTTATTAAATAAACTTCAGTTCAAGGTGTCAATCCTCCATGACCCAAATTGATCAATTTTCAGTAGGAGATTTGGTTCACTATTTCATTATACGATTTTTGGTTCGATTTGATTGAGCAATAATAGAATTTCATATTATTTTTTTTATTATTAATATTGTTTCACTTGGTATGTGTTTTTAAATGATTTTTGTTACAGAAAAAATAAAGATTCGAGTGTTAGAAATTAAACTAGATTTCATATTTGATGATAGATTTTGACAGATCTTAGTTTCAAAATTTGATCGGTGTATTTTAAAGTTGGCGTAATTATTACCGATAGTTGTAGATGTCAGTTATTCAACAATTGGATATAAACCCTAGTTTTGAATTAAATATGTATCAGAAGACCGGTATGTTTTTCCCTCCGTCCTTACTATAAAAATGTGAACAAGTGTGAGGAGAAACATTAGAGAAGAACACAACAACGTAGAGTGGAAGAAGGTAGAACAAAAGAGAACATAGCAGAGGAAAACAGAGCAGCGCAGCAGAAGCGCAAAATATATCCTACAAACTGGTTCAATTGCAGATGAATGTGGATATATCTCCAAATAGATGTATGTGGATGTATTTTCGTCTTTAAGCAATAAATAATATTTGCATGTATTTTACCTTTTGCATATTGTTTGGTTGAATATAAAACTAACTTAGCAAAGTTAGCTTTTATCTTATTGTTATATGTTCCATTTCGTTGAATATTACTTGTTAAATCTCGTAGTATAAGAATGTGCTCTATTTCGCTTACATCCTTTGTATTTTTTAGCAGTATAGAACAAGAATGTTCTAGTGCGCTCCCTAGTTTGCATCGTATAGTGTGCAACGACTTGAAACAAGCGACATAGAGCATACTTTCTAATCTTACAATAGGTTGTGTAATTTATTATTTGTTGTGGCCCACAACATTATCTTTGCTTCGATCCGAGAACTTATCTCCTTTTTAAATTTTGTGGGATATCTTCCTTGTTCTTTTTCGCACCATTATCTTTGTTATAAATCATGGTATACAATTCGTGCTCTCGTTCGCTCCCTTTCTTGCATCGAAAGGTATGTTTGTCTATTATCTCTGGAAACTCAAAGCAAATCATTGCATCCCGTGAACTTGAAAGCTGCTAAAATCCACAACGTACAACATATCTTCTTTTGACGTGGTCAATGGAAATTTCCCTCGTGTTCAAGGCTGCTCTATTTCTTTCGAGTTATGACTCATGGTACTCATATGTCAGCGACCCGCTGACATATTTACTTGTTCTTTCATGCTCTGAACTAGAGCGTACACCATCCTACGTGCGGTAAAGCTTTCAAATTGGTATAAGAAGTAATGGCTTTCAAAAATAACTCATTGCAGTTGCATATCCCACATTTTAATTGCAAAAACTATAATTAGTGGAGCATCCAGATGAAGATTATATTTGGGTCTCAAGAGCTATGAGACCTAATGGAGAATGACTATGTAGAACCTGAAAATGCAGTAATGTTGAGTGCTCTCTTCCAAGCAAAGTTAGATATTTTGAAGGAGCATCGAGAGAAGGACCAGAAGGTATTATTCTATATAATGCAGATAATTGAGAAAATAGGTTTTCTGAAAATTGCAGTAGCAATCAAATCAAAGTAGGAATAGAAAATCTTGGCTAGTTCCTTCCAAGGCACCAACAAAGTGAAGTTGGTGAGGTTGCAGATGCTAAGAAGAGAGTTCAAAATTTTTCTAATGAGTGAGTTGGATTCCATGAGCGACTTCTTTACTTGGACAATGGGTGTCATCAACCAGATGAGGATGAATTGAGAAAATGTGGAGAACTAGTGAATTATAGAGAAGATACTGAGGATTCTACCAGTAAGGTTTGATTCAGTGGTGATTGCAATCAAAGAATCGAGGGATTTGACAACCCTCTCTATAGATGAGCTCATGAGTTCTCTACAAATACATGAGCATAAACTAAGCATATCATCTTAGTCTTTGTTGGAGCAAGCGTTTAGAACACAGGTCTCATTTGGAGATAGTAGTAGAAGAGAAGAATCCCATAAAGGTACCTCCAGTTCTCAAGGAGGAAGAGGATAGAGTAATCAAGGAAATCATGGAAGAGGCCATAAGCGAGGAGGAAGGTCAAACTCTAGTGAAGGAGAGACCAACTGCAACTTCCATCAAGTAGGAGGAAGAGGCAATGGTAGAAATCAACAAGGAGGATCAAATCAAAGGTATGATAAATCAAAGATCCAATGTTATTATTGCAAGAAGTTTGGTCATTATAGCTATGGACGTAGAAAGAAGTCGGTCAAAGATAATAAGAAACAAGCCCACTATACAAATGAAAATATAGAGTGTAGATATGCTTATGGAAATTTGTTGTTAACTTGCAGTACTGGGGAGGAGATCCAGAAGAATACCTAGTATCTTGATAGTGGGTGCAACAACCACATGTTTGGGAATAGAGAAATATTCTCATAGCTTGATGAAACAATCAAGTCTGAGGTGAATATGGGGAACAATAGCAAAGTACCTATCATAGGTAAAGGTAAAATCAATATCCGCACCAGGCAAGGTGAAAGGAAGAATATCATTGATGTGTATTATGTGCCTAGATTGAAGCATAATTTGTTGAGTGTTGGACAATTTGTGTAGAAGGGGCACACTATTCAATCTAAAAATGGAGCATGCATCATTCGGGATAGAGAACGAGCTCATAGTAAATGTGTCTATGACAAAAAAAAAGATGTTTCCCCTGTAGATTCAGAATGAACTATTGCTTTCATTCAGTGTAGTAGTGAACAATACTACCTGGTTGGGGTATATCAGATTTGATCATCTAATTTTAGTGGTCTGAACCTGTTGCACAATAAACATATGGTGAAGGATTTACCCCTCATAGAGCAACCCAATCAAGTTTATGAATGTTTCTTAGTCAGTAAACAACACAAGGATGCGTTCCCTACTGGATAATCATGGAGAGCTTCACAACCATTGAAGCTAGTGCATTCGAATATTTATGGTCCTATGCAAACCAACATATTTTTTGGCAACAAGTACTTCCTAACTTTTATTGATGATTTCAGTTGGAGGACATAAGTATATCCCATAAAGAAAAATTCAAAAGCTTTTAGAAAAATCAAGGAGTTCAAGGCTCTGGTTGAGAAATAAAGCAACTATTATGTGAAGACTCTTAGAATAGATGAAGGAGGTGAGTACATCTCCAATGAATTCCACAATTTTTATACAACAAATGGAATTCAAATGCAACTCACTACCAAATACACACCACAGTAGAATGGTGTTGCAAAGAGGAAGAACATAACCATAATGGATATGGTACGAAGTATGATGAAGGCAAAAGGTTTACCACATGAGTTCTGGATAGAAGTTGTAGCTTGTGCAATTTATCTACTAAAAAAGTGTCCCACAAAGAGTGTGAAGGATAAAATTCCTCAAGAGGCTTGGAGCAACCAGAAGCCAAGTGTTTCTCACTTAAGAGTTTTTGGGTGCAAAGCATATGCACACATCCCATATGAGAAGAGAAATAACCTGGATGAAAAGGCAAAAAAATGCATATTCACTGATTATAGTGAATAATCGAAGGCTTATAGGTTGTATAACCCTGTAACAAAGAAAATGATCATCAGTCGAGATGTGAAGTTTATGGAAGATGAAACTTAGAACTAGAAATCAAAGACTAGTCAGCAAAAACCATCAATCATTGAGTTTGAGGACTTGGAGAAAAATAGAGTGCATCAGCTTATAGCTTCAAGTAGTAATAGTGGTGCCAGAAGTAGCACTGCCTCATCATCATGATCATCTCCACTTGCAACAAGGATATCCAACTTGAAGACACCATCAAATATAAGGAGCTTGCAAGATATATATGAGGTAACTAGAAATAAAATTGAAGAAGCAAAACATTCTAATTTTGCTTTATTTTTTTAGTGTGATTCAATTTCATTTGAATATGTTGTTAAGAATAGAAAAATGGTGAAAGCTATGGGTGATGAGATAAAATCAATAGAGAAAAATTAGACCTAACAGTTAATTGATCTTCTAGCAGGGAATAAGACAATTGGTGTAAAGTGGGTATATAAAACTAAGTTTAATGCCCATGGTGAAGTTGATAGACACAAGGCCAGATTGGCTACAAAATATTACAAGAAGAAGTTAGGGATTGACTATCATGAGGTATATGCAACTATAACAAGACTTAACATAGTTAGAATGATCCTGCCATTGGCAGCCCAGAAGGGTTGGAATGTTTACTAGATGGATGTCAAGTTTGTCATCCTCAATGGAGTGTTGGAAGAAGAGGTCTACATAGACCAGCCTCCAAGCTATGATCTAGAAGGGCAAGAAGGCAAGGTCCTAAAATTGAAGAAGACCTGTATGGGTTTAAGTAAGCACCAAGGGCTTGGTATAGCCGCATTGATGCTTACTTTCAGGATAATGGGTTCATTAAATGCCCATATGAACACAATCTATACATGAAGACAAATACAGGAGGTGAGATGATAATTGTTTGCTTGTATCTAGACAATATGATATATACTGGCAACAACAATATGTTGTTTGAGCAATTTAGACATGCCATGAAAAAAAAAATTGAGATAATAAATTTAATATTTTTTCACATTGAAGTTGACCAATCTATGGATGGAATCTTCATCTCTCAAGGCAATTATGCAGTAGATATATTGAAGATGTTCAAAATAGAGGACAACAAACCAACAATCACACTAGTTGCAACAGGCCTAAAATTGAGCAAGACATATTGCAACAACAATATTGATCCAACTTTCTACAAGAGGTTAGTTGGAAGTCTCATGTACTTGACAACAACCAAACTAGACCTGATGTTTGCAGTGAGTCTGATTAGCAAATTTATGGAAGCACCAAAGAACACTCACTTGCAAGCAAGGAAGATAATTATACGTTATTTCAATGGGACAAGGAACCATGGAATTTTTTATAGCTTGATCAAGTTGACAACATAGATAGTGATTGGACTGGAAGTATAGATGACAGAAAGAGCACTTTGGGTTATGCATTCCATCTTGGATCGAGTGTAGTTTCATGGTCATTAAAGAAGCAACCAATTGTTGCACAACTACTGAGGCTGAGTATGTTGCTGCCACTTGAACCGTATGCTAGGCAGTATGGCTATGAAGAAATTTGGGTGAGCTCAATCATCACCAAGAATGGGTAACAACAATTTACTATGACAAAAATTCGATCATAGTACTATCAAAGGATACAATGTTCCATGGCAGAAGCAAGCACATTGATATCTGCTACCACTTTATTAAAGAGAGGGTAAAATTTAATGAAGTGTTATTTTTTTGTACGTCTAAAGACCAGGTTGTGGATATCTTCACAAAACCTTTGAAGGAGGAATATTTTAACATATTAATGGAAATTCTAGGTGTCAAAATCTTTATGAAACTTTGTTTAAAGGAGGATGTTAGAAATTAAACTAGATTTCACACCTGATAGATCTCTGACATATCTTATCTTCAAAATTTGATCACCGTATTTTAGAGTGGGCGTATTTATTACTGGCAGTTACAAATGTCAGTTATTCAACATTTGGATAGAAACCCAATTTTGAATTAAATGTGTGTCAAAATACTGGTATGCCTTTCCCTTCATCCCCGCTATAAATATGTGAACAAGCATGAGAGGAAACATAAAAGAATAATGAACCAACTTAGAGTGGAATAAGGTAGAGCAAAAGAGAACGGAGTAGATGAAAACAAAGGAGAAAAATAGAAGCACATAATATATCCTGCAAAATGGTTCAGTTGCAGATGAATGTAGATGTATTTCTAAATAGATGTATGTGGATGTATTTCCATATTTGAGAAATAAATAATATTTGCATGTATTTTGCCTTCTATGTATTGTTTGGTTGAATATAAAACTAACTTAGCAAAGTTAGCTTTTATCTTGTTGTTATATGCTCCATTATGTTGGAGATTCCTTGTTAAATATCGTAGTGGAAGAATAGGCTCTATTTTGCATACATCCTTTGTATTTTTTAGCAATGTAGAACAAGAATGTTCTAGCCCACTCTCTAGTTTGCATTGTATAGTGTTCAGTGACTTGAAATAAGTGTCTTAGAACATAGTTACTTTTTAATCTTACTATAGGTTGTGTAAATTATTATTTGTTGCAACCCGTAACATTATCTTTGCTTCAATCTGCGAATTTATTTCCTTTTTAAAATCTTTGGGATATCTTCCTGGTTCCTTCCCGCATAATTCTATTTGTTATAAATCATAGTATATAATTCGTGCTTTCCCCCACTCCATTTCTTGCATCTAAATGCATGTTTTTCTATTATCTTCTGCAGATCAAAATAGATAGTTACAGCCCACAGACTTGAAATCTGCTGAAATCTATGACATACAACAGATATTTTTATACGGTCAACAAAAATTTTCCTCGTGTTCAAGGTCGCTTTGTTCCTTTCGATTTGTAACTCATGGCACTCATATGTCAACGGCTCATTGACATATTTTCTTGTTCTTTCGTGCTCCGGACCAAAGTGTATGCCATCCTGCGCATTATTTAGTTTTCATTGAGATCCTGGGAGATTTCAATGAATAGTAAATTCATGCGTCTAATAAAAATCCTTACTTCTTCAAATCTTATATTCTTCTGGAATCCCTTCTCCAGAAAAAAAGATTTTCATGATAAGGTACATCCTAGATAATATGTTTTTAAGTTAAGATTAAAAAAATTCAAAAGGTTAAATTATATAAAAGATGATTTTTTATCATCTTCCTTTAATAAAAAAAATATCTTGTCTCAAAAATTTAAAAGAAAATAAAACATGTTGTCTCAATTTCCACGACATTAGAATTGAGATGTAACTTTGATTTTGAACTCTCACACTAAAACTCAATTGTGGGAGATGGCTTTGGCCTTAAAAACCTAACTTGTTATATTGCCTAAGTACAAGCTTGCTTAAATACAAAAACAATACTAAAGAAATTTTGAGAGTTAGGTGTGCATGTTATAATTGTATTCCTATTTTCACAACGAGCATATAATGTCAGCTCAACGAGCATATAATGTCAGGTTCCATTAAAAAAATTATAAGAAATATGTTGCTCATTTTAGAAATTAGATTCGGCTTCATATGATTATAAGAAAATATATTTTTATTTATTTTTTAGTTCAATTTTAAAGAATCTTATGTTTTTTATAAAAGATTTAAAAACTTATAATTGATAATTACATACTTGTATTTTTCTTTAAGTTAAAAATTGAACAAGTTTTTTAAAATAAATTATGTTTGAAAATTCATATTAAGATATATAAATAAATATTATATTTGTACTTTGCAACTTATATAGGAAAAAATCTATATAATACATAGGTTACTTAGGAAAAATGTGAGTCTTATTAGTGAGAGTCTGAGTGAGAGTTGGGATCAAGTGTAAGTGTAAGTTGATAGTAAGCACAAAGTGTAAGTAGAAAATAGAAATCAAAGTGTGAGCAAAGAGTAAGCACCATTCTTTGTTTAGATATTAGCAGTAAAGGATTCACGTAAAAAAAATCTAGATAACATAGTAGGAAAGTCAATTTTGAAAGTCCATACTAGAGGTAAGGATGTCATATTTCAAAGTATGAATGTCCTAGTTATCAATAAGAGGAAGAGTGAATCTATGCTCCACCATAAATGACTACCAAGAGCATAATAACATGGTTCTTAAAACCATAGGGTTAATGAAGAGATTATAAATCTATTATACAAATACTAATGCAAACATAATTGTAAAATAGAAATAAAAATAATAATATTTATAATAAACATAAATATTATCCTAAAAAACCTTGACCAAGAAAACCAACAGAAACTCAGAGTTGCACCTCTTTCTTTATATTATTATTGCACTTTTAATAAGCCAATTACTATATATATATAGCATTGAACAACCCTAAAACCAAGTGGTATTAGAATATAATGGGTATAAAACCATGGGCTAAAACCACCCATACCCAGTAATTAAGGAGACCACCTTGAAAAATTAGGAGCCCACACATTATGCTAAGGTGTACAATTTTTATTTTTCTATGCAAAGGATACAACACACCCAACAATCTCCCACTTGTTACATACTTTTCCATGAGGTCTATACAAATCACAAATTCAGCTACTTGGGGAAACTAAGCCCATTGTCTCCCTGCACCAAGAAAATTTCTCAGTACTCATATCTTAGTTAATGAATCTACAACATTTTTTAGAGTCTATCTTCTCTAATTACACCTTCTTCTCTTCAACCATGTCTCTAATAAAATAATTTGGATGGGGGGAAAGCATCTTCTGGATAGAATATAGAGGGCATGAGTTGTGATGACTTGCATAGAAGGAGGGAGACTAGAGCTAGAGCTTGTAGACCTAGTGTGGACATAAGAGGAACTCGATCCAGGTGGTTCCTTGTTTTACTTTATTGTAGGCTTGTTTTAGTTATTTGCTTTTTAGATTTTTTTAATGTTGTGCTCTCTTGTTTTCTCCTTATCACCACCTACGTGGCAATTGTTTGATTTCCATTTGCGTTCTTGCTTGTCTTGTGTTCATTTGAATTGGTTCTTTTTCCCTCCCTATGTAGAGTTGTATGGCTTCCTGGTTGATGGATGATGGTCATGTTTTCCTTGTTGTATGTAAGCCTTCTTGTTCATTTTTGAATGGTAGTTTTGTTGCCTTATTCTAGATGAAGGTACCTCATTTTGAGACCTTTGAGAATATGAGATGTTTTGGTGTGCATCTTCTCTCCATTGCATCGACCTATGCATAGGCTTGCTTGTGTAGTACTTCTATTTCTTGAGCGAGCATTTTTACTAAAGGTTTTGGTTGTTATTTAAGCCTTATGTTATGTTGTATTTACATAAGATTTAACCTAGCACAATCCCTATGATTTGCTTTGCTTTGTGTGCTTGAATTATTGTGCATTTGGGTGTATGTTTTAGATTAATGTTTAAGCTTTAGTATTGTCTTATTGTTGGTGTGCCCTGGGTTTCCTTTTCACCAATGTTGAACCCTTTCTTTAAGTTGTTTAGAGGTTGTGCATGTTTTCTTTATCTTTTATTGCTTGAACCCTTAATAGCCTAGTTTTAGTTTTCAATGCAAGCATGGTCATCTATGGAGTTTTGTTATTTGGTTGTTGACTATATTTAATATTGTTGTAGTTTTATTTATGCTTTAATTAAATTAAGATAAAGTAAGGAAATGTTTGAGCATTGACTTAATGGCTTCTATGTTAGACAAGTTTAAAAGTAAACTAGAATGCAAATGGTTTGATTGAAATGAAAGTAATCAGTAGATTAGAATGTATGTTGGATTATCTGATTTAATTAAATAAAAGTAGATATCCAAATAAGCATATGAAATTTTATTATGTAGAATCTTCTTGATATGTTCTTATTCTTAGAAAATGAAAATCGAGAAGGTTTTTAAATGGTATTAATATCAAGTTTTGGGTCTTAAGGAAAATTAAAATCATTATGAAAGGAATTATGGGGTTCCTTTCAAATTTCATTATAACAGAGGAATTTTTGGGTTCCTTTGAAATTTCATTTGGGTATAGGAAATATGGGTTCCTATGTGATTTTTTTTTTTATGCTTGATTGAATTGTAAGAGGTATTTTAAGAGCTACTTAAAGAGTATTGTTTTGGTTAGAGAAAAAAAAATAATGGGAAAGAAGTATGGGCTTCATTTATGCATGATTGCTTGGTATATCTTTAATTATTGAAAATAATCATATAGAAATGCATTCATATCTTCATAAGAGCTGATATGAACCCTACCTAACTATCATTTTCCATGGAGAGCAAAGGAGATACCAAAGGAAATGGAGGGAATATGAATCCTTTTATATTCATTAGTAGTTTCTCTTCCAAGATTCTGTGGAGGGATTAAGTTATAAATCTCTCTTGATGAAATAGGATTTAATGTAAAAATGATTGGATAATTATTTGGGCAAAGTTTAAGATAACCTTTATTGTTGAAATTATTTCTTGCAAGATTTTATTATGTAATGGCATGATATCTTATGATTCCTTCAATTCAGGATAAATTACTTTGGTTTCATGCTAATGGTAATCATGTGCATTTTAATCAACCTATCATCTTTGTCATATTTTTTTATAATTGGTGTATTATATGAATGCCCATGTACTTGAATCAAAATACTTTCTCTTGGTAGTTATCATGCTTTGCTTAAATATTGCAGAATCTATTTTTGTTCCTAATATGTAAATGTACTATTAAGCATACTTTATTTTATCTACTAGAGAGAGTGATGGTTTTAATTTTAGGATTATTCTCTTTTGTTGATTTTTTTTGGGGTTTTGCGGGGGTTTAGTGGAGAGCTCAATTTTTACCTTGGTTAGAACCCTCTTTCTTAGCCCAAGCCTAAGGTAGTTGCAAGGAGGCAACACCTAGATCACTTATTTTCATGGAGAAACTATCATGCATAATGATAGGAGCTTGAACTAACCATCATAAAGATGGGTTGGTCTATTAGATATAGTTTATATTCTGTCATTTGGATTATGTAGATTTATTTCAAAGGTGCATAATTAGGACATTAGATTACTTTAGGGGGAAGTTATCTTGTTACTTCATGCAATGTAATAAATCCACAAGTGTCAATGTGCAAGTTGTAAATATTTAAGGTATCACTTGTATAGCTAGATAGAGTGTTGGCCAAGTATCCTATTTTTACATATGTAATAAAGACCTCATTTTTAGTATAGAGAAGCAAGGGGAGTTTCGGTGACATAGTAGCTTAGGGATCTTAGTAGGTAGTTTAGTTCTGTGTGGATCACCATCCATTGGTGATAGATGCAATGTAGTCTAGTATCTTTTTGATGGAGTGTTCATTTACTCCATAGCTACATTGTATTCATTTATATATATCATTTATGTTTATTACATATCTCATTAATATTGCAGATTTACTTTCTTTCATATAATTTTGTATCTCGTTATTGTTATCTTCTTTGGATATTGTATCAAAATATAATAGTGTTATAAGAGCTACATTAGATCTAGTCTATGCAGGTCTACAGGAAAATCACCATTATTATTGAGCCTGAGTATTTTGGTAACCTGACATGCCATTGGATCAGTCACTATTAAAATTTCTTAGAATAATCTAGATTATAGAATCAAGGAGAGTCACAAGTGAGGACTGGAGGATATCCCAGTCCCAAAAAATACAAATATTGCAATTGAATAGAGTATTTCCACAAAGTTATAGGAAAACTCGTGAAGACCGGGACAACACTTAATCCACTAGATTGACAGAGCATCTAGTAAAGATCTTGGATATGTAAAATTTGCTAACCGTTTCCTAAAGTTTTTTTTATTGTATATAATTAATTCTCAAAGGATTGGTGCTCCTCCTATGATATAAATCTAGGATACTCCAAATTCATTGCCTGAAGGTCAATGTGCCCTCATAGTGCAGAGATTAGTTTCTTATGTAGGAGAAGAATATTTTGGAATAAGACTTCTAAATAAAATGCATGGTGAGATAGGATATTGAATATCTCCATTGCAGATTGAAAATACCATAGTAGCCTTGTAGAATAGGCCATAGATGCTTGATACAAAAATTCCATATTAACCTTGGAGAATAGGTCATAGAAGCTAGATATAAAAAGATGATATTATCCTTGAAGAACATGTCATATAAGCCTAAAACAAAAAGGCCATAGAAGCCTTGAAGAAGAAACCACAAAAGTCTTGATATTGAAAAGGCCACAAAAGCATTGATATTGAATAGGCTATAGAATCCTTGATATTGAAAAGGCCACATAAGACTTGATACTGAAAAAGGCCATAAAAGCCTTGATCCTAAAAAAGAATTCGAAAGAAATATCTTATTCAAAAGTAGATTAATATTTTAGTATTAATGCATTTGTTATAGGGAAAGGAGATTCAATGAGTTGGGAAACTTCCTTAAAAATATTTAGAAAGGGTATCTTCTTTAGAATCAATTCAGCACCTAAAGCAAAGGATATCAGGAGAAGATCTCATTGAAGGACTTTCAAACTTGGAAGAAGGACTAGGAGAGTCCTACTCAAATCCAGAAGTAGTAGAATCAAAGATACAGGAGCATATCACATCACCAACACTTCAAGGAGTATAAGGTTGAAGAGGTATCAAGTGAATACCATCATAAGCTGCAAAATCAAAGACCTTGGAAAGGTCTCATCGAGCATCTAGAAAAATTTTAGGAAAGCCTTACTAAAGAAATCATCAAATGAGATATCATTGGAGAAATCCACTACCAAGGAGAAGCCCCTGATAGTGAAGAACTTGGAACAATTATCATCATATGACAACAAGCCCAAGAGAAGGATAATTTGGCAAGGAGTGTCAATTTGTAGAAGAAGAATCTATTGAAAGACCTCAATATATTCAAAATCTTGAGAGGAATACTACTTGAAGTTAAAGTTTGATAAGAATACTTGAATACAAAAGAAGATCATCAAATCTAGGAGATTTTTAGACTACCTCTCATAGCAATAAGGCACCACTTAAGAGATAGAGACTTATCCAAATCTATAGTGGAAGGAGAATATTACAAGAGGATAACAAACCACCAAATCCTAGGCTCGTGAAAGGAAAGTTTGTGATCATCATTTGGTGAAGAAGGGGTTGTTCAAAAATAGTCTACAAAGAGTTACAAAACCCTACTCGAAGCAACGACTTGGTGATCTTAGACACCAAGATCTACATCCTCTACATAAGCAAAATAAGGAGTTATAGAAGATTAAAAAAAGTATGCAACTATTGATAGTAACTAAGTCATTAATTAAGATTCATTAGAGCATCTTATCTGGATTAAAGTTGCATAAAGAAAAGTAGATTACAGTCTTCAAAAGTGAAAATAGAAAGAGGTTCATTTTAAGATTCATTTGCATATTAATTAGAAGTTGATTAGATTTTAGAATTATATATATCAACTACCTATCATATACTTAGAAAATAGAAAAGAAGACTAATTCCTAAAATATTAGTTGTAGTGAATTTGTAGAATAACTTCTAAAGATTCATTTTAGGTTATTCTTGAATAGTTGCAGTAGATTAATTAAAGTGCATTATCTTGAGAGTTAAATCGGAGTGATAAGGTGAAATTATTAGTGCATTAAAAAATTTCTATTAGATTTATTATGCACTAGTATACTACTCTCAAAATAAAATTAGTCTTTGTGTTCTTAAAGGGCATACAATATGATTTGTATCAAGTTTCTAAAGACACAATTGAAGCACTAAAATTTAAAACTTGTAGTGGCCAAAAGAAGCCACCCAAAAATGTGTAAAGCCTACAAAAACTTGGATAATAACCTAAAATAAAAATAGAAGCTTCATTGAGACTTGGTGATTCTTAGATCCAAAGCATTAAAAGAGTGAATGCAAGAAAAGAAAATGCAGAAAATTGCATAAACTAAAATCTTTTATCTACTGTTGTCTAAAGCTTGGATTTGATATAAAAGTGTCCAAGCAAAAAGTAAAGGTGTCTACTCATAAAATACAACCTCAAAATCCTTGTATTAGAGGAAGAGAAATCTGCCATGAAATCAAAAATTCATATCTGAAATAAGAGTGCAAAAGAAGGAGGATAATGTACAATCTATAGTACATTTTATTGCACCATTTTAATCTAGTTTTTTACAGTCCAAGAGCAGATTTGGATGTGTCTTCAAAAGGTACAATATCAATAGGAAAAGCAACCAACATAAGAACTCTTCTTTCCAAGCAATAACAACCACTCGAAGGGCGCATATTGGATGGATGAACCTGCAAAACAAAGCCCACAAGAGGTCATCGTCAAAGCTACAAAAAAAGGAGTGCACACTCACTGAAAAAAAAGTAAAGTGGTACAAACAACATCTACATTGTAAAATAAGGCATATAATCCTACCAACATAAACACAAACATCAATACAGACAACATATAAAATGCGTATATCTCTACCAAGGAGAAATGAACAACATCTACTCTACAAAGATGCATAGGTATCAATACGTTGGAAGCATTGAAGATTAAAAAAAATGAGCTAATTTCTTGGTGAAGAACATCCATAAAATGAAGTATAAAATTTGCTACTTAAGCTCCATAGTACCTCATCTATCCACCTGCATAAAATATGGTTGCTTGCTACTCAAGAAATGTAGCAAAGCAAAGGAATGGCAGACTAAAAGATCTAAGGAGTTATAATAATATACTTGGAAGGTATTATGGTAAAGTTCTACATGCAAATAGCATGAATTCCACTTGGCATCAATATTTCAAGAGCAAGCATTACAAGAGTGTTGCCTCTCAAATGCCCAAGTATTCGAACTTCGTTCCAACTTGAAAGCACGAGGATACAGAAATAAAAATGAAATAGGGCTCCAAGTACGATGCAAAAACGAAACTAAACTTAACGCTAAATCCTACGAATCGAAAACGCATGAAATAGGAGAAAGCATGAACAAATCGAAACCGAACAAAGAAAATAAGGAAGACAGCCCTTTCTTTTATTGATATCTTTTAGAACTCAGTTACAATTCGCTTCCTCCCCTTTTAGGGGGGCGAGGAGCGTTAAATTCATTTCTTTGTTACATCCATGGATGCCATTCCTTCTTGTGCGTGCCCACATGTAAAGTGGGCGGACCAAATGTCACCGCCACTTGTGTATACGGATGTGGACTCGTTGTTGCTCCTCTAATGTCCATATACTTCATTAAAAGAAACAAGAAATAGTCAGTAGCACCTGCGGATGAGATGAAACATGCAATCCCCAAGCCTACGATTAGTGCATGCAAGAAGTAGATAAAACGATGACTAAAATGTATCCGAATGATCTAAAAATTTGACAGGGACATAGAAACATCACCAGGAAGGCATTGCAAAAAGAACAGTCAGGAAATTCCTCACCAATTTGAATTCGCTTTGGGGCGGGATGAATTTACCTGCAACAAAATGCCAGATAGCACCACTCAAAATGTCACATCTAGACAACTCCAAATCTCTTGCAAAAGTGGGGGTTAGCTAATTGGGGGAATTTTGAGATGACCCAGATGGTCATATTTCCCCAATTTTGCCTCTAACACCCAAATTTTGATGGTGCCCTCTGCAAGTTAGTAAAGACGAAAAATGATAAAACATGATAAGATTTGCTCAAAACATTACGAAATCGAAATTGCAAACTATCTAAGCAGCATAAGATGAAATGCAAGATAAAAATGATAGAAAGAACAATTTGCCATAGATTCCTAATCATTCCTAAAAGGGACAATTAGATTCGCAGCAGTGCGGGGCGCCCAGGCGGGCCACCCACCGTTGGGACCTGATTTTGGCACCAATCCACTTGGGATGGGTCCAAAATCTCTTGTAAAGTGTTGTCAAAAAATTGGGTGGTATTCTATGGCCAAATTTTGGGTTTTGGGCTCAATATTTGACCTTCCAATGATCACCCAATGACCTCCTCTCTAAAAGAGATCACGGATGTGAAAGGCACAAATCAACTAAGGGTGTATGGGGAAATAAAATGGCAGCACTTCATTGCTTAAAATGCTCTCTCTCCTTTTCTTTTTCGGAGTGAGGAAACTCACCAATTTATAGACCTGGAGGTCTCTTGAATTGGGCATGCAGAGGCGCAACTTAGCAATCATGCCTTCCCAGGAGGAAGGAGATTCCTCCCTAAATAGGGACTTCATGACTGCCCTTGTAACAACCTCTAACACTCGAAAATGCTCACCCACACTCCCATGCGATGAAGGAAGCGTTAAGTGGCAGATCTGAGCTGCCATTTGTCAAGATTTGATTTTTTTCCCGTCAAACCTACAATTCGCCCCACCCTGGAGCGAATTATGAATTCATCCTTGGGTGGGGCGAATCCCAGTTTGAATTCGTCCCTGGGTGGAACGGATATTGAGCAAAGTGCTTGAAGGTGCCAAAATGATTTTTGACCTTCCAAAACTGCTGTGAGAGTGGTTAGGACCACTGTTTAACCTCTAGGGGCTGCCATTGGGGCTGTGTGTGTCAATGCGATCAGTGTTTGTAGTCACATAATCGGATTGGTGTTGTTTTGGTGTCTACAAATGCCCCTTTTTGGGATGCACTATGCAAGGCACAGCTTCGATCAAAAATAGATAACCAAAGAACTAATGATTAGGGTTTCTTAGTGACCTAACCAACTTTTGATGCCCTAAGTATGGAAAGGGCATGCATTCTTGAATCCTTGCTTCTGACGAGCGAAGGAACTCAATTCAAGTGTTAACATTTTTTGGTGAGGTGTTATTTGAGTAGGATGGTGACAATTTGTAACCCCAACGTCTATTTTGGATGCTAAGAATGTCAGGAACGAAGGTGCCTTCATTCGACAACTCTAATGCTATTTTTGGGTGGGTTTTGACCCTTTTGGTGATGTCGTGTGGGGATGAAATTCTCAAAAATCCATCCTCCCGTGGAGCGGTTCAGCTATGGTAGCCTTCTTAGGGAGTAGGATAGTGAGGATTTGTGACCCCAACATCGGTTTTGCATGCCTGGAATGTCAAGTGCAAAAGCACCTGCATTGGACAGTTTTATTGCTATTTTTGGTGCATTTTTGTGCATTTTTTTGTTGTTTTTGAAATTTGTGTGCTGAATTCGTTCCAAGGTGGGACGAATTCCTATGTAGTATTCGTTCAAGGGTGGTACGAGTGCTAACTAGAGTGCTTGTCCCAGGGAGGAATGATTACAGGCTCAAAAAGCCTATTTAAAGGTCAAAACTAGGTTTTGGGCTCATTTGCACTTGTTTTTTTCTGGCGATTTGGAGCTTTGGGGAGGAGGAGGTTAATTCTGTGAAGCAAAGCACTACCGAATTTCTCCCGACATCATGAGTGCATGAATCGGAACGAGTGGTGAAGCCGAAGCGAGACCAGTAAGTGATCCTCCTCGTTATTGCTTGAATTTTGTTGTATTACAATTTTAAAGCCGCAAATTTATTTGTTTTTACTTCTCTTTTTTGTATTTTGTTTCAAATGTAAAAATAAAAAACCTTAGTGAAATAGATGCATTTATTTGTTTTTGTATGGCTTCATTAAACTTAGGTTGAAATCCTAGTGGAAACCATGTGTGTTTGTGTCCATTTTTTGTAAACCAAAGAAGCCCTAGGCTAACAAAACAAAATCGAAACTCAGCTGAAAACATAGGCTAACCCTAGTCAAGTTTTATTGTTGTTGGGGTTAATTTATTAGTTAAGAGTTGAAAACCCTAGGTTGACAAATTAATTTTACTTTTTTTGTTGTTTTTGCTTAATTTATCGATTTGAGAGTACAAAACCCTAGGTTGACAAATTAATTTTTTGAATTTTGATTTTTTTTGTTTAATTTATCAATTTAAAGTTAAAAACTTTAGGCTGACAAATTAATTTTTTGAATTTTGATTTTTTTGTTTAATTTATCAATTTAAAGTTAAAAACTTTAGGCTGACAAATTATTTTTTTTGAATTTTGATTTTTTTGTTTAATTTATCAATTTAAAGTTAAAAACTTTAGGCTGACAAATTAATTTTTTTGAATTTTGATTTTTTGTTTAATTTATCAATTTAAAGTTAAAAACTTTAGGCTGACAAATTAATTTTTTTTTAATTTTGATTTTTTGTTTAATTTATCAATTTAAAGTTAAAAACTTTAGGCTGACAAATTAATTTTTTTTGAATTTTTATTTTTTTTGTTTAATTTATCAATTTAAAGTTAAAAACTTTAGGCTGAAAAATTAATTTTGTTGTTTTTGTTGTTTTTTGAGTTGTGCATTGTTTGATGTAGTGTTGCATATTCATGTTGTTTTTTATGCAGTTTTTCATGAGTTTTACTGGTTTTGTGTTGTTTTCTTCTGCAGGTTGTGAAGAGTCGGTATTGTGTGCCTACTATTTTCGTGGAAGTGCGGGAGGCACTAGTTGTGGCTGACTGGGAGTGGCTTGATGCCCTCGGGCTCAAGTAGGTGGCTCGGCTGGAGCCAGTGATTGGGGATCAGGCCTACCTGATGACCCTGATCAATTTGTGGGATCCTCGGATGAATACCTTCCATCTCCCAATAGGGGAGATGACGATTACTTTGGAGGATGTCTATCGAATTCTTTGGATTCGATAGATGGACTGCCAATCAGGATGATGTCATGGGATCAATGGATAGCAGTGCTGACACGATGCTTCGGGCATGGGGAGGAGCTGGGTGTGGAGAGCCCAGTGGAAAATGCAGAGGGCGACTGCCAGATTGGTGGTATATTAGTGCGATGGTGGCTTGAGAGGGGTGTGTTAGGAGTGAGGCACATAGTACTGATGGGCCTCATCTCTAACATGCTACTACCTAACTCGTCAGGCATGAGGTTCCCATGGAACCTTCTGGATGTTGTCTATCGACTGGTGGAGTGTTCGACGCATGAGCCTTTGATCATGAGGTGGGGATAGATGTTGCTGGCATAGCTCTATGGTGAGTTTTACGAGGTTCGTTTCCAGAGTCGAAAGGGGATTAGCTGCAGCTATCTGTTGCAGAGTTGGGCTTGGCAGCACATAGTGGTGGAGAGGCTAGGGGGGTTATCGTGGATGACTCAGGTGGAGATGGTGGATAAGGATATAGGTTATGCAACTCTGTGGTGGCGGTTTGAGGAGTAGGGACAGAGTCAGCGATGGGTAGGTGTCATGGGGCACTATGCCAATGCTTTTGCTCAGCTTGCTCCAGGGGAGGTGTTTTGGTGCCCCTATTGGGACTTTCCAGCCTGGCCTGAGGCTGGAGAGTGGCTCCAATGGGTACACAAGGAGCGATGGCTGATTGGGCAACATGGGACCGAGCATGAGTTCTTCCCTTACAGCCAGGTGACACGATAGTTTGGGGTGCACCAGGGGTTTCCTGGTGAGCCCATGGTCTATCGATGTCGGGGGGATGAGAGGACTCTAGACCGATCGGTCATTGCACCACTAGGTGAGGATTCAGATGCGGTGATTGATGTCCCAAATGTGGACGACGTTGAGACTACCATGGAGTATGACCAGTGGTGGATACTACAATGATGGCACGGAGAGAGGCCATTGGGAGGCACAGAGGCAGCAGCAATAGGTGGGGAGGGTGTCGAGGTACCAGGAGATGATTGGGGAGCTCCGCTAGAGGATGTGGACATGGTGGAGGTAGATGATGTGAATGTGGATTTTGGGGTTTCAAAGCAACTGAATATGTAGGATGTCACGGAGTAGTGGGAGCTAGAGCAAGCTGCTGTTCCAGAGATGCCAATGCCTCAGGCAGTTTCAGAGGACATAGAGTCCAAGTTATGCACTGAGAATGCACGATTGGAGGGGCTACTATGGAGGTGCAATGAGGAGCTAGGGGATGCACTGCAGGAGAGGGATCTCCTGCACATGCAGTTGGTAGAGAAGGAAAATGCGTGGGTTGCGTACCATCGGTAGGATGGGGACACTAATGCTACACAGGAGAGGGATCTCTTACGGACGCAACTTATGGAGAGGGATAGGGATTTGGCACAATGCGATGAGAACTTGGCTACGTATCGCCAGTAGGAGATGGACTTGGTGTGGTAGCAATTGGAGCTAGAGGCAGAGATTAGCCGCCTTGACAGGCGGGTCCCTACTTTTAGCAGAGGTAGATCGTTGCACCGCTCAAGATGGAGCGAGACTGAGTAATCAACATCCTCTTAGCATAGGTGACTAGATGAGGGGGGCTCGAGTAGGCGTGATGCGGGGGCTAGCAGTAGCCACCCTAAGGGGTCTCATAGGACCCACACCATGGGGGGTAGTTCCCGTTGCACCGATCCTACATGATCATGGTGGCCGACGCCCTAGGCTTGGGGGTTTTTTGAGCTTTTAGATTTTTTTGTGGGGTCACAGGACTGGTTCATTGTAGCCTACGGGCATTTTTGATGATATATACAGATGAATTTATTTTATTTATGCACATGTCATGATTTGATGTTATGTATGATGATTGATGAATATGGATGTATGCATGTTAATTTATATTTATGGATGTATATGTTTTGATGGAATGCAAATGTTTTTAATTTATATGATATGCAGATGGAATGAATGAATTGAATTTGTGATTTTTGGCGGTCGCACCATAGACTATTTAGAGTTTATGGTTTTTTGTGCTGGGTGATTGCTGTGTGACCTGACTTTCTTCATGTATGTGGGCCATGTTTTTTTTTTTTTTTTTGTATTTTCTGATGGCAAGGTGAGAATGAAATATAGCAAGTTGGTTTCAAATGTAGTTAAGGTTTTCTGAGACTCAGATGTTTTAACTAACTAGCCACGACTGTACTTTATCTTACAATACTTTTGAACAAGGTATGAATCGGACTTGTCTTTGACCAAGTTATGTCACATCCTTGTGTGTGCCATTGAGTTCTTTTATGTGGTATTTGTCGGGATACCACCAGTGCCAAATAGGCTTCCAACCAAACCTGTACTGAGGATCACCCAATTAGCCCCGCTAACTCCTTTGTTGTGTTTAGTCCAATTAATCTGTGGTGTTGTCTAGGGTACCATAAGCTAGCTCATCCACATGCAAACATTGATCTGTACACAAGTTAATGTGATAGATATATCATCATGCGGGAGGTTTACCACGAGTGACCGATAGGCTATCAACCAAACCGGTACTAAGGTTTATCTCATGACCTTTTGAATGTTGAGAGTTCCAGGGATTCAAGTTTGACTCCCTTCTTTTCTTCAATTGTATTGGGATACTTGCTCTTTTGTAGTGATAATAATCACTGTTTATTTTTGTTTTTTTCTTTTGAGCAAGGTATTTGGATATGGAGTGATGAGAATCACTATTTATGTGCTTTTCTTGGTGTATGCACTTTGGTTGTGATGTCAAATTTTTTGGAGGTTTGAATTTTGCAAATTTTTGATGTTTTGCAACTTTTGGAAAACTTGGGATTTCTTGGGGAATTGGGTAGGGAAGATGCTTGTCCTTTTGCCAACTCTCAGCATTCTTGGGGTCATTCACACAGGGGGATGAGCAAGATAACTGTTTCGCTTATGGTGACCTGGATTGCTTTGTAGGTTTCATCTTTCGTTCACACAACTTGGGAATTATTTTTATGTGTTTTAACTTGTGTTGGGATGCTACGTAACAAGGTATGATCCAAGTAAAACTCTACCTGTGTAAAATCTATCTGACTTGGTACAGTACGTGGCTAGAAGGCTATTGACAGCTAAATGATAGAACTCTTGATACATTAGAAGACCATTGACTATAGTATGGCGAAAATATGTGACTGGCGTTTATTTTTGATGGACTATTTATAGAGCGGAGAAATGTGGAACAAGATGGATTTGCCAAGTAATTACAGTCTATGGTGCCTTGACCTGTATGACCACAAATATGCGATGTATGGATGTGATGCATAATGCAGCTATATATTTTTGTGTTTTTGATGGATTGATTTGTGTGAATATGAAGATGATATGCAAAAAGAGATCTTTATTTTTGTGACAATTTTGAGCATGCATGGAAATGAGATGCAAATTTTGTTATTTTTGATGATTTTATTGTTTTTGAATTTTCTTATTTTTTACCAAGTGATTGTGGGAATCCTTGGGGCGTTTTGGTTTGACCAAAGGGATAATGGTAATCCTTGGAGCGTTTTGGGTTGACCAAGCGATTATGGGAATCCTTGGAGCATTTTGGGTTGACCAAGCTATTATGGGAATCCTTGGAGCTTTTTGGGATTGACCAAGCGATTATGGAAATCCTTAGATCTTTTTGGGGTTGACCAAGCAATTACGAAAATCCTTGGAGCATTTTGTTTGGGCTATGGCTCTTATAAACATGGAATGGCCGCAAATGACTGATGTTAAGGGGTTCTAGTTCCTTGATTTCATCAATAGAGGTTAGCCGGTATGTTCCAGGTCCTATTTTGCTATCAATAACATAGGGAACTAAACATTTTGCCATGAACTTGTCCCTTAGATGGGATGACAAACTAGAATTCTGATGGTTCTCTTTCAAGACCAAGTCATCAACCCGAAAGTCCCTCAAATGAACTTTCATGTTGTATGCTTTCTTAAGTCGCTCTTGATAGATAAATAAATGCTCGAGAGCATTAATGCATCGTTTGTCAAGAAACATAAGCTGGTCTAACCAGGCATATCACGCAGTATCATCATCGACAAACTCTTGCATTGATATGCGCAGGGAAGGAATTTCCAACTCAAGAGGCATGAAAGCCTCGGAGCCATACACGAGCGAAAACGAAGTTGCCCCAGTGGGCGTCCGAATGCTAGTGCGATAAGTCCACAGGGCAAGTGGGATCTAAATGTGCCAATCCTTATGAATGTCTACGACTGTCTTTTTGAGGATGGTAACTAGCATTTTGTTCGACGCCTCTGCTTGCCCATTTGCCTGCGGATAATAGGGTGTCAAAAAATTATGCTAAATTTTGTACTTTGTGGTCAAAGCACGCACATATTTGTTCTTGAATGACGTCCCATTATCCGAGATGATCTTGGATGGAATACTGAAATGACATATGATGTTGTGTAAAATGAACTCTGAAATATGGGGTCCTGTGGTAGAGGTAAGCAGAACCGCTTCCAACCACTTGGTGAAATACTCTGTGGTCGTTATGATAAATGTGTGACGACCTGACGATGCAGGGGAGATCTTTCCAATTAGATATAGGCCCCACTGTGAAAATTGCCAAGCTGATTGGATTGATTACAAGGCCTAGAAAGGTACATGTGTCAAATTAGCATGGTGTTGACATTTCACGCACTTCCTGACATATGCACAACAATCTTGCTCTAAAGATGGCCAATAATAGCCCATGCAAAGAATACGATTTATGATGGCCATACCACTGAAGTGACCACTGCATGTACTATCATGCACTTGGGTGATTGCCTAAGTGGACGCTTGCGGGTCCAAGCAACGAAGGAGGATTCCTTCATAGCTATGACGGTACAAAATGTCTCCTAACAAGACATACTTTACCACTTTCTGCTTGAATACTCGTTTCGTGGCATGCGTCAATCCAAGCGGGAGATTACCTAACTTGAGGTAGTCCCTTATAGGTGAATACCAATCCTACTGACCAAAAGCCTCGATGGTATGAACAGCCAGTCCCTCTTGAAGTGCTTGATCGATGTGACCTTTCCCTGCAGGCTTTTGAGCTGCTTGATGGTAGTTGGGGGAAGCATTTCAAGGATTGCCTTGAATTTGTTTAGGTCAACCTCGATGCCTTGCCTTGAGACTATGAAACCCAAGAGTTTTCTAGATGTGACGCAAAATACACACTTCTTGGGATTCAGTCTGACTTTATGTTCCATGAGGCAATCGAGGATCTTGCTTAAGTCATCGAGATGATCTGGGTGCAAAAGAGATTTGGCCAACAAATCATCCATGTAATCTTCCAAATTTTTGTGCATGTAATCATGGAAGATGTACGTCATGGCACGTTGTTGGGTGGCACCAACATTTTTAAGTACAAAAGGCATGACCTTGTAACAAAATGTCCCCCAAGACGTTGTAAACACTGTTTTTAGCTGGTCCTCAGGATTGATACAAATCTGATTGTATCCCGAGAAACCATCCATGATGGAAAGCATTTCATGATCCATTGTAGTGTCTACCAAGGCATCGATGCTTAGCAAGGGGAAATCATCCTTAGGAATTGCTTTGTTTATATCTCAAAAATTAGTGCATATGCAAATCTTCCCGTCGGGATTTTTGACGAGCACCATGTTGGACAGCCATGGCAGATAATCCATGCAGATGACAAACTGTGCATCCAATATCTTTTGCAATTCATATTTGACCATTAAGGCCACTGTTGGGTGCATATTGCGTAGTTTTTAATTTACTGGCTTGACTGTCAAATCAAGCGTCAGATTATGCGTGACTAGCTGCAGATCTAGTCCTAGCATGTCTTTGTATGACCATGCAAAAACCTCCTTCTTCTCTTTGAGAAGGGTAATGTAGTCGGCTTGATTTTCAAGGGATAAGCTTACCCCCAAATTGATAATTTGTGGATTCATTGGATCTGAGCTGATGTCTATGTCAGTCATCTCCTTGACCGACATGTGGGATCCGTCCTCCAACTGGTGTGGAGTTGGGATCAAATGGATATCATTTGCTGAGTGTAAATCCATGTTGGGAACCTCGGGTTCCTCTTTAGCATGGAAGATATCCTGAGTTGACCTAGGGGTAAAATGAAGCATTTCATCGAAATGCCAGTACTATGATGGGGATGGCGGTGAATTGACATGATACCAGTCTATGGCATCTATGTCTAGGTACAATGACTATGCCGGATCAGCCAGGTTGTGGATGGGGGTAGTTAAGTCAATGGATATAATGTTGATGAAATGATTTTGGCTCGTCCTGCTTGAGCAAATTGATCTGGCCCCATTGTGGTTGTTTCGCTCTCTGTGGTGGGGCCTGATTACCTTGGGGTGGCACTTGCTCGATTGGAGCCTCTAGAGGGAACATCGTCAAGAGGCTCTCTTGATAGTCATTCATGGGGACCACTTTTGAATGATCACTATCTAATTTGAAGGGGTCCCATGGTGCCACCTCATATTTTGATTCGTCCTCTGAGGACCCTTCTTGACATTGCCTAGACCCTCCTTGAAAATTAGATCTCGAGCTTTCTCCTCTCTCGAGCGGAGGGAAGGGATTGCGAGGGCCAACAAGGTTGATTTTCGTTAATGGGGGATAATCCCTAAATGTATATGTGGTGTTAGGGTTGGCATATTGATCTGATGCCAATACCCCCTTATTGCCTATCCCTAGGCCTTACATGTTCTCCACCAAGATGTCCAAGGGTAAGGGGTGGTTGAACCCTACTCCTGACTTGTCATATGGCATTTGGTATCTTGGTTGGCAAAGATCACGTACCTCTTGCTCATACCTGCCTAACCCATAGCCGTGCCAATTGCATTAGCCAAGGTATCTCAGAGCAAATTCTGGGTTAGAAAAATAATTGACATTTTTGGCAAAAGGCTCTTCATCTTTGTCCTCTTGCGTGCATGGTGCAATGCCATGATCGAGGCCCCCATACACAAAATTTGTCTGCTTCTGCGGGTAGCCTAGGGGAACAATAGTGCCAATGGGAATGCGAGGTCTCCCCATGTCTTGCATGGACTCTAGTGTGGGCGTTGCTACAATATTCTACACCAGATACTCCCCCAGGGCCGTATTGGCCATTTCAACGGTGATCATTGGTAGTTGAGGGGGAGGGAATGGAAGCTCTCCCTGAGTCCACTCCATGTCAAGTGAACTAGGAGCCTCAACTTCCATTCGGTTATGCATCTCCTCAGTAGAGATAGTTGATACTGATGGTAGTGTCTCTTCTAAAGGTTTTGCCTCTTCCAGGGGTTTCTTCCCTTTGTCCTTCTGTTTGGCCCCCAAAGATGGTGTCATTTGTGGAGGTCCAGACGATGAAGATGAACCCGACTGGGGTTTTGAGGAACTTACTAACAGGGATGCCTACAGAATTGGACCCTGTTTAGATGGATTTAATTGGAAATCCAAATGTGTTGATGGTAGGGTCGATTGCGGCATCAGCTGCACCACATTACAATACTTAAAGGGTTCTAAGTCCGTCGGGACTACATGCACCTCCCCTTCAAATGTATACTTTAAGCATTGGTGAGCTATCGAAGGGACACACTTCATGTCATTGATCCATGGCCGAACCAACAAGATGTTGTAGGCCATCTCACCCTCCAATATGTGGCACAATGTGGGTATGGTATTTTGTCCCACTTGGATTGGTAGGACTATTGTGCCAACTATGGAGCAGATTTCATTATTGAATGCTCGCAGAGTGTAGGTGGAAGCTGTGATGTGAGATGCAGGCAACTTCAGATGTTTTAGGGCCATAGTTGTGATGATATTACTGGACAAGCTAGTTTCTATCAACACCCTCTTGTATGGGATCCCATTGACCCACGCGATAATGTGCAGGGGTGGATCCGCCATGTCATCAGTCACTGATCTCAATTCGTCTTCCCGAAATGTGATTACTGGCTTAGTGCATCATTTGACATGTCCCACGAAGTTGTTGAAAGAATTTTTTCATGGGGCTGCAACTCGATGGCTTTCAATATCTCCATTAGAGCCTCTCGTATATGGAGAGCCTAGCCAAGGTGGTCCTCAAAATCTGAGTTAGTTTGGTTTAAAGTGTGGCCACCGGCTTAGGCAGAGGAGGTTGTGCAAGGTGTTATTATGGTTGCGATGTTGTTGGCACCTCTCCTGCAGCTACCGCAGGAGCATCTGTGCTCGGGTAACTCCTATTTTGAGTCACTATACTGATCATCCCTACATACCCCTGCATGGGGTAGTTTTTTTTGACCTCATTAACTTGTAGGGTCTTTGCCTGTGAAGCATAAGCAAGCAAGGGATCTTTAAAGACCTCCATTTGTTGATTGCTTGGTGCCATAGGATTATCTACTGCTAGTATCTTGTTATCAATTAGGTCTTGCACCAGGCCCTTAAACTTCCAATAGGCATTTAGGTCATGTCCCTGCCATCTGTGGAACCTACAGTACAAGTCCTCCCTATACCCCTTAGGCTTGGGAGTATTGGGGTCTATGGTTTGAATCTCTGGCAGGTTGATCAAATTTGCCGCTAACAAGCGGTCAAATAGGGAGTCCCTAGACTATGTGTAGGGTGTGAATTGTTGCCTAGGGCGATGCTACTGACTCTGTTCTTGCCTATGATTTTCTTTGTCATAGTTTTTAGGAGGCACTGCCTGATAGTTAGCCTTTTAAGGCTATGTTGCTTATGCAGGCTTAGGGACATTGATAGCAAATTAATTGACCACGACGGGTTTCTATTGCGTAGTCCCTATTTTTTTGTTCTTGTTCCATTCTTTCTTCTTAGGTTTGGCTATCTCACCATACTGTACTTGATCTCTTCAATGATCCTGACTTGTGCCAGGGCTTCTTCCAAGGTGGCATATTGTTGCAGCTGCAATAGCACAAAGATTGATCTCAAACAGCTCTTTGAGAACATTTGCGTGAGGTCGAACATAGGGGGAAGGTAGGGCAGCTTTGAAAGCAAAGTCCTCCATCGATTCCCATAGGTCGCCATGGTTTCCTCCTCATACTACCTGAGGCTGGCTAAGTCACTCAGTGACACCTTCTTCTTGGTGTTGAAGGCAAAGCGTTCGAGGAACGCATCCACTAACTGATGTAAGTTGTTAATGTTGTGCTTTGGTAATTGAGTAAACCAATCCGAAGCAGGGCCTACGAATGTGGTTAAAAACATTCTTAATAACAAAACATCATTGTCCTGAATACCGAAGCATCGGCTCAGGAATCTCATCACATGCTCTTGAGCATCCTCCTCACCTCTAAAGGTTGCCAACTGAGGCAGCTTAAAGTGTTTAGGGTAAGTGGGTGCTGGCACGGACGGATGCACATGATGACTGTGGAGTTGGCGTAAAGTGGGCTTTTGGGGCCCAAAAATTTTGGTCTCCACAGACTCCAAATGCTCTAGCAACACTTTATACGCATCTAAAGATTTAATCTCTTCTTATTTAGTTTGCTCCCATTGTGGGTTGTGGGAGACTTGAGGCCTATAAAGGGGTGGCTGGATGGCAACCCCTCCGCCTTGGTAGGGCATTTTGGCTCGCTCTTCTTCTTGCTCATATTCCTCATAAGCTTCCTAAGGAGTCTCTAGATGAGACCTATGACCCTGGGTGGGTCCCCATGGAGGGTACCCATCGTTGTTCCGAGGAGTGGCCTCCCGCTCAGGTCTAGGAGGTCTCGAAGGCAACACTTGGTAAGGTCACGGAGACCTATCTTGCACCAAGGGATTATGCCTCATACGGTTTTGCTCTTTGGGTGCGAGGGGTTGGAACCCTATCAGGCACTGGGTTATGGAGCAACTCATATGTTTGTCACTGAATGTGCTCTTTGCTAAGGCGATATAGATGCTCTAGCTGCTACTAGTCTTGCTCAAGCCGCATGATCTGCGCTTGGTGGGTGGCATGTCTGGTGACTGCCAAGTTAATTTGTTCCACCATATTGAGCCTAGGAGTCCTTGATGCCTCTCCTATGCACTTACCTCGATCACGATGATTCAATATCTCAATAGGTTGCTTCCCTCTATTGAGGTTGGTGGAATTTACCCGAGGCTTTGGACTCAGTAGGTGATCATGGTATATAGCAAGTGCAGAGGCACATGGCTCTCATGCTGTACATTGCTCTTGAGGAATGTAATGGTCTTCCTCATGCTCCCTTTCGTATGTGTGAAAGGGATGGGCAGATTTGGCTCACCCTGCTTGAAGAGCCTTGCACTGTGGGTTTTGTCTATTAGCTCTAACAGTGATGGGGGGAAAAGAAGGGATGCCATAATCATGTGGCCTCTCCTCTTGGACACTATGCCTCTCTAGAACTTCATCGCACGGTGGCCACTCATATCAAGCTTCTAAGGGAGCCTTCCTATCTATGTTGAGCGCCACGTGTAAGGACTCCTCCTGAAAGGGGCTATGATGAACGAGTGTGTCCCTAAAAGGGGTGTCCCTATAGTTCCATCTTGACATGGAATGATGAGGACTCTCTTGTGGGTCGGGCCACCAAGGCGGTATGACCAAGTCCTTAGGGCTATAGCGGAGGTGACTTGTGCCCCCTTGTACACTTTCTACGGTTTTCGCCCTTGATTGGGCTTGGGTATGTGTGTACACCATGGTGGTGTTTTTCTATAAGCTATGTAGATTTTTATCTCTTTTTATGGTTTTTATGCTACACTAAACAGAAAAGAGCACACACACACAAAGCAGTGATTATCTCGTTTAAAGATTGAGAGTGTGTCCTAGACCTAGTTTAGTGTGTTTTGGTTTTTGTTTTTGTTTTTTTTTGTTTGTTTTTGAAGGTTTTTGTAAAGAACATTTAAATGCAAAATGATGGCTCTTATGGCTCCCAAAAATGGTCGCCCCTTCGATATACCATTGCTAGGCCGATATACCAACCTCTCTATATACCCACCCTTATGTGAGGGAAACTATAGGTACGTGAGAGCAGATGGTATGTGGAACGTAGGCGATACGGAAGGGGAATCACCCTGTTTATGACCTACCATAGAAGACTTATCCTCATGCACTAGGAATCACCCCAGCTACACTCGGTCAGCTTTCGTCAGGATTTACATCTAGCAACAGTAGCGATCAAGGTAATGGATGCAAAAATTCAATCCAAGGTGGTGATGAAATCCACCATTGGTCTTGATCAAGGGCTAGGGTTTTACGACTAGCTCCTTGGTGTTTAATTTGCCACATGATGTGTGGGGTTCTTTTTATTTTGCAAAAATGAAACAAGCAAGCAATAAAAGAAAACTTTCCCTAAGCAAGCAAGTAACCCCAAAACAAAAAACTGAAAACAAAAATTGACAGGAAAAGTTCAAAATCCTTACCTCTTCTCTACCCAGATCTTTTGGCTCTGAGTTTCTGCCATGAAACTGAGTAGAGAGCTATTCATCCCTAGATGGAATGAATAATAGCACTAAATTTGTCATGGGGTGGGGTGCATTCAAATTTGTCCTAGGTAGGACGAATTCTAGCTCTGTATTCACCATAGACTAGAATGAACAGTAGTCCCGCATTCAAAAAATGATACCTGCAAGCAAAAAGCAAGTTTTGATCAGATTTCTGATCTTAAAAATAGAAGGACAAGGTCCCATTGTGATCACCACTGAAAGCACAAGAATACAAAAACAAAAAGGAAATAGGGCTCCAAGTACGATGCAAAAATGAAACTAAACTTAATGCTAAATCCTACGAATCGAAAACGCATGAAATAGGAGAAAGCATGAAAAAATTAAAACCGAACAAAGCAAATAAGGAAGACAACCCTTTATTTTATTGATATCTTTTCGAAATCAGTTACAATTCGCTTCCTCCCCTTTTAGGGGGCGAGGAGCATTAAATTTATTTCTTTGTTACATCCACGGATGCCATTCCTTCTTCCGCATGCCCACATGTAAAGTGGGTAGACCAAACATCACCGTCACTTGTGTATATGAATTTTGACTCACTACTGCTCCTCTGATGTCCAGATCCTACATTCAAAGAAATAAGAAACAGTCAGTAGCACCTGCAGATGAGATGAAACATGCAATCCCTAAGCCTACGATTAGTGCATGCAAGAAATAGATAAAACGATGACTAAACTGTATCCAAATGACCTAAAAATTTTACAGGGGCATATAAAAATCACTAGGAAGGCATTTCAAAAATAAAAGTCAGGAAATTCCTCACCGATTTGAATTCATTTTGGGGCAGGACGAATTTACCTACAACAAAATGCTAGATAGCACCGCTCCAAATGTCACATCTATACAGATCCAAATCTCTTGTAAAATTGTGGGTTAGCTAATTGGGGGCATTTTGAGATGACCCAAATGGTCAGATTTCCCCAATTTTGCCTCTAACACCTAGATTTTTATGGTGCCCTCTTCAAGTTAGTAAAGACGAAAAATGATAAAACATGATAAGATTTGCTCAAAAAATTACGAAAACAAAATTGCAAACTATATAAGTAGCACAAGATGAAATGAAAGATAAAAATGAAAGAAATAACAATCTACCATAGATTCCTAATCGTTCCTAAAAGGGACGATTAGACTCGTAGTAGTGTGGGGACACCCGGGCAGGCCGCCCACTATTGGGACCTGATTTCGGCACCAATCCACTTGGGATGGGTCCAAAATATCTTGTAAAGTGTTGTCGGAAAATTGGGTGGTGTTCTATGGCCAAACATCAGGTTTTGGGCTCAAGATTCGACCTTCCAATGATCACCCAATGACCTCCTCTCTAAAAGAGATCACGAATGTGAAAGGCACAAATCAACTAAGGGTGTATGGGGAAATAAAATGGTAGCACTTCGTTGCTTAAAATTCTCTCTCTCCTCTTCTTTTTTGGGGTGAGGAAACTCACCAATTTATAGACCTGGAGGTCTCTTGAATTGGGCATGCAGAGGCGCCACTTGGAAATCATGCCTTCCCAGGAGGAAGGAGATTCCTCCCTGAATAGGGACTTCATGACTACCCTTGTAACAGCCTCCAATGCTCGAAAATGCTCACCCACACTCCCATGTGATGAAGGAAGCATTAAGTGGCGGATCTGAGCTGCCATTTGTCAAGATTTGAATTTTTGCCCGTCAAAACTATAATTCACCCCACCCTAGAGCGAATTATGAATTCATCCGTGGGTGGGTTGAATCCCAGTTTGAATTCATCCCTGGGTGGAACAGATATTGAGCAAAGTTCTTGAAGGTGCCAAAATGATTTTTGACCTTCCAAAACTGTTGTGAGAGTGGTTAGGACCACTATTTAACCTCTGGGGGCTGCCCTTGGGGCTGTGTGTGTCAATGCGATCAGTTTTTGTAGTCACATAATCGGATTGGTGCTTTTTTGGTGTCTACACAACTCTCAAGCATTACTAAGAAGATTCGACTCTCAATGCTTTACTAGAAGCTTCGACTCTCAAGCATTACTAGAAGCTTCGACTCTTAAGCACTACTAGAAGCTTCAACTATAAATGAATGAGCATATGTAGTGATACTTGTTATTCACAAGTCCCACAGGAAGGAGCAAGCATTACAAAGTGACCAGCAACAAGGAGTTACAAATAAGGGTGCCCATACGTAACGGATATGACACGTGTCACCAAGCCTAAGTTTGATCCTCCAATAACAGTTCCCAAAGTTTGAATAATATAATAGGTAGAGAGTGATTGAAAAAATAGTCAAATCTAGTCACAACAATGTGGAAGGAAGGAAGAAGGAGCATTTAAGACTCCAATTTTTTTGAAGGTCAAATCTTCCATATTTAGTAGCGTATACTTTACAGCATTAAATATGTCTACCTCCATTGATTCCAGTTCCCAAGAGAACCTTATCATCACTATTATATTCAGTCAAAGGGAGCACCAAAGAGTGATGAGTTGAGCATCAAAAATGTAAGGGTGAAATCCCATTTTATTATTGCTTTCAACTTTAGAGATATAAGGGTTATAAACTAAGGTATACAATTTAGTTTAGTGAAAGCAAAGCTATAAGGGATAACTTACCAAATTAAAATAATATTTGCATCTCAACCTAGGATAAATAAGGAATTCAACTTGGATTAATTTCTTGGATATTTTGCAGATATTATTAATTTTCCAATTTTCTAAATTTGGGAGTGATAAGGGTTACAACATCAAACTAGGTATTTGGAAATTATAAATTGAAACCTAAGGGTCATAAAAGAGGTTATTAAATATTTATTGTTAAAGTTGGAAATTATATTTTTATGTATCTCTAAATTTCTCAAAAATGATAAAAGGATTCCAACATTAAAACCTCTTAAAATTTGGAATAGTGCTTTAGTTCAATTAGGAGAAATAAGGTGTTAGATAAATTTATTTTTGACCATACAAAATCAATCATAAAATTGAATTTTATCTTTACAAAAAATACTATATCATGCTCCAAAAACATTAGGGAGTTATATCACATTTTAAAAAACTTTATCAAAGGTAGTCAAATTGTGAATATATAAGCTTTTTTCAAAATCTAAAATTAGGTGTTCATACTCTCATTACTAGGGAGACATAGGAAGCCTACAAATCTAAAGGTTTCATCAAGTCAAGATTATATACTTCAATTAAGGAGCACATATTCTAAGACTAAGAATGTCTACTTCTACTGATAAGTGCTTCAGAAAGCAAAAAACAAATGCCATAAAACTTGGAATCATGAATCTTCTCATGAAATCAGAAGGAAGGTTAGATCTAGCTTAAAAAATAATCCATAGTGAAGCTTTAGAAGATAATTTTGATACTTTTAAATGCTATCTTCAAACTCAACTCAATGAAGCAATCGCCAATGGACAAGTGATATTTTACTTCCATTAGACTTTGCAAGCATATTATACATGGTATTGGTCAATTATAAACACTACAAGGAAAAAAATGAAGAGCAAAAAGGATTGATAGAATTACTCAAAAAGAAGTTAGAACTTGATGAATCATATCTAGAAAAACTTTTTTAATCCTCATGCAACATCAACACTTCATGTTCTACTAACTCAAAGTCTTATCATGATGCCTTAAGTAATTTTTCATGAACTTTTGTATAGATTAAAGATAAAAAATAAGAACCATCTTCACAAGAACCAAGGAGCAGCTCAACCTCCTGTGAGATTACAAGAATCAGAATCAAAGGCAAAGCTATAGATGAAGAAGAAAACATAGTGGAAGAGCAACCAGATCAAGATTTCTCTTAACAAGTAGATGAGGGAGGAATATAATGCAAAGTCAACTAAAAGAAGAAGGTCCAGCTCCATATCACTCTGTATCAAATGAAGATACATATTATGTACTCAACTTAAACATATAATGCAGAGAATAAATCCAAAACCCAAAAAAAATATGAAGATCCATATTGAAGACTAAAAGTCTTCAATACCAAAATAATGTAATACAAGGGGTGTTATAAATAGTTTATATTTCATCATTTGGGTTATGTAAATGTATCTTCAAAGGTACATACTTAGGATATTAGATTACTTTAGGGGGAAGTTATCATGTTACTTCATGCAATGTAATAAATGCAAATCATCAATGTGCAAGTAGTAAATGTGCAAGGTGTCACTTGTACAACTTGATAGAGTGTTGGTCGAGTATCCTATTTTTGCCTATATAAATAATACCTCATTGTTAGTATGAAGAAGCAAGGGGAATGGCGGTGATACAGTAGCTTAGGGATCTTAGTTGGTAGTTCAGTTCTGTGTTGATCACCATCCATTGGTGATGGATGCAATGTAGTCTTGTAACTTTATTGATGGAGTGTTCATTTCCTCCATAGCTACATTGTATTCATTTATATAACATTTATGTTTATTGTATATCTCCATCATCTTACAGATTTACTTTGTTTCATATTATTCTACATCTCAATATTGTTATCTCCTTTGTATATTGTATCAAAATCTAACATGGTCAAGCGCTAAAGTTTAGTAGTTCACTACATAAGTGTAATTGACTTAATTCAAAGGTAATATGCCTAAATAAACTAGTGTAGATTGGAGTATGTTGGTAAGGGAATTGACATACCTCTTCCCTGAAGATTGGAAAGGGATAAGCCCAACACTATGGTCAATATGTCTTGCATTCGTGAAGAATACAAGAAATATTGGGTGATCATATGAAGTTTCTTTTATGCCATGGAGGTGTTGGGTGGTAATTTTACCCAATTGTGAAATTACACTCTCCCTTAGGATTTTGATCCCAAAATCCCCTCTTGCAAAGAAGTTAAACAAACAAATTCTCCAAGGTCTCCGCTATATTAGCATTTGCATATGTGTATTAGTAATCTCAATAAAGATATATCAATTCAATGCTAGGAACACCTTAGTGATTGCAAGTAACTGTAAACAAGGGGCACATGTTGGTTTATTTTACCATGCTACTTTAATGATTATTCATGAAATCCACATAAAAGTAAATATGAATTGGCCCTCATATGACCACGATGTAGTGCCTTAGTTCCTTTTATCTTGAGTATTTTAAGGTAGATTTTATCTTCCCTTATTAAGAAGATTTTAATCAATCTTTACCTTGCATTAAATCCTACTTTAAACATGAAAGTAAAGATTAAAATCTATCCATGAATGTGAATCTGAAATGATGAATAGGCTCCTTAAATGTATCTTCTTATCATTGAAGATAAAGATAGCCTTTGCTATGAATAATAAATTATTCCTCTTTGGTGAAATTGATTTTCACAAAGAGACCATAATTTATAGCCTTGAAATAATGGCTTTAAAATGTCATTTAATTATCCCCTTTAATGAAATACTTTTCATAAAGGAAAATAATTTAATGCTTCAAAATAATAACCTTCAATGTAATGCTTGAATTGCCTCTCTTTGATAAAATCATAATTTTTATGAAGAGAAGGCAATTTAATATTCCAAAATTGGTAGCTTATGAAATGTCATTAAAATTCACCCTCCTTTGATGAAATTGGAGTTTTCATAAAGGGGAGTTCATTTTATGCTTGCAAATGAAATATAAAACTAAAAAAAAAAAACATATTTGGCCTCAAAACAGAAAAAATGAAATTTCAGAATTTTAAAATCTGCAATAAAACAACTTTAAACAATTTTTTAAAATTTGAAATGACTCCAAAATAAAAACGTAAATGTGCAAAATGAAACCTTGATGTATATTCTACGCAGCTGTGCAATTAATTTTGGATTTTAAAATTATTTTAATTTTTATTTTAATGCCTGAGAACTAAAAAAATCTACAAAAATAAAGTTAGAAAAAATAAAAAAAATGAAAAACGAAAAAATAAAATGTTGCAACTTCTAACGTCTCCAAAAACCCTGCAGACATGAATATTCTACACAGAAAACCAACATTAACGTTATCTTATTACACAATCAAACAACTAATGTGGTGCAAGCTTCTAAGGAAAAATAAGGTGCAATAAACTGGAAATAAATAAATTAACCATAATAACATGCATCAAAAATGCCATATTTCCATTATATTGTATCAGGAACGGTATTCAATGGTCACAAAATGTGCAAAACATTACAGCCCCTAAATAGGCATAATGTGGAAAAAATAGTCTAGTGATTGGCAATAATCTTTAGAAATCTGGCCCTCAACATGGTGCAGCCATCTCTCAAAAAATCCAGTCCAGTATCCTCCGTTTTATAGCATATTTAAAAGATTCCTTTCAATCTTTCATTTATCTTTCTCTGTTTTTGAAACCTTTCATTTCCTATTTTTCCCTTTTTTTTATTGGTTTTCTTTCGTTTCATATTATTTTGTTTCTTATGCATGCTTCGTTTGGTTGTTTGAAATGTCCTTTATATTCATTTAATGAAAAATAAAAGGCTCGATCGTCCTTATTTTGAAATTTCCACATAATACCAATATATACGGATGGGTTATAATTTTCTTTTTATAAAAAAATGATTAAAACCCTATCTTTAATCACACCACTTATCAAATCTTGGACCTTATGATTATCCTTGTCTCCTCGAGTGAACCTACGAGGTTAGAGGCTACCATTGGGAATGAAATCAATATGCCATCATTCTTATTGCAATTAGAGTTTTGTAACACTGGCAGTTACCTTTGTTATCATTTTCCATCTCAAATTGTATCGCGAGCCTTTTGGCACCACGCTTTCCTCAGCTTGTTTCTGCTATAACCCTGTGTTTCCTCCTTGATGACATTGTTTGGACCTAAAGTAGCCAAACTGGTGCCCCTTCAGTCGTTACACGTGGCTCGTCTTGCATTGTAGTTAGTGTTCGTCACATAACGTATGCTTGTTGTTGTCCTCATCATTTTCAATGAGTGATTTCTGCATTTTAGTCCTTATCCATCATCTTGACATCGTTTCCTTCCTCGATATGGTCAAAGTTCTCCTTGTCGCTGGCAACCTGTATCGCATCGTTCATGTCGAGTCCAATTTGTACCCTTGATGAAATTTACGACGCCTTCACATTACCCATGCAACTCCTACATCGACCATCCTTCAAATGTTTCGACACTATCGATATTTCTCATCATCATTGGTTCTCATATACCCGATATCCATTGGTTAGAGATTTCAACACATCTGTCTATGCTCGATCCACCCTGCACTGCCATGTTCATATTTTACTGCCACGTTATGGGTGGGTTCATATCATCCTTATTGGTTGTCCAGTGTTCATTGACGTCATGGCACACCACTTCATGCGCATCCTGGTTGTTATTTACCTATCCTGCATGATCCACCACATCATGTGAAGCTATCAATTTTAGTTGTCGCTAAACTGTTGATCCTATCGTGGTGTTTCTTATTTGCCTTAGTCTCCCACACGTCATGTGGGATCTGCCTCTCGCTAATGTTGCAATCTACCACAACACATCTAGCATTCACCCTGACGTCACCACGATTACTCTCGCCATGGTCATCGATGTCGATCGAAGAACCCCTTGAAATTCAAATCTGCACACTGCACCTGATAACTGTGTTTTTTTGCTCACAATAAATCTTATGCATCATCATGACATTGGATGGGGTTCATCTACGTACTGACCAGTGCCATTCTGGTATTTTTTACCTCTACCAAATGCCTTTTGTAGGTAAGCATTTCACATTCAGTGTTATCTCACTATCAACAAATCTACTGAGTTTCTGACATCTGCTAGACCTAATTCAAATCAAACTTGCCTTATTTGTATCCTCTACTCTGCGACATTTTCCAACTGTGATTAGCTGCTAAATAACCATCACATTTGATTTTAGAAGACCACGATCTACCCACAGTCCAAGCCATTGCCTCGACATTTCTATTGTGTTTGAGTTTTTCGTCCACTTCAAATCGGAGGCCACATCATCCTCCAGGTTCGACTTTCACCACCAGGGACTGTTGTATTGACGCTGTCAATCCAGGCGTTGTCTTATCGTTGGATGCCATGTCATGGGCGGGTTCGATCTCCAATTCACCACCGTGCTCATCTCCTACGCACTGCATCCATTGCATTTGAGCACCTGTAAACCATCGTCGATTATAAGTATTAATTCATAATAATGAAACTAATAACATAAAACATGCCCACTTTTAAATATACCCTAAGCATTCCCTATATCTTAAATAGAGTACTTAAACAAAATACGATGAGTGAACATAAAATGGGAGAACATTGGTTTCATTATGCCTTATTCACTTTCGTAGTTTCTTTTCTTTAATTTTATTTTTTCGTATTTTCATTATATCATATTATATTATATATTATATTATACAACATAATATAATATAATATACTAAGTTTTATTATGTTTATTATTATTTTATTATATTCTTATGTATATTATATGTAATATATATACATAAGAATATATGTATATTTTATTCAAAATTATAAGTAAATATATATTCTTATATAGATATATCATTTTTTTGTTTTTATTATCTTTTATTTTTAATTTATTTTAAATTTAACAAAAAAATAAAAGGGGAGATTTAACTAGCCATTTAATTTTTTTTTAAAAATAGGATATTCATAAAACTACACACAACACTAAACATTGATCCCTAATCAAACAGTCGAATCCACTTCTTGCAAGCAAACAAAAAGACCCCTACAAAATGAGGGACCTCGGGGTCCCTATGGCGAAATCCGAGGGTAAAGACTCTATCAAGAAATGTGCTTCAAAGAATACCAATATAGCACCTAAAGAGTATAGATTTCTCCCAAAAACCAAAATTAAAAGTGGGTCCCCAATTTTTGGGGCTAGTTGTGGAGCAACCACAACAAATGGTGACTCTGTTGGGAAATGCTCCTGGGCATTTCGGTAAGAACCCAACCTGAAATGAAAACACACAAGATCAGCGAAACACACATTATTTAGCAATGTCTCGAGAAGGTGGGGGTAAACAACTTCAGAATGAAAACAACTAATCCATCTGCCTTTGCTCAGTGTGTGCAAAAGTGATTCATTCTCGCATTTCTGAAAATCCTCCAGATTCCATCATCCCTTTCTGCATTAGGCTATGAAGTATAGCTCATGAAGTGAAGACTTTTACAGATAGAGCCCCACTGCCAGTCAGGCGTCTATAGCCCCGGTGAGGTTTATCTAACTCACCCGTGTGTTCGCTTAATGCTTTGCAAAGCCCATCTATCCTAGGTGTGTCTAGACTTTCAATGCTCATTCTCTCTCTTTTTTCTTTTTTTCTTTTTTTCTTTTTTTTTCTCTTTTTTTTTCTTTTCTCTTTTTTTTCTTTTTCTCTCTTTCTATGTATCAAACTTTGCCTAGCCAGGGCCCCACTGTCGGCGTCTATAGCCCCGATGGAGTTTTCCTGAACTAGATGATAGATTTCAAGAAATCTGTTGCATAGCTTGTACCTATGGAACTCTTGCAAAGCCTCAAGTCTCACTAGGTTAGAAAGCCAATAAGTAGAGCATTTTAGATTTTTGCCTAGGGTTGCAAATCAAGACAACTTCATCCTTCTTACTTCTAGAAACACCATTTAATGTGTGTGAGTCCCATGTGGAGCTTTGGCTAATCTTTCATTGTTCCACTTTCCACCATTTTAGGTCCCAAAATCTGAGCATGATCACCAAATAACTCATCCCCATTTTCTCGGGTTCATCGCTTTCAGATCAGGTACTCCAACCTACTAAATAAAGGAGCTTCAAAATTGCTAGAGACCAAAAGTTAGCGACCACGAAATATTACCTCCAATCAAAGGGAACAACCCAAAACACAAAACTCAAAATACAAACCAAAACTATATACAAATGTACAATATGGTACAAGATGGTGCAAAGTTTGGACTATCACTTCCCTGGATCCCAAACATGATTAGAACATTTCAAAAGACATATAACATGATACACATGCCAAATTTTGTAGGAATCCAACAAAAACAATATTAAGCCAAACAATACAACAATCTTCAACTTGCCTCTCTCACCCCACCAATTTGATTTAGTTCCATTAATGATCCCATAGGTGAGATTCAAATCATTAAATTGATTAGACAATAATTGATCTTCAATTTTATCTTGTCTATTCTTTAAGATGTCAATTTCACAATTCGATTCATGATTTAGAATTAGGCTTTCCTTTTCAGATATGAGATCTTGCAAACAAGAGCCTATTTCTAAAAATTTTAAAGCCAAATCATTTTCCAAATTTGTAGGCCAATCAAATTTATGTAACCACTTGCAAGCATCTAGGATATTTATTAAATGAGGATCATCATAAGTTTGTATCCTAGATTCAATAATTAATTGATTATGAACTTGATTTAACACTTCAAGCATATCAACTTCCTTTTCATTCAACAAAGCAATATCATTAGTGGTGTGAGGAGAAATTAAGTCAAATTCTTTATCAACCACAAATGGCATTTCATCATTGATAGTATTTGAATCCAACAATCCATTAGATAAACCTTCACCTGGATTTTGAATGGTGGAACCCAAAAGGTGAGATTTTACCTTTGGCACATTTCCATTTAACATTACTTGGAGAGGATTTGTAAATTCCTCTTTTCTCTCATGATATTCATCATCATCATCATGTAGCACTTGTTCTTTGTCCATGACCTGTTTATCAAAGACACCAAAATTAGGCACCCAATTAAAAACATGTCCATCCTTTTCAAACCATAGGTCTTGTCTATCTAGGGATGGGTCAACTAACACATCTCCATGATCAATCACTTGGGTTGTTTTAGATAATGTGACATTTTCAATTGGATCATCAGTGATATCAAACCCAAACCATTCAAGTTCTAAAATTTCCTCATTTTGAGATGGCATAGACATTGTAGAACCAATAAGTGGATCAAGATTTTCAATTTCTTTTCCCTCAATGGGATCTAAAGCAAATGATTCTCCTTCTTTATCCATGGTTGTAGAATCCTTATCACTTTCCAAAATTTGATGAGATTCGAATCCCTCTTCCAAAACTTTCTCAAATTGTACAAGATTTGTAATATCCTCATGCAAGAAAACAATCGTATTATCCTACATATCAATTGACACAAAAAGTTCATTAGAAGGTTTAGAGCGAGCATATTCTTCCCATTTCTTCCAAGAATCATAGTAATCATCTTCCAAAATCAAGTTGTGATGCTCAATTACTTCTTCGTCATCTTCCGATTCATCAACATGTTTCTCATCCAATTCATCTTCACCTTCCTTAGATGGTTCAATTATTTCCAAAAGTGGGTTATTTCTTGAATTCAAATTTGTAAGGCTATCATAATCCAAATTGGTAACCCATGATTCAATTTTATCACAATTTGGAAGGTGTGGATCTTCTTGGCCATCAATTTCAACAATATCATCCAAAGTATCTTCCGAGAACAAGTGGTGAAATTCTATTATGTCTTCGAATTCATTTATTGATTCTCTTTCAAGCTCACTTTCAACCACTTTTGATGACCTAGAGGCTTCTAAAAGGGGATCAATTTTTACATCTTGTTCCAAATAGTTACCCCAATCTTCCTTTGCGAGTAAACATGACCAAATCATATCCTGATGAGTTTGTTCATCCGAATCCTCATTTGTGGGTAATGATTCTAAATCCTTTCTTTCCCAAACAAAATGGTGATCATTTGATTCCAACTTCTTGTTACCCATCCATAGAATTTCTTCTCCAAAATCTTCATGCTCTTCAGGACATTCTGAATAGGCATTTACTTCAATGTAAGTCACATCTAGACCTCTTCTATCACCTGAAGGAGCATAACATGAAATATCATTAAGATTAGCATCATGAATTTTCTTCCTAGGATGATTTGGATGCATACATTGATGTGCTCATTTTTGTAATGGAACCACATCTCTACTTACTTTCTTAACCAACTTCTTTCGATCTTTTATTTCTGCCACAAGCTCCTTGGGTTGGGTGGTAGAAGTAGTAGGATTAGTTGGATTGATATCAACATGCAAAGCCTGAACACTTGTTGCAATGGCTCCATGAGTGACCACATGATTCTCTAACCATGGAGTGGTTGGATGGATAGATGTACTCGTATAAGCGCATGTGGGAGCATAAGTGGGTATGGTAGGATAAAATTGATTATGGGGCAAAGTGTTTGACATCAAATTTTGTTGTGCCCATGCTTGATTTACCATCGAGGTTTGATTGCAAGCCCCTAGTTGTCCTACCATAGGTAATTGCTCCATCCCATAACCTTGTGGCCTTAATTGTTGATCTACAATCATAGCTTCCGTGTAGGCCGAGGCAAGATTAGTGACCAAAGGATTTGTCCTAGTGAACATGGAAAGCAATGGATCCAATGCCCCAAAGTATATTTGAAGAGCACCACTCTCCTCAATAGTATGGGGAGCAATTAATCTCGCATAGAGCTTTCAAAATCTCATGTTGAAAATTCTCAATGGCTCATTAGGCTCCCTCTTGCAAGAAGCAAATTGTTGATAAATCATGACAGGATCAATGGGTAACCTAAATTGATTGATAAAAGCAGTTTCCAATTGGGCCCAGGATGTAATAGAGCCAGTGGGTAAATTGATGTACCAATCATATGCCACCTCATCTAGGCTCCAAGGAAACAATCTACATGCCACATCCTCATGTTCGACATTCCATCTAACTAGGATATCCACATAGGACTGAATGTGCTCCTTGGCTAATATTGTGCCATTGTGCTTAAACTTGGGCAAAAGTTTCTCTATGTTCTTGGGTAAGTCATGAACATCTCCACTAATGTTCAAAGGATTACCATGCACCCCATACCACTTTCCAGTATTTGTAGCCATTAGTGAAACTCAAAGAATAACTTCAGAACCAATTTGTTAGTCAAATAAAGATTTCTTACAAAGAAGCATGAAATGACTAACCAATCTCAAATGTTTAACATATGAATCATCATGTTAGCATCAACCAAGAGATATGTATCCATTAAACCATGAAATTGAAGAACATTCTCAAATTTACAAATATATTAGCATTAGCACATCATCAAAAATAGAGAATGTTAGAATCAAATGAAAGTGATCATATGGAAACAAAACCTCGTTAGTCAAGACCAATGTTTTGTAAAATAAATATTTCAAGTAACATGAACAATTTAGCATCTAAATAGCCATAAAATAAATCAATTCATATCCTCCTAGCTCCCAAAGTGTTGAGTGTTAGAGGAAACCAAAGATGCTAATCAAATGAACTTGAAATATTTAGCAATTCAAAAGCTTTCAAAATTATACCAAATCACATTATTCCTGTATGAACAATCCAAAAGCGTTAGATCAATGAATAACAATTCATGTCCTCCTTTTAGCACTACAATGTTAAGTGTTAAAAGAGGTCTAAAGATAATAATCAATAGGGCATGAAATATTCCACAATTTAAATCCCTATAGCATTTAAAATCACAATAAAATAAACCACATCATGCCCTCCTTCTAGCGCCAAAATGTTGAGTGTTAATTTTACCCAATTGTGAAATTACACTCTCCCTTAGGATTTGGATCCCAAAACCCTCTCTTGCAAAGAAGTTAAACAAACAACTTCTCCAAGGTCTCCACTATATTAGCATTTGCATATGTGTATTAGTAATCTCAATAAAGATATATCAATTCAATGCTAGGAACACCTTAGTGATTGCAAGTAACTGTAAACAAGGGGCATGTGTTGGTTTATTTTACCATGCTACTTTAATGATTGTTCATGAAACCAAAATAAAAGTAAATGTGAATTGGCCCTCATATGACCACGATGTAGTGCCTTAATTCCTTTTATCTTGAGGATTTTAAGGTAGATTTTATCTTCCCTTATTAAGTGGATTTTAATCAAGTTTTATCTTGCATTAAATCCTACTTTAAACATGAAAGTGAAGATTAAAATCTATCTATGAATGTGAATCCGAAATGATGAATAGGCTCCTTAAATGTAGCTTCTTATCATGAAGATAAAGATAGCCTTTGATATGATTAATAAATTATTCCTCTTTGGTGAAATTAATTTTCACAAAGAGATAATAATTTATTGCCTTAAAATAGAGGCTTTAAAATGTCATTTTAATTATCCCTCTTTAAAGGTCCGAGGTGTAGACCAATTGGTTCATCCAAACCCCATAAGTGGGGTGAAGGTCCAAGGTTCAAATCTCGGGCCTCGCCAGACTGAACGCTTGTCCCTTTCCTGGTGCTTGCAGTGGCGTAAAAGGTTTAAAATGATTGTGGCATGGTGGTTATAGGGGTGGACTACGTGAAGATCTGTGTGGCGGCTTCTGGGGCAAACAGTGCAGAATACTGTGGTGGCCATAAAAGTCGGACAGACTGCCCGGATTCGTGGTGGCTACCGATTCCACCATGTAAATTCAAAAAAAAAAAATTATCCCCTTTAATGAAATACTTTTCATAAAGGAAAATAATTTAATCCTTCAAAACAATAACCTTCAATGTAATGCTTGAATTGCCTCTCTTTGATAAAATCATAATTTTTATGAAGAGAAGGCAATTTTTCCATCAAACTGCTTGTGCTAGGAGATAGATGAAAAACATGGAAGCTCTTCAAGATGAGAACGGACACTCCTTTGATACAATTCCAAGTATGCATTTCCATTCAATGGATTATTTTTCTAAACTATTTAAGGAAATTATGGTGCAAGATGAAGAGGCTCAAAAAGAAGTTATTGTTGTCATACCCTCTGTTATATCTGAAGAAGAAAATCGGACCCTACTTAAACCCATTGATAGAGAGGAACCGAAGAATGTAGTCTTTGGAATGAGCACCGAGAAAAACACCATGTCCGAGATGGCTTTCCAATTGAGTTTTTTAGGCCTTTTGGGATAACTTGGAGGAGGATATAATGGTTGTTATAGAGGAGTCCAAAGGTAGTAAAAGAATGCTTAAAGCATTAAATCATACTTTCATTACCTTAATTCCAAAAGGGAAGGAGGGGGTACATATTTAAGATTATAGACCTATTGCCTTATGCAATGTCATATATAAAATAATCACAAAGGTAATGGATGAGCGGCTAAAACCTCTTCTACATAACATTATCTCCTCGGAGCAAGGGGGTTTTGTAGAGGGTAGGAAGATCTTGGATGGTGTGGTTCTAGCTCAGGAGGCAATCCATTCAATGCAAACATCCGGTAATAGAGGAATGTTCATAAAATTAGATATGTCAAAGGCTTATGATAGGGTGGAGTGGAGCTTCTTGTCAAAGATGATGGCAGCCTTTGGTTTCTCTCAGGATTGGATAGAATGGGTCATGAGTTGTGTTTCTACTCCGACATACTCAGTGTTAATCAAGGGTCTTCCCTCGCAATTGTTTGGAGCTACTCAAGGCCTTCGTCAAGGAGATATTTGCTCTCCCTATATTTTTCTCATATTGGCTGAAGGATTGGGTAGACTCATCTTGAGGAGAAGACAACAAGGTTTGCTAACAGGTATCAAATTGGGTGAGGAAGTTTTGACTCGCCTACAGTTTGTGGATGACATAGGATTGGTGGGAGTGGCCAGCTTCAGGGAAGCAAGAATGACTAGAGATACACTTAATGTCTACCTTAGGGCTACAAACCAAGTCATCAATGATAAAAAATCCAAAGTGGTCTTTTTCAATCTTGATCAAAGGCTTCGGGACAAAATTTTAGAGATCTTGGGATTCACAAGGAATTATCTCCCAGTGGTATACTTGGGGGTCCCTTTGCATTTTAAAAAACTAAAAATAGATATCTAGAGGAATATTTTGGATTGTATCAAGGACAAAATTAATCATTGGTCTCACAAATGGTTAAGCTATGGGGGTAGATTAACATTTTTACAGTCAGTCATTTAGGCCATGCCAATTTATAAATTTTCTATCCTTGCTGCCCCACATACCATATGGAATGAGTTGGACAAGATGTCTAGAAACTTTTTATGGGAAGGAGTAAAAGGAGAGAGGAAATGGGCCTTAGTAGTTTGGGATAAAGTAAGCCAGCCCAAGGTAAAATGAGGTTTGGGACTGAGAAGATCAAAGTTAAATAATAAAGCTTTTGTTGGAAAGCTTTATTGGAGGTGGATTTTCCAACCAACTTCTTTATTCAATAGAATCTTAACTAGTAAATATTTGGGATATGTAAACCCAAATGAGGTGGGTCATTTCCCTTTGGATGGTAATGGATCCTTAGTGTGGCAGGCTCTCAAGTTAGGATCTTAGGTAGTAAAAGATAGATTATTTTGGAAAGTGGGGAGAGGGGAGAAAGCATGATTTTGGACAGATTCATGGGATCAATACCCACCTATCATTGTTGAATTTCTTGAATTGCAACCAATAAAAATAGCCATAGAAACCAAGGTATGGGTTCAAATTGAAAGTTATTTCAACACTAGTCAGCTGGGGATTATAATTTTAAGTAGTTTAAGAAGTTGGATGAGTGGCCAATTTCAATCCCTTAGGATTTGACACCCATCATGACTAAAATCTTGGCAGAAATATTTCTCACAGGTAGAGATGAGGAGGATGAATTAGCTTGGGGCTATGGGAGCCTTGGTGTCTACACAGTGAAGGATGGATATGGTAAGATCCTTCTAGAGCCTCCTCCTCACACATATCAGGTTGAGGATTGGAGAAAGATTTCGCAGTCCAAGGGTTGGCCGAAAGTAAACTTTTTTGCATTTCATGCATAATGGAATTCTTACTTTTGATAATCTCAGATGCAGGGGAATCATTGGTCAATCTCAATGTGTTTTATGCTAAAAGAGTGAGTAAACAGCTGATCACTTGATGTTTGAGTGCCAATTCACGCGCCAGATTTGGGAGAGATGGTTTTTATATTATAAAATTCAAGTTAATGGTGATTTGAATCGGATTAATATTTGGGAAAGATGGAAGAGGGATAGATTTAAATCTAAAGCTCTTTGTATTGGTTTGGAGCTTGGATTAAAATTTATTTGGTGGCAAGTGTGGTTGGAGAGAAATGCTAGAATTTTTAGAGAAACTTTTTCTTCTTTAGATGGAGTTTGGCAGGTCATTTGGAGCAAAGTCACAGAAACTGTGTCAGTATATGCTAAAGAGGAAACTCAGGTTTTTATTGGGGCAATGGAGAAGAAAGTTGAAGTGCAAGAGGGACAAGACAGAGCTAGTTGGAAACCACCATAGAAGGTTGGATTAAAATTAATACTGATGGAGCTGCAAAAGACAATCCGGGTAGAGCTGGAATTGGAGTGGTTTTTCGGAATCATGTTGGAACAGTGCTCTATTAGGAACTGCAAGGCTTGGGAAGAGCCACAAACAATGAAGAAGAAGCATTAGCTATCAAATCTGCTTCTATTTGGGTAGTAAAACAAGGTCATAGGAGGATAATCCTAGAATCGGATTCTCAAATAATGGTTGGAGCTCTAGATTGCATGAGGAACTTTGCTTTGAAAACATGGAGGTTGAGGATTCTTGTCACTCAAATTAAGGAATTATGGAGGGAATTAGATGATGTGATTCCAGTTTATGTGAGTAGAGATATAAATAAAGTGGCAGATTTCCTGGCTAAGATGGGTACTGAGAAGGAGGTAGGGGTTCAGTGGCACAGTGACATGGCTATTGAGGATGAGATGATTAGGCAGGTTGGTGATCAAATCCAGTGCTTAGCTAATTTGGATAACCATTCCAAAAATACTGTTTAGGTGATTTATGTTTCAATGTAGATCTTCTTTTATAGTTGTAAACAGTGAACAAGTCATTGTAGAAATATGGTTTAAGAGATTTGGCTCCAATGCAAATCTTCTTTTACTGTTGTAAACATGTGTTCACTCTGACTAAGGCTGGGAAAAGGCTCATCCCAACTTGTAAATGATCTTTGTTTTAATACAAGTTTTTTCAAATTATTTTTCAAAAAAAATATTCCAAAATTGGTAGCTTATGAAATGTCATTAAAATTCACCCTCCTTTGATGAAATTGGAGTTTTCATAAATGGGAGATCATTTTATGCTTCAAACGAAATATAAAACTAAAAAATATATATATTTGGCCTCAAAACAAAAAAAATGAAATTTCAGAATTTTAAAATCTGCAATAAAACAACTTTAAATAATTTTTTAAAATTTGAATGACTCCGAAATAAAAACATAAATGTGCAAAATGAAACCTTGATGTACATTCTATGCAGTTGTGCAATTATTTTTTGCTTTTAGATTTTTTTAAATTTTTATTTTAATTCCTAAAAATTAAAAAAAGAATTGCAAAAATAAAGTTAGAAAAAATAAAAAAAAATGAAAACAGAAAATGTTGCAACTTCTAACGTCTCCACAAACCCTTTAGGCATGAATATTCTACACAGAAAACCAGCATTAATGTTACCCTATTACGCAGTCAAACAATTAATGTGGTGCAAGCTTCTAAGGAAAAATAAGGTGCAATAAACTAGAAATAAACAAATTAACCATAACAACATGCATCAAATCTGCCATATCTCCATTATATTGCATCAAGAAAGGTATTCAATGGTCACAAAATGTGCAAAACATTACAGCCCCTAAATAGGCATAACGTGGAAAAAACAGTCCAGCGATTGGCAACAATCTTCAAAAATTTGGCCCTCCAACATGGTGCAGCCAGCTATCAAAAAGTCCAGCCCGGTATCCTCCTTTTGATAGCATATTTAAAAGCTTCCTTTCAATCTTTCATTTCTTTATCTCTGTTTTTGAAATCCTTCATTTCCTATTTTTCCCTTTTTACTAGTTTTCTTTTCATTTCATATTCTTTTGTTTCTTATGCATGCTTCGTTTGGCTGTTCGAAAAGTCCTTTATATTCATTTAATGAAAACAAAAGGCTCGACCGTCCTTATTTTGAAATACCTACATAATACCAATGTATACGGATTATTTTAATACAAAATTAATTAAAAACCTTTCTTTAATCCACACCACTTATCAAATCTTGGACCTTAGGATTCTCCCTGTCTCCCTAGATGAACCGACGCGGTTAGAGGCTACCATTGGGAATGAAATCAATATGCCATCATTCTTATTGCAATGAGAGTTTTGTAACACTAGCGGTTACCTTCGTTATCCTCTACCATATCCAATTGTATCGCGAGTCTTTTGGCGCCACACTTTCCTCAGTTTGTTTCTGCTATAACCCTATGTTTCCTCCTTGACGACGTTGTTTGGACCCGAAGCAGCCAAACTAGTGCCCCTTCAGTCATTAAACATAGCTCGCCTTCCACCGTAATCAGTTTTCGTCACATAACTTACACCCGTTGTTGTCCTTATCATTTTCCATGGGTGATTTTTGTGTTTCAGTCCTTATCCACCATCCTGATGTTGTTTCCTTCCTTTATATGGTTGAAGTCCTCCTTGTCGTTGGCTTCCTGTATTGCATCATTCATGCCGAGTCCAATTTGTACCCCTGTCAAAAATGACGATGCCTTTACGTTACCCATGCAACTCTTGCATCGATCGTCCTTCAAATGTTTTGGCATTGTCGATATTTCTCATCGTCGTTGGTGCTCATATGCCCGATATCCATTGGTTAGAGTTTATGACACATCCATCTATGCTCAGTCCACCCTGCACTACCATGTTCATATTTGACTGCCACATTATGGGCGGGTTCGAATCATCCTTATTGGTTGACTAGTATCCATTGACGTCGTGGCACACCACTCCATGTACATCTTGATTTTTATTTACCTTCCTCCGTGTGATCCACCACATCACGCGAAGCTATCAATTGTAGCTATTACTAAACTACTTATCCTGACGTGGTGTTTCTTCATTGCCTTAGTCACCCATGTGTCATGTGGGGTCTGCCTCTCGCTAATGTTGTAATCTACTGCAACACATATATCATTCACCCTAACGTCACTATGATTACTCTCGTCGTGGTCACTGACGTCGATCGGAGCACCCCTCAAAATTCAAATCTACACACTATGCTTGCTGACTGTGCTTTCCGCTCACAACAAATCCTATGCGTCGTCGTGGCATTAGATGGGGTTCATATACATACTAACCAGTACCCTACTAGTATTTTTTAACCTTTGCTAGAATTTTTGACCTTCATCGAATGCCTTCTGTGATAAGCATTTTACATTCAGTGTTGTCTCACTGTCGATAAATTTGTTGAGTGTTTGACATCTTCTAGACCTAATTTGATTTTAACCTACCCTGTCAGCATCCTCTGCTCTGTGGCCTTTAACAAATGTCATTAGTTGCTAAATAATCATCGAGTTTTATTTTTAGAGACCATGATCTGCCCACACTCCAAGCCATTACCTCGATGTTTCCACCATGTTTGAGTTTTTCATCCACTTCATACCGGAGGCCACGTCATCTGATGGGTTCGAATTTCACCACTAGGGGTTGCTGTGTTGACGCCGTCAATCTAGGCATTATCTTGTCATTGGATGCTATGTCATGGGTGGGTTTGATCTCAAATTCGTCGTTGTGATCATCTCCTACGTACTGCATCCATTGAATTCGGGTACCTGTAAACCATCACAAATTACAAGTATTAATTCATATTAATGAAACCAATAACATAAAACATGCCCACATTTAAATATACCCTAAGCATTCCCTATATCTTAAATAGAGTACTTAAATAGAATATGATGAGTGAACATAAAATGGGAGAGCATTGGTTTCATTATGCCTTAATTCACTTTTGGAGTTTCTTTTCTTTAATTTTATTTTTTGTATTTTCATTATATCATATTATATTATATTGTATTATATATAATATAATACAATACAATATAATATAATATAATATACTAAGTTTTATTATGCTTATTATGATTTTTTATTATATTCTTATGTATATTATGTAATATATATATACATAAGAATATAGATATATTTTATTCAAAATTATAAGTATATATATATAGATATATTTATTTTTTTTGTTTTATTATCTTTTATTTTTATTTTATTTTAAATGAGGTGATTTTATATGGTTAACAAAAAAAATAAAAACGGATATTTAACTAGCCATTTAAAATTTAAAAGAAAATAGTCGAATCCACTTTTTACAAGCAAACAAAAAGACCCCTACAAAATGAGGGACCTCGGGTCCCTATGGCAAAATCTGAGGGTAAAAACTCTATCAAGAAATGCGCTTCAAAGAAAACCAATATAGCACCTAAAGAGTACGAATTTCTCCCAAAAACCAAAATTTAAATTGGGTCCCCAAATTTTTTTGGGGCTAGTTGTGGAGCAACCACAACAAATGGTGACTCTGCTAGGAAATGCTCTTGGGCATTTCTATAAGAACCCAACCTAAAATGAAAACACACAAGATTAGCAAAACGTACATTATTAGGCAACATCCCAAGAAAGTGGGGGTAAACAACTTGAGAATGAAAACAACTAATCCATATGCCTTTGCTCAATGTGTGCAAAAGTGTTTTATTCCCATATTTCTAAAAATCGTCCAGATTCCATTATCTCTTTCTACATTAGGATATGAAGTATGACTCACGAAGTGAAGACTTTTACAAACAGATACCCATTTCCAGTCAGGCATCTATAACCCCGGTGAGGTTTATCTAACTCATCCATGTGTTCTCTTAATGCTTTGCAAAGCCCATATATCCTATGTGCATCTAGACTTTCAATGCTCATTCTCTTTCTCTTTTTTTTTCTCTTTTTTTATTTCTCTCTTTTTTTCTCTTTCTTTTTTCTTTTTTTTTTTCTTTTTTTTCTTTCTTTTTTCTTCTCTCATTTTTTCTCTCTTTCTATATATCAAAATTTGCCTAGCCAGGGCCCCACTACCAGTCAGGCATCTATAGCCCCAATGGAGTTTTCCTAAACTAGATGACAAATTTCAAGAAATTTGTTGCATAGCTTGTACTTATGGAACTCTTGCAAAGCCTCAAGTCTCACTCAGGTTAGAAAGCCAGTAAGTAGAGCGCTTTAGATTTTTGCTTAGGGTTGCAAATCAATACAACTTCATCCTTCTTACTTCCATAAACACTATTTAATGTGTGTGAGTCCCATCTGGAGCTTTGGCTAATCTTTCATTGTTTCACTTTCCACCATTTTGGGTCCCAAAATCTGAGCATGATCACCAAATAACTCGTCCCTATTTTATCGGGTTCACCTACTTTCAGATCAGGTACTCCAACTTACTAAATAAATAAGCCTTAAAATTGCCAGAGACCAAAAGTTAGTGACCACGAAATATTACCCCTAATCAAAGGGAACAACCCACTTCAAAAAAAAAACACAAACCAAAACTATATACAAATGTACAATATGGTACAAGATGGTGCAAAATTTGGACTGTCACTTTCCCAGATCCCAAACATGATTAGAACACTTCAAAAGACATATAATGTGATATTTTGGTTTAATGCTAATGGTAATCATGTGCATTGTAATCAATCTATCATATTGGTCATATTGTTTGATGATTGGTGTATTATTTGAATGTCATGTACCTAAATCAAAAGATATTATCTTGGTAGTTATCATGCTTTACTTAAAATATTGTTGAAAAGATATCTTTATTACTAATATGTAAATGGATTGTTAAGCATGCTTTCTTTTAGCTGCAATAAATAGAGATATATGGTTTTAATTTAGGATTATTTTATTTTTGTTGATCTCTTTTGGGTTTGGAGGAGGGATGTTTCATGGGGAGCTCAATTTTTACCTCAGTTAGAACCCTCTTTCTTAGCGCACATCTGAGGTAGTTGTAGGGAGGCAACACCTAGGTCCCTTGTGTCTATGGGAAAACTATCACATGGAGTGATAGGAGCTTGAACTAACCATTGCAGATATGGGGTGGTCAAGCACTAAAGTTTAGTAGTTCACCACAAAGGTGTAATTGACTAAATTTTAAGGTAATATGTCTAAAGAAACTAGCATAGACTGGTGTATGTTAGTAGGGGAATTGGCATCGCCATTCCTTGATTATTGGGAAGGGATAACCCTAATGTTATGGTTAGTATATCTTGTGTTTGTGAAGACTGCAAGAAATGTGGGGTAATCATATGAAGTATCCTTTATTCCATGAAAGTATACAAGGTAAACCCCAATACCTATAGGAGCATGGCCTCTCTTGTCCACTCGAGAGATATTTATAGTGTCACAGACTTGAAATGTGGTTATGCTTAGTCATATTTCAACCATATATACTCAATGTGAACCTTGTTTGAGCTCTTTAAAAAAATATTCTTTCCCTCAAGTGGTTGTCTCGGTTTTTACAATTAGCGATAAAACTTGGGTGGAGATTACTTAGACACCAAGGAAAGAATTGGAAAAAAATATGAAATTACATTAATGTGACCAATAAATCCAGATCATGGAATTTTATTAGTAACCTAGTTGAAGGAGAGGAACTCATAAAAATTCCAAATGAATTTCAAAATATGTTTCAAGAGTTTTATCTGCCAATTTTTATAGGAAAGGATGAGTTGGTTGGCAATCTACCAAAATATGGTGGATACTAGTATAGTTGGGATATGATAATTTAAAACACTAAAAATTTCATAATCCAAAGATTTTTCTTGGAAGAATGTTTGGTCATTGGAAGCTCTTCCTTAGGCCTCAACATTCCTTTTGTTAGTAGTTCAAAGTAATATTTTTATAGGAGAGAATATACAAAGAAGAGGATATCATGGACCTTTCAAATGTGCCTCATGTGAGAAGGATTTAGAAAAATCAAACCATTTATTTCTTCATTATCCCTTTGCCCACACCATTGATGTTACTTTTTCAAAATTATAAAAATAAACTCGGTAGTTTCATCAATATTGAAATAATTGATGGAATGTTGGACTAATTAATTGAAAACTAAAGCATTATATATTCTATGGAGGGTTTGTCCTTCCATTATTTGTTGGAATTTATGGCTTGAAAGGAATAGTAGATTTTGTATATATCAACTGTTGGATTGGTTGGATATATAAACAATCATTGGTCAGGATCCATTGATGATCAAAAAAGTATTTAAAAAATGTATTCAGATTGGGATCAAGTGTAATTTCTTGATCCTCAAACAAGCAAACAATAGTTGCATTGTCAATAGAAAAAACAAAATATATTGCAAGATCATTAGTTTAATATCAAACAATTTAGTTAAAAAGGAGGCATGAACAAAAGATCAAAGAAACCAAATATAAAAGTCTGTTTATTATTAATATAAAGGATGTCTATTTATTAGGTGTAATAATTCAATTCAGTTGTTAAAAATGATATAATTGAATAAATACAATTTTAAGTTTTATTTTATTTTTTTTATATTTACTTTGCATAATTTTTCTTTGCTACAAATCAACAAGTCCTCAAACCACTATTGGAATTGTTTTCAAAGTAGCAAAGAGATGAAAGGACAAAAACACCAAAACTAAGACATTTTTCTTACCACAAAAAGACTTTAACCATAGCCGAAATATGAAATTTGGATCATACTTACTCTAGGCTATTTATAATGTCTTCACCAGTTATTCTATATCCATGATCTTTTAATAATTAAATTATGGTCAGAGACAAAGACATGCTAGTTCCAAAATGCCATTGCATAAACCTCGTTATATTCCATAAAACTATAGTGGACCCTATCTTTCACGATCTCCATTCATATGTAAGGACTATTACGATCTAGAGAATGCTCATACCTACCTTCTATCCTTATGTCATTTGTTGGTTCCAATTCATTATAGCGTACCATAATTGCATCCTCCTTATTCTTCAGTTTGGGATTCCTACCCTTGTTTTTTTTTATTTTTAAGGCTCAAGTTAGGAGGACTTTATCTTAACTTCTAAAGTATCACAGCTCACAAAATTGTTAGAAGAACAACAGAACACAACTAAATAGATTGACGTCAAGTCTATTCTTCATACTGGACTTTGAAACAACATAAATAGTATAAACTTTAAATAAAAAGTGGAACGCATAATAAATTTTATGATCTACTCAAATCCAAAATCCAATAGAAACTGTAATAAAACTACCAAAAGACGGTTATTCTTCTTCAGGGTGGAAATCCAATCAGACCTGTTATTAGCGTGGAGTAAATTAAGAACCATTAACCATTAATTATTCTGATAATACTTAATTTTTGTGAGGCTTTTTATTATCGCAAAGTAACGAAGAAATAAAGCGACGGAAGGAGGGCTATTATTATTATTATTTTTATTTGTAACGGGTTTTATAAGGGACCCAAAACCTTATCTACAAGTTGTAAGGAGGATCCAGTTCTACTCCCTAGAGAACAAATTACAAGTTAAAATTGGGCCAAACACATGGTCCATAAGCTAAAAACAGCCTAGATTATTACAACGCCGCCTATGAGCATAAAAAAAAGGACTATTCTTATTTTGCAGGGAGTCACATTTTTCATTCTGACTTGCCAAAGGGTACAGGAAAATACTCCCCTAACAGAAAAATATTTTTTCAGATATCCTTCCAAAATAAATTCATGTCAATATTTTTCTTGAAGATTTTGAGTTTAACAAATTTGGTCAAGCCATCGAAAAGCCATTCATAAATTTTGAACAACTGCACTCTGTATAGATCTAACAGGATGATCACAAGACTCGATAAATTTGAAAGGTTGTTATAGTTTCTATCCTGAAGCAATATTGGAATACCACTTAAAACCATCCAAATCTTATTGCTTACATCAACATAATCAAACCATGTTGGGACCACGTAATCACTTCCTTTCCCACAAAAATAGCTCTTTGAGAATATTCTTTCATAGGCCACAAGGTTGGCCAATGCTCTATTAGTTTTTATGGATGTGATAAATAGTGTGTTTAGGAATAGCATGACTGGCATTTGAAAATCATGTTTAAGTTGTTAAGAAAGAACCAACTCTATGGGAATTTTTCAAAGCATGAATTTTATGTTCTATAAGTGTAGTATCTAGGACATATCATATCTATAGAAGGGATAGCAGTGGATCTAAAAAATATTGAGGTCATTTTGAACTAGCCACTACCCGCTAATGTGGCTAAAGTGTGGAACTTCATGGGTATTATAGGGTATTACAAGTATTTTTTAAAAAATAATTCTAAAATAGCTTATTCTATAACCAACCTTCAAAGGAAAGGGAAGGAATACAAATGGACATATAAGTGTGAGGCTATATTTGAGTTTCTTAAGTAGAAGCTTACTACTGCACATGTGCTTAAAATTCTAGATCCTCAAGGGGATTTCTTAGTAGGTACTAATGCTTCTTTGGAAGGATTTGGAGGAATGTTATCCCATGATGAATTAGTCATAGCATATTAGTCAAGGAATCTCAAGAAGCATGAGGTAAAATATGCTATGCAAGATCTAGAGCTACAAATAGTTGTGAACACTCTTAAGCTTTGGTGGTATTACATGTTAGGTAAACCTTTTGAGATAAGAACCGATCATCAAAGCTTGAAGTATATCTTTACTCAACCTATGTTCAATGCATGATAGAGAATATGGATCAAGTTCTTAGTAAAATATGACTTTGGTATATATTATATCAAAGGCAAGGAAAATAAGGTCATTGATGCTTTAAGTAGAGTAAGGTATATAGCTACTTTGACTAGTAGTCACATGGACTTGATGAACCAAGTCAGAAAAATATAATCGCACGACCAATATTACAGTAAAATTTGGATTAATATGGAAATAAATCATAGAGAGAACAAGGATTTCAACATAAAATATGGACTTTTATGTTTTAAGGATAGGGTAGTTACACCAAAAATTGATGATTTTAGGAGAGTGATCATGCAAGAAATGCATAGATCTCCTTACTTCACTCACATTGGAGGTACAAATATGAAGGATAACATGAAAAAGACTTTATACTGGTTGGGTATGAAGAGAGATATCACTGATTTTGTTGCTCGATGCTTGGAGTGCCAGAAAGTGAAGGCTAAGATAGACATCCAACAGGGCAATTGTACCACATGATATGCCAATGCATAAAAGGTATGTCATATACATAGACTATATTGTAGGATTATTTAAGACAGGGTACCAATATTATGCAATCCTTGTGGTATTCAATAAGCTGACTAAGGTTGCACACTTTATACCAGGGAACATCAAGGATGATGGTCTAGTGGTGGAAAATAGTTTTGCCAAGGAATTATTCATATTGCATGGGTTTCCTAAAGTAATTATTTTAGACATGGATTCCAGATTCACATATGAGTTTTATAAGGCTCTTCATCATGCAATTGGTACAAAGCTAAATATTAGTTCTGCATACCATCCAAAAATAGATGGCCAAATAGAAAGGGTAAACTAAGTCTTGGAATACATGCTTCACATGTACTACATGGACCAAAAGTGTTTATGGGAAGACTTTTTACATCTGGTAGAGTTTTCTTATAATAATGGTTATCATGCTTCCTTGAAAATGACCCCATTTGAATCCTTATATGGTAGGAGGTGTAAAACTTCTATATCTTTAGACAATCCAAATGATCGAGTTACACTCAAACTAAATGTGGTTAAAGAAATGGTGGAACAACTCCAAATGATTAAGTAGAGGCTTAAGGAAGTTTCCAATTTCTAGAAGAGCTACGTTGATCTTAAAATATTACCTAGAGAATTCTCTATGGGAGGTAGAGTATTCTTAAGAGTTAGATCCATGAAGAGTACCATCAAGTCATCTAAGTTGGATCCCTGATACGTTGGGTCTTTTAAAATCACTAATAGGATCACTACAATGGTTTACAAACTTGCCTTACTAGTGTAAATCCAACTACAAGAGGTTAGAACAAGAAACTCTAGTCACATAAATCTGTGACAAAAAGAAACAAAGCAAAAAATAATCCTATTCACATAAAAACTACAATATATAGAAATAAACCGATAAATGCTTTATCTTCTCATTCTTGGATTTTACCCTTTTTATAATGCAATACCAAGGGAGAATATATCCTAAAAGAAACCCTAAATCTTAAAGCCCTAAAGCTAAGAAATTATTTTTTTCTATTTATTTATTATTTTTTGGGGGTAATTTTATCTTTTAGTGCCAACCGAAAAAAGCTTGAATAGCTCCCTAAATTAACACACATCATTGTATCATCTATATTAAGCCTCCTATAAAATCTCAACACCTACCCATTGGCTAAATAAGAAATTATTCCAAATAATTTTTTTTCTAGATTTTCAAAAAAATACTAAATCTGATTTTTGAGGAACTAGATGAAGGAATTAGGGCCTGATAAATCCACCTTGTTATCTAGATTACCATAAACTTTCAATCTGATCCAATGTTTGGATCAAAAGATATGCCCTCTTAAATATAGGCTCCTCGATCACTTACCATCCAACCTATCAAAGATCCATAACTCTTTCGATGTATCCCTACTTCAGAAGTATATTGCTAACCCTAATAATGTATGGGATGTTTCAAAATTGTAGATGGAAGATTCAATGGTCATTGAAGAGAAACTGGCAAATATTCTAGAGTTTCATTCAGGGTGAGGCATAAGGGGTTGGACTCAAAATGTACTTGTAAACAAATGGCGAATCCTAATTCAAATCAAGGTGAATCATGGTGAATCCTAAGAAAATCAAATCAATCATCTTCACACAAAAATTTGGGGTATTTGAAGCCCTAAAATGTAAATTTATCTTTGGGGCACATTTTGACCTATTAAATGATCTTATAACTTCATACAAACACCACCATTATATCAGGCTCGAAAAGAGCTTTCCAACGAGTACAAATATGCCTATGTTTGGATATATATTGTGGTGAATTGACCCTAAGAAAAAATTAGTCCTAAAAATTTTAGGCGAATGGGCCGACGTCGAGGGTCCTCATATTCACCAATTTTAAATTTTGAAAATCCTAATATTTGCCCAATTTGTGAATATTCGCCACTATGCATAACCCTGGTTTCATTCCAAAGTGATGAGGAAACAAACTCTAGAATAGTGTAGGGTCCAATGAGACCAATATTCTGAGAAAAGTGCCACATGGAAAAAAGTGGATGAGATGAAAAAGCATTTTGCTTAATTATTTTAAGTAAGCACAAATGATTGTGTTTAGTCCAAGGGGGGTAGTATGTCATGACCCACCTTGGCAAGACTCTTTTATGAGATGGATTATGTATTGATTAGATGTCTCAGTGCTTAGTATATTATGCAAAATGGATGTTTATATTCAAAATATTATTTGGATTATTTGCATATGAGGATATGATACTATTGATTATATGCATGGTTGTAGGATCAGGTACTCTCATAAGTGGACAAGGAAGTTGACCACAAGGAACGAGAGAATATAATAAAAGGGAAATGATGGCAATGACATATTCATCAATATCTTAGGGTAACTAGGATGACTATCCTTCATGTAGGTGCATTACATTTTGGTTATGCTCATGTTTGCACCATTGGACCAAGAAGTTGCTTGCAATGAGTCTCCTTAAAGTAAGTTGGTGATAGTGTAGTCTATCTTAGAAAAAGACCACCCACTTGAGGATAAAACAATGGTGTAGAACATTGAGGGAATGCATTTGTAATTGTTTGTGGTATGTTAGATATGGATTGTTTCCTTGTATTCTTGAAATGTTAATTATCTTTTGATGTTAATCTTCGAATAAATCTAAGGTTGTCTTGAATAATCCTTAAACCATGATTGACATTGGTATCTAATATTTGGATTATTTTATCTTTGCAAATAGCTATGTCTTCCTAAAGATAGGCTCCTGCATCACTTACCACCCAACCTATCAAAGATCCATGACTCTTTCGATGTATCCCTTATTAAGAAGTATATTGCTAATCCTAATAATGTAAGGGATGTTTCAAAATTTTATATGGAATATTCAATGGTCATTGAAGAGAAACCAGTAAATATTCTAGAGTTTCATTCCAAAGTGATGAGGAAACAAACTCTAGAATAGTGTAGGGTCCAATGAGACCAATATTCTGAGAAAAGTGCCACATGGAAAAAAGTGGATGAGATGAGAAGGTATTTTGCTTATTTATTTTAAGTAAGCACAAATGATTGTGTTTAGTCCAAGGGGGGTAGTATGTCATGACCCACCTTAGCAAGACTCTTTTATGAGATGGACTATGTATTGATTGGATGTCTCAATGCTTAATATATTATGCAAAATGGACGTTTATCTTAAAAATATTATTTGGATTATTTGCATATGAGGATATGGTACTATTGATTATATGCATGGTTGCAGGATAAGGTACTCTCATAAGTGGACAAGGAAGTTGACCACAAGGAATGAGAGAATATAATAAAAGGGAAATGATGGCAATGACATATTCATCAATAGCTTAGGGTAACTAGGATGACTATCCTTCATGTAGGTGCATTACATTTTGGTTATGATCATGTTCGCACCATTGGACCAAGAATTTGCTTGCAATGAGTCTCCTTAAAGTAAGTTGGTGATAGTGTAGTCTATATTAGAAAAATACCACCCACTTGAGGATAAAATAATGGTGTGTAAAATTGAGGGAATGCATTTGTAATTGTTTGTGGTATGTTAGATATGGATTGTTTCCTTGTATTCTTGAAGTGTTAATTATATTTTGATGTTAATATTCGAATAAATCTAAGGTTGTCTTGAATAATCCTTAAACCATGATTGAAATTGGTATCTAATATTTGGATTATTTTATCTTTGCAAATATCTAAATGGTAGGCCACCTTTAGTCTTAGATAAGAACGTTTTATTTAATTCTCCTTGTTTGTTGAATGGCTCTTGAATAAGGGTCAAAGTGGCACCCATGTTATGCAATCCTCCTCGTTATGTGGTTTGGCACTTGAATGGGAATTGGAGTGGGTGCATGGAAAATGTTCTTGAACATTACTTTTGAGTGCTCCATGCATGAAGGTGCTTGGATTCTCCTTGTTCAAAATAAAATGGTGATTTGGGTAGAGGGGAAGGCATATTTTGGATAGAATATAGAGGGTTGGAGCGATGATGACTTGGGGAAAAGGAAGGAGACCGAAGCTAGATCTTGCAGATCTAATGTGTATGTAAGAGGAACCTTATCCAAGTGGCTCCTTGTTTTACTTTGTTGCAAGCTTGTTTTCGTTGGTTGTTGTTTGGCTTATTTTTATGTTGTGCTCCCTTGTTTTCTTCTTATAGTTGCCTGTGTGGCATTTTTTAATTGTCATCCATGTGCTTGCTTGTCTCATGTGCGTTTGAATTGGTTCTTTTTCCCTCCCTGTGTAGTGGAGTTGTATGGCTTGTTGGTTTATGGATAATGGTCATGTTTCCTTATTGTAAGTAAGCCTTCTTGTTTGTTTTTAAATTCTTGTTTTCTTGCCTTACTCTAGATGAAGGCACCTCAGTTTGAGACCTTCAAATATATGGGATGTTTTAGTGAGCGCTTCCTCTCCATTGCATCGACCTATGCATATGCTTACCTATGTAGTACTTCTATTTCCTAGGTGCACATTTTTATTGAAGGTTTTAGTTGTTATTTAAACCTTATGTAATCTTGTATTTACCTAATATTTAACCTAGTGATGGCCCTATGCTTTTCTTTGGTGTGCTTGGAGTCTTGTATGTTTGGTTGTATGTTTTGGATCAATGGTTAATATTTAGTGTTGTCTTATTGTTGGTGCATCTTGGGTTTCCTTTTCACTCATGATGCACCCTTTCTTCGAGTTATTTGGAGGTTGTGTGTGTTTTATTTATCTTTAATTGCTTGAGCTCTTGATTGTCTAGTTTCGATTTTCAATACAAGCATGGCTGCCTGTGGAGTTCAGTTAGTTGGCTACCAACTACATTTAAGCTTGTTGTAGTTTTATTTATGCTTTAATTAAATTAAGGTAAAGTAAGGAATGGTTTGAGCCTTGACTTAATGGCTTCTATGTTAGACAAGTTTAAAAGTAAACTAGAATCCAAATGGTTTAATTGCAAGGAAAGTAATGAGTAGATTAGAATGTGTGTTGGATTATCTAATTAAAGTAAAGAAACATAGAGATCCAAATAAGGTAATGAAAATTTATTTGGTAGAATCTTCTTGGTATGTTCTTATTCTTGGGAAATGAAAATTGGAAAGTTTTTTAAATAGATATTAATGTCAATTTTTGGGTCTTAAGAAAAAGTAAAATAATTATAGAGGAAATTATGGTGTTCCTTTAAAAAATTCATTATAATAGAGGAATTGTGGGTTCCTTTGAAATTTTAGTTTGGTATGGGAAATATGGGTTCCTATGTGAATTTTTGTTTGATGCTCGATTGAATTGTAAGAGGTGATTTAAGAGCTACTTAAAGAGTATTTTTTTGGTTAGATAAAAAGAAAAAAATGAGAAACAAGTATGGGCTTCTTTTATGCATGATTGCTTGATATGTCTTGCATTATTGAAAAGAAACATATAGAAATGCATTCATATCTTCATAAGAGTTTATCTGATCCCTTCCTACCGATCTTCTTCCATGGAGAGAAAAGGACAACCCAAATAAAATTGAGTGAAGATGAATCCTTTTAGATCCATTAGTAGTTGCTCTACCAAGATCATATGGAAGGATTAAGTTATAAATATTTCTTGGGAAGGTGGTTTTGTTGGGCAAATTTGTTGTAGTCCTTTTTTTTTTTATTTTTTTTTTCTTGTTTTTTTTTTTTATTGAATGGATTTTTTTTTTTTTTTTTTTTTTAGTTTAAATAAGTTTGTTTTTTTTTTTTTTGTTTTTATGTGCTTTGTTATTAATTTTTTATTTTGTTTATTTTGTTTTTTTATTGGTGTTTTATTTTAATGCTATGTTCTTAAATAAAAATGTTTTCTCTTGGTAGTTATCATGCTTTACTTAAAATATTGTTGAAAAGGTATTTTTATTACTAATATGTAAATGGATTGTTAAGCATGCTTTATTTTAGCTGCAATAAAGAGAGGGAGATGGTTTTAATTTTAGGATTATTGTCTTTTTGTTGATCTTTTTTGGGTTTGGAGGAGGGATGGTTCATGGGGAGCTCATTTTTTACCTCAGTTAGAACCCTCTTTCTTAGCCCACGTTTGAGGTAGTTGCAGGGAGGAAAAACCTAGGTCCCTTGTGTCCATGGGGAAACTATCACGCAAAGTGATAGGATTTTGAACTAACCATTGCAAATATGGGGTAGTCAAGCACTAAAGTTTAGTAGTTCACCGCAAATGTGTAATTGAATGAATTTAAAGGCAATATGCCTAAATTAACTAGCATAGACTAATGTATATTAGTAGGGGAATCGGCATCACCCTTCCTTAATTATTAGGAAGGGATAACCCTATCACTATGGTCAAGATATCTTGTGTTTTTAAAGAATGCAAGAAATGTGGGGCAACCATATGAAGTTTCCTTTATTCCATGAAGGTAAACAAGGTAAATCCCAATATCTATTGGAGCATGGCCTCTCTTGTCCACTCAAGAGATACCTATAGTATCACAAACTTGAAATGTTGTTATGCTTAGTCATCTTTCAACCATATATACTCATTGTGAACCTTGTCTGAGTTCTTAAAAAAAACATTCTTTCTCTTGGGTGGTTCTTTGGGTTGTTACAATTAAGGACAAAACTTGGGTGGAGATTACTTAGATACCAAGGAAAGAATTGGACAAAAATATGAAATTACATTAATGTGACCAATAAATCTAATCCACAAGGAAGAACCTTGCCTATAATTTAGTAACGGGTTTTATAATTTTATAAGGAACCCAAAACCTTATATACAAATTGTAAGGAGGATCCCGTGAAGGTTCGACTCCCTACAAAAAGGCCAAACACATGGTCCATAAGCTAAAAAACAGCCTAGATTATTATAACGCCGCCCATGAGCACAAACCGAAGGAGTTTTTCATTCCGACTTGCAAAATGGTGCAGGTAAATACTCCCCTAACAGAAAAATATTTATTCAGATAGCCTTCCAAAATAAATTCATGTCGATATTTTGTCAAAGACTTACACTTAATACTCATAACTCAGAAATACCCAGAGACAAGCCACACATGACACTTGCCTTAAACAGAAAACAAGAAGCTAGACCATATACTCGTGATCTTCTTAAAATTTCAATTCTGGCCCGAGGACAGCTACAGGCTTCTTCAAAGCTACTCTTGCATACCATACCCCATATTCCATAAGACTACAGTGAGCCCTATCTTTCACTATCTCCTTGCATATGTCCTCCTCATTAGGATCATGATTAAGGTGCAGCCACTCTTCAAACTCTATGTCTTCCATATTTTCCATCTTACTATAGTACCTTAATAGCATTTTCTCACCTGGTTTTGCTATATAAGCACATTTCCTGACAGTGTCACCGTATATCCACCGTTTGCTGAATGCGGAGAAAATACTGTACAGAGCTGTTTTTTCCTTGAAGATTTTGAGTTTAACAAATTTGGCCAAGCCATCGAAAAGCCATTCCGTAAAGGTTGAACAACCGCACTCTGTTTAGATCTAAGAGGATGATCACAAGACTCAATAAATTTGAAAGGTTATTATAGTTTCTGGCCTGAAGCAATATTGGAATACTACTTAAAACCATCCAAATCTTGCTGCTCACATCAGCATAATCAAACAACTGCTGAATAAGCAGTAATTGTGTCGGGTCCTCCCAGATGAATGAGCAACAGGGGAGCCCATACTGCATAAATCATTTGGGTGCTTGTGCTTGACGAATCCATGATGGCACCCATGCCATACATGGCGACAGCGTCTGCGGACATATAAGCCAACCAATAGTTGGCTTTTGCATCGATATCTCATTCCTCCTGCAAAAATGAGCAGGACTTGGAGAATCATGCTGATGAGGAACATAGACTGGATCCACACATCCTCAGGGATTGGCAGCACGTATTGAGGATTCACAAAGGCCAATTTCTCTACATGACGCATTTCCTCTCCCTCCATTCTTACTGGGAAAAGGAAGGGCAACACCCAAGCACAGACAATAAACTGCAGCATTGTGTAAGAAAGACTAAGCACACACACAAACAAGAATTTCAAAGGATAAGACAGAGAGGCAGAGCAGGCAACAGCCAATGGAAGGCCACAAATTTGCAGCACAATTGGACTAGACAAAAGACACGAAATAAGGCACAGGCAGAGTAGGCAATAGCAGAGAAGGCAGAGTAGGCAAAGGAATATTAGGCAACAGCGAAAGCAGATGCAAGGCCACAACTTTGTAGAACAATTGAACTAAACAACACAAGACAGAGCACGAAATAGCCAATGTTTGGCTACAAATTTATAGAAGTTGTTGAAGCTTCAGTAACATTTACACCTCCTAATTCGACTTCCATTGGACCGCAGTTTCAGAGAATAGAATCCCAAGGAAGGTTGGTACTACAAGTAAAGAAGCAAAGATGCTGCAACTTTGGATTGTGTCGGAACGTGTTCAACGGGTTACTAAAGGCCATTCGGCATAAATCTGGGACCCAGAGCAAGACCAGGCATATCGTGATGGAAACATATTCGAAAGTGCTATTAAACATCACAATCTGAGACCCAACATTAATGCTAAATGTCCCCTGCTATTCGAAAAAGGGGAGATGCTCATCTTCAGCTACAATTTTGTAGATGCCAACTTAATTTCCAGAGGAAGCTTCAAGCATATCGTGACTGAAACATATTCCAAAGTGCCATTAAACATCACATTGTGAGACCCAACATTGATGCCAACTGTCCCCCGCCATTTGAAAAAGGGAAGATTCTCATCTTCACCTACAATTTTGTTGACGTCAACTTAATTTCCAGGGGAAGCTTCAAGCATATCGTGACTGAAACATATTCCAAAGTGCTATTAAACATCACAATGTGAGACCCAACATTGATGCAATATGTCCCCTGCTATTCGAAAAAGGGAAGATGCTCATCTTCAACTGCAATTTTATAGATGCCAACTTAATTTCCAGAGGAAGCTTCAAGGATATCGTGACTGAAACATATTCCAAAGTGCTATTAAACATCACATTGTGAGACCCAACATTGATGCAATATGTCCCCTGCTATTCGAAAAAGGGAAGATGCTCATCTTCAACTGCAATTTTATAGATGCCAACTTAATTTCCAGAGGAAGCTTCAAGGAGATCCAAATAAGGTTATGAAAATTTATTTGGTAGAATCTTCTTGGTATGTTCTTATTCTTGGGAAATGAAAATTTGAAAGTTTTTTAATTTGATATTAATGCCAATTTTTGGGTCTTAAGAAAAAGTAAAATCATTATAGAGGAAATTATGGTGTTCCTTTAAAAATTTCATTATAATAGAGGAATTGTGGGTTCCTTTGAAATTTTAGTTTGGTATAGGAAATATGGGTTCTTATGTGAATTTTTGTTTGATGCTCGATTGAATTGTAAGAGGTGATTTAAGAGCTACTTAAAGAGTATTGTTTTGGTTAGATAAAAAAAAAAAAAATGAGAAACAAGTATGGGCTTCTTTTATGCATGATTGCTTGATATGTCTTGCATTATTGAAAAGAAACATATAGAAATGCATTCATATCTTCATCAGAGTTTATCTGATCCCTTCCTACCTATCTTCTTCCATGGAGAGAAAAGGACATACCAAAGAAAATTGAGTGAAGATGAATCCTTTTAGATTCATTAGTAGTTGCTCTACCAAGATCATATGGAAGGATTAAGTTATAAATATCTCTTGGTGAAAGAGGATTTAATGTAAAAAATATTGGATATTTGTTTGGGCAAAGTTTGAGATAGCCCTTATTGTTGAAATTATTTCTTGCAAGATTTGATTATGTAATGGAATGATCTTTTATGCTTCCTTCAATTTAGGATAAAGTACTTTGGTTTAATGCTAATGGTAATCATGTGCATTGTAATCAATCTATCATATTGGTCATATTGTTTGATAATTGGTGTATTATATGAATGCCATGTACCTAAATCAAAATGATTTCTCTTGGTAGTTATCATGCTTTACTTAAAATATTGTTGAAAAGGTATTTTTATTACTAATATGTAAATGGATTGTTAAGCATGCTTTATTTTAGCTGCAATAAAGAGAAGGAGATGGTTTTAATTTTAGGATTATTGTCTTTTTGTTGATTTTTTTTAGGTTTGGAGGAGGGATGGTTCATGGGGAGCTCATTTTTTACCTCAGTTAGAACCCTCTTTCTTAGCCCACGTTTGAGGTAGTTGCAGGGAGGAAAAACCTAGGTACCTTGTGTCCATGGGGAAACTATCACGCAAAGTGATAGGAGCTTGAACTAACCATTGCAGAGATGGGGTAGTCAAGCACTAAAGTTTAGTAGTTCACCGCAAATGTGTAATTGAATGAATTTAAAGGCAATATGCCTAAAGTAACTAGCATAGACTGATGTATATTAGTAGGAGAATTGGCATCACCCTTCCTTAATTATTAGGAAGGGCTAACCCTATCACTATGGTCAAGATATCTTGTGTTTTTAAAGAATGCAAGAAATGTGGGGCAACCATATGAAGTGTCCTTTATTCCATGAAGGTAAACAAGGTAAATCCCAATATCTATTGGAGCATGGCCTCTCTTGTCCACTCAAGAGATACCTATAGTATCACAAACTTGAAATGTGGTTATGATTAGTCATCTTTCAACCATATTTACTCATTGTGAACCTCGTATGAGTTCTTTAAAAAAACATTCTTTATCTTAGGTGGTTCTCTGGGTTGTTACAATTAAGGACAAAATTTGGGTGGAGATTACTTAGATACCAAGAAAAGAATTGGACAAAAATATGAAATTACATTAATGTGACCAATAAATCTAATTCACAAGGAAGAACCTTGCTTATAATTTAGTAACGGGTTTTATAAGGAACCCAAAACCTTATATACAAGTTGTAAGGAGGATCCCGTGAAGGTTCGACTCCCTACAGAAAGGCCAAACACATGGTCCATAAGCTAAAAAACAACCTAGATTATTATAACACCGCCCATGAGCACAAACCGAAGGAGTTTTTCATTATGGCTTGCAAAATGGTACAGGTAAATACTCCCCTCACAGAAAAATATTTATTCAGATAGCCTTCCAAAATAAATTCATGTCGATATTTTGTCAAAGACTTACACTTAATACTCATAACTCACAAATACCAAAAGACAAGCCACACATGACACTTACCTTAAACAGAAAACAAGAAGCTGGACCATATACTCGTGATCTTCTTAAAATTTCAATTCTGGCCCGAGGACAGCTACAGGCTTCTTCAAAGCTACTCTTGCATACTGCACCCCATATGCCATAAGACTACAGTGAGCCCTATCTTTCACTATCTCCATGCATATGTCCTCATCATTAGGATCATGATCAAGCGTCTGGAACTCTTCAAACTCTATGTCTTCCATATTTTCCAGCTTACTATAGTACCTTAATAGCATTTTCTCACCTGGTTTTGCTACATAAGCACATTTCCTGACAGTGTCACCGTATATCCACCGTTTGCTGAATGCGGAGAAAATACTGTACAGAGCTGTTTTTTCCTTGAAGATTTTGAGTTTGACAAATTTGGCCAAGCCATCAAAAAGCCATTCATAAAGGTTGAACAACCGCACTCTGTTTAGATCTAAGAGGATGATCACAAGACTCAATAAATTTGAAAGGTTATTATAGTTTCTGGCCTGAAGCAATATTGGAATACTACTTAAAACCATCCAAATCCTGCTGCTCACATCAGCATAATCAAACCATGTTGGGACCACGTAATCACTTCCTTTCCCGCAAAAATATCTCTTTGAAAATATTCTTTCATAGGCCTCTGTCTGAGAGAGCGGCTTGGCCACTGCAACTGATGCGGTTACTTGCAGGAGCTTTTCAACAAAGATTATGTTATCTTCGCCGAATTGTTCAAAGCATTTTGCCAGCTGGCACGGAGTATTCTGATGCGTCAGGTAAAAATACCAACTGTGCTGCACGGAAAGCCAAAATCCGTGCCAGTCTTCCACTTTCAGACTTTTCGCTGGATGATTGCGAAAATACTCCCTCATTTGACCACAGTCTGTATTATAATTGCTATGCATCCTGTCACTCAAAACTACAACTTCTTTCTTTTTCTTACGAAGCCTTTGCCTAAAATAAAACGGCAAAAATGATAAGACGAGGAGGGTAAGTGGGTTAGACCGAACAATCTGCCACACAGCATAAACCCACTGAATCCACATTATTTGGGTTTTCCCAAACCAGTCCGGCAGCGACTGGTCTAACCCAGATACCGGACAGAATAGCAGAGGATGGATTTGGATGAGTGAAGTTGCAATTTTCATGATTTTCAACGAGGAATTCTATAAAACTTAGATCATTACCATTGGTTCCCATCTAGAGATCAAATTTTGTAAATACCTCTCAGTCTCAATCTACTATAACTAAAAACAATAGATGCAGTTACCATTAGAAGTATCTAGCATAATAATCCAAATAAAAGATCCAAAGTTTTTTATCGATATACAACCTAGAATACCTAAAATTAAAATGTTCCAAAGTGGTTCATCTTTAAATCCCCAACTTTGATCAAGAAATTCAATTATCTTTTCCAAACAAGGAAAAGCATTTATCCAAGGTTGCTCTTGGCTGCCAAAATAAAAAATCACGTTTCTCTTGGAGATGATGACGGAAAAATTGATTCAAGGGTAGATGCTAGTTGTGTAATAGAACATGACATGAACGATTCATAGGATCAAAAGGAAGAAATCGGGTAGCTAAATTACATAAAAATTTGGACTAGGTATGTAGAATCACACATAGAAAATATGGAAACATTCCTAGAAGATATTGCTACTAAAATGAAGAGTATCAATAAAAATTTAGAAGCAGTAAAAAACTTCATGGATACACAACAAAAGGAAAAATAGTCTCAGGCTAAAGAAGTAAAAAAGGAATAAAGGCAAATGAATTTTTGAAGCATGGCTAAACCATTGAACATAGTTCCAACTACCTTCCATCAATTACAAAAGAAAATGTGAAAGAATGAAAAAGGTCCTAAAACAATAATGTTTAGAATAGTCTTCTAAGGTGAAAGCAACAATCAATTTTTTTTTAAAGTTTCAATATCAAAGATAGTATATTATTGCTAAATATTAACAATGTGGTTAATCCAAAAGAGGTTATACCTATTTGGATAAATCACTATAGATCACTTCAGCAAGTGCACAATTTAGACAATCCTTCTATGATTGAAGTTGTTGCTAGACATATTACAGGAATGGTTCTTAATTGGTGGACACATGCTAGTGTAGAATCAAAAAATGATGTATATATATATATATATATATATATATATATATATATATATATATATATATATATATATATATATGAATGGTTCAAAAGATTTGTATATAGCATTGTTAATAGAATTTGTGCATCAACACATTAATTCAGACAAAGAAGACCAATTGGCCCTTGTAATGAGAAAATTGGGAGATTTGAGTAGATTTGAAGAATATTCTAAATCTTATATGCATATAGTGTACAGATTAAATATGCATAGAAAAATTTTCATTCAGGTTTGATATCTATCTTCCTTCCAAAAAGAATTTTTCAATTAGTCTTAGAAAAAATTGCTCAAAGAAAGTAATTGGGGTAGTCGGATAGAAAGTTAGGTATTTGTGCCTTCAAGAGAAAGTTATTAGGAAAAATTCTATAATCACAAAGAAGGAATGTGCTTCCATAGAGGGTGCAAATACATTTTGTAAAAATGAAAAAATAAAATTCAAAAAAACAAATCCAAAGAAATTCAAACCATATAGATATTTCAGGAGAAAAAACATATTTTTCTTGTAGACAAAAAGGTAATTATGCACACTCATGTGCTAAAAAGTCTCCAAAACAATTTGGAATGTTGTTTGTAGAACTTGAAATATCATAATAATGGAAAATATGTGAGAATGAAAATCATTTCTCCTTATAGCAATAAAAAATATTGAATTTTATAAAATTAAAGATGTTGATGAAAAACCTCTCTATGATTCTTATATGACCGATGATGAAATAGAAGAGGTTGAATCCATCAACCAAATTTTCATGTAGCAGCCATATCCTAATAATCCTGATATACCAGAATTATAAAGTATTATAGATGAAGAAGCATAATAAAAACAAGCACAACAAGATACAGAGCATAATAGGAATAAGTTTGAAAATGAGTGTTCTGATGATTGTGAAACAGACATTGAAAATCATTTTGAATTCCAAATCTCTAACTTTTATGAAGAATTTGATGGGTTCTTTGATGTTGAGGAAATAACTAAGAAATTAGTAATCAAACCAGATTCTAAGGCATTAGTTCCTAAAAAGAAAATATAAAGTTACCTCAAAAAAATCCATTTAGGTTTCATTAATATCCAGTAGCTTCCAATGTACAACAAGAACAACTAAAAAAAGGTAGCTGATAATAGTTCAATGTTATGTCCAATCAGGGTTGTAGTAGATACCAAAATGAAATTTAGAAAAATAATTGCTTTCATAGATACTAGTGCAAATATCAATTTTGCAGTAGCCAGCCTTCTACAAAATTGGGTAGAATCTATAAAATCATACCAAGTATCTTTTATGAATGGTAATATTCACATGAAATATTTTGCTTTTGATGCCCCTGTATAGATTGGAAATAAAATTGTGTATATATATATTATTTGCAAATGAATTATGGTGGATATGATAGAATATTAGGAAGTCCATTCTTGGACAAATATGACCCTTACACTATAGCAAACCATTAATCAGTGTTAAACATTGAAAATAAAAAATTACAGTTTCTAGAGTCCTAAACATATATCAAAGGTGCTTAAAAAATAACAAAGATGCTTAAAAAATGAGCCATCCATCAAGCTCGAAAATACATCCACTAGGGTGTTAGAATACACCATCATCCAACATACAATATGATGAAAAACTATAATATACAAGCTCTATGTAAGGGAAAATCCTACATACCACATCTACAACACTAGGGGCTACATTATCTATGTAAAGGACATCACATTGCAAGTGAAATAAGTAAAGAAAATAAGGTGCATTACCAAGATAACCTCATACTAAGAGAAAGCACCATAGGACCACCATTAGAATGCTCTAGAGTTTTCACAGTTGGAGCCAACCTTGGGTGAATCAATCATCATCCATATTTGCTGGAAAAAGAAGCAATCATATCACAAATTGTTATTACAAAGGAGGTAAGAATATGTTTAAGCCAAGCTTGCAATAGTTGGGAAAATAATATGTTGAAGAGCCTTGTAAATTGGTATGTTGAAGGAGGAAGTGCATGCATAGAAGGCTCTACCACTTGTCTTAAACAAAGAGGGAGTATAATATCACTTGGAAGGTGTGAATAGGTACAAAAACCCTAACACATGCATTCAAAAAATAAGAGCACTCAATGCTTTAGTCTTTATTCAACACTCAAAGGAGGAATCATGAACATTCACAAGCATAAGAAATATTGATCCACATGTCACACCATATTTTAAATATTTTCATTAATGTTTGTGCCACCTAAGGGGAGTCAAAAAGTCTCCATAACACCTACATTACTTGGCACGTTAGAGAAGAGAATGAAATTTCTCTTATGTCTTCCTATGTAAGGTGTAGAAGCATATTCGTAGCTAGCATGAAGCAAAGGAGCAATTAAGGCACAATCAAGGAATATTCAAAGCACCAGTCATCGTGTTAGAAGGAAAGTTGACCAGAAGTAATAGCAACCAACAATTCGAGCAGATTCAAGTCAAGGAGGAGCGCCTGGAGTAGTAAAGGTAATATTTACTACATTTTTTATTTTTAACGTTTCTATTAGTAGGAGATATAGGGAATATTATCTAAGGTTAAAAGTTAGAGATATTTTTGGAGTGATAAGGATTATAAAAACCTTAGAAAATATGAATATTAAATTTAGAATCCTTTTTTAAAGAATACTTTTAAAATTGAAGTATTATTTTTGGGGTTTTGTAAATTTACATGTTTGAGTTTACAAAACAAATTAAATATTTGTAAAATTGATAAGTTTGGAGAAATAAGGCATTCTACATCAAACTAGGATTACAAAACTTGCAAATATTATTTTTATAAAATTTCTAAATTTCTAGAGTTGGAGGTATAAGGAATTCTACATCAAACATAGTTTATGAAATTTAGAATTAAATATTTTATTCATAAATTTGGGAGATAAAAGAAATTCTACATAGAAATATTTGGCAAAATTGCATTTTATAGTTTAATTCAAAATTACTAGAGATATAAATTTGAATATTTGTAAAGGATTGGAATTGCATTCAAATCATTAATTGATTGATAGAGTTGAAAATTGTATTGTCTTTCAAACATTAGGGAGATACAAGGTATTCTACAAAACATAGTATTGAAAGATCAACATCAAACTAGACTTGGGAGTCATAAGGAAGCCTACTTCAAAAGGTAATATGGATAGCATTATAAAAGAAGTATTCAATAAAAATAGTGAAGAAATGTTACAAGCACTCAAGTTCTACTCTCATAACTTAATATCAAACATTTATGAAGATCAAGTGTTTCATATTCCAAAAGATAAATTGATAATGTTTTTCAAGGAAGCTGAGGAAGGAAGGTTTACCACTTTTATGGAATTCCTTCATGGAAAACTCCTTAGGTCCTCTTGAGAATCTCAAGACATTATTATTCCTACAAAATAATATTCAATAATGTATATTTCATTAGTTATCTTTGAACTCTTTCAAAAAAATATGCAAAATAAAAGAAATAATTCATATGATTATATTAATGAAGAATCATTTAATTCAAATCAATATTATTGTTATGACTTACTAATTCATCTCACTAAAGACATATCACAAGTAGAAGTGCAAGAACAAAGAAAAAATAAACAAGGAAAAAAATCATATGAAGACAAAAGAAGATGACTATTTGAAGCATTCAAGACAAGAACCAGAATTGTATCAATATAATGATACATTAAAACAATGCCTAGAAGAGAAATCATCAATGAAGATACAAAAACAACAAAAGAAGAGCAAAAGAGGTCACACCAAAAAAGTCAAACTAGAATCATTCTACACAAATCCAAAGATTGATCTCACAGAGATAGATTGAAGAAGATCCATATTGATAACCAAATAATATAATACAGGGGGTGTTGAAATATATTACATTATTTTATCATTACATTATTTGATATATAAATGTTATATTTAAATATTATATGTGTACTTTACAATTTATATATGGAATGAAAAAATTTATTTTAATATATGTGTCAATTAGGAATGAATGCGAGTCAATTACAAGTTAGTAGGATTGAGTATGAGTGTAAGCTAAAGTGAGAGTAGGAAGTAGGAAGCAAAGTGTGAGTAAGGAGTGAGAACTACTCCTTGTTTTAGATCATTGAAGAAACTCTACAGGATTCGTGTGAAGAAATTAGGTAACATGGTAGGAATGTTATTTTTGAAAGTTCTTACTAGAAGTAAGGATGCCTAGTTGGAACTATGAGTGTATTACTTAGCAATAAGACGAAGAGTGAATATATGGCAAACCCTATCTAGGTAGTTGATACTACAATAGAAGTAATTATCACAGATGAGATGATTGAGCATAATGAGATTGTTCTTAAAATTGGAGGGTTAATATGTAAATTAGTGGATATAGCCAAGTTTTTTGAGTCTCAAAATTGGATAAGTGGAAGTGGGGATTCAATTCAAATTACTCTATGACTTCTCTTCCAAAAATATTTTTTCTCACAATCTTCTCTAGTCCAAAACTAAGGGATAGATTAAATAATGATGGTCTTGGTTTAGAGGTAAACATGCACTATATTTAAGACCATGGAGTGAGATTTTTTATGGAGACATACTATTAAAAGGTTTCTTATGCGGATTAGTATTTTTTACTTCCTTATCAACTTATTTTTTTATAAGATGATAGAAGGGGTTTTGAAAGGGTCCCCGAACCTTTTACAGGGTAAAACTACATCTCAAAAAGTAGGGGCCAAATTGACCAAGAAATCATGAGGTAAAAACAACAAAAGAAACCCAACAACAACACCAAGAAAGACTTGAGGCAAGTGTACCTCCAAATACCTGGGAGAAACTAGCACAATAAAACCAACATACCTACCCTCAAACCAAACAGGATAAACAACCAAAAAATAAAATAATCCCACATAGGGGAAACCAATGCCCAACAAGGGCCAAAAAAGATCTCCTTGAAAGCAAAAAATCTTAATATCAATTCCTGAAACTTTATCCTTAGTGGACCCTATATCATCAGTCATAATGGAAGCATTAACATAGTTGATATAAAAATTAAATCACCCACTTCAGTATCCATCTCCTTTGAGATAAACACCCCAGGGAGTAAATATAAAATAAATTAATCTTTCTCCCCATTTATTTTAGGTATCCTCGTATCCTCCAAGTTTCTTAGGTCCTCAGGAACATTCTGCCACCAAACATAAATACTAGTTTGATTCACTCCCAATTTTATCATGAATTCAAAAAATTTATTACCTTCTCAAAAGGTGTGTTGAAATATAACTTCCTTGAGAGGTTGAGAATATCTTCTAGCTTCTATAATCATGTTCATAGTAGAAATATTAGTTGGGGGTGTCACTTCATGTGGTTAACAGTGATAAGAGAATCACCTTCCATAATCACTTTTTGATGATATTAAGGACTAATCAGTTGGATACCATGATAAAGAGCCTTGACTTCAACAAAGTGGCTAGTGTTAACTCCCATATATTCAACAACCATAATTAAAATTTCACCCTTGTGGTTTTGAAGAATACCTCCAGCTCTGGCACTTCCTAGGTTGCACTTCGAGGCACCATCAATTTTAACTTGACCCAGTCAGAAGGAGGAGGTTACTACATGATGCCATATCTAGGGTTGGCATTGGTAGGGGCTGTAGATCCTATAAAAACCAATGACAATTCCAAATGAATCTTAGTATCCTTAGAATTACCCTTAGGTTAACATAATTTAATATTCTCCACTATGGTAGCAATGCTTCTAGAATGGAGAGAGTTGGTTTAGGAGGATACATTATTGAATGCACATTGATTACGTTCCTTCCACACTCCCCACCATAGGTGAGCCAAGCTAAGGTTCCAGAATAAACAAATTTTTAGGGAAGCGAAGGGGAAGACCATTGAAGGAGAAGATAAAAAAGAAATATGGGAGAAATCCAAGAGAGAACCAGTAAGGAATAAAAATAATCAAAGACTTCTATAGAAAACCTTTAAAAATTAAACAAGTACATTGGAGTTTCCTCATTGACCCTGCATAGGTAACAATAGTTGGGGATAACAATTCCTTTAGAACGAAGATTATCAAGGGTAAGTAAATTGTTCTAAAATTCCAGCCAAAGAAATAAACTAATATTAGGAATCATCCCTTTGCACTAGATTGAATGGGTAGGGAACCACATGGGAGTAGGATCCACCAATAGGTTAAAAGCTAATTTTATCAAAAATAAACCTGATGGATATGCCTTATAATAAAATGAATCTTCTTCCACTACAAACTCAAGAACATACAGATTTAACTAGTCGAAAGTGAGATTGAGTGCAAATAGGGATATCATAGGGTTTTCTAATTCCTACAAATAGGGGAGGTAGCAATGTAGTCTAACACTTTAGAACCAAACAGTCTTATGCAAGATTCCTCAACAACCACAAGCTCTAGGGAGGAGGTTAAAGCATAATCAAGTAGCCAAGGGTCATTCCATAAGTCTAGATTTTGGCCATTTCTAACCATCCACTTCCCCTCTTTGGTCAGCAGATATTTTGAATTATTTACATTCATCCAAAAGGTTAAGCCTTCAACCAGGATAGGTTCGAGAAGAAACTCATTGTCTAAGTTCATGTATTTAGCCTTGACAATATTATTCCATTCCACATTTTCATTTTGAACTATTCTCCAACCTTATTTTGTGATTAGAGCTTTATTCATAAGATTAGTCTTCCTCAATCCCAATCCCCCATAACCTTTACTACTACAAACTTGATCCCATGCCACCAAATGAAATTTGTTTTTTTCCTCAACTCTAGTCCATAGGAAGTCTCTTTGAATTTTATCTATTCTTTTTATAATTTTACCAATCATTTAAAACATGTACATGAAGAAAATAGGTATATTCTAAAGGGAATTTTTAACGAAGAGTGATTTATCAACCTAGCTAAGGATAGCTCCTTTCCAACCTACCAATATGTGTTGGATCCTTTTAACCACTGGTTCCCAAAGAGTAGACTTATAGAAACCTTTGAAGAAGGGTAATCCAAGGTAAGTGGAGGGCAAAGAAGCTATTTCACATCCAAGAATATTGGTAATATTCCTCTGTCTAGCCCCAAGAGTGTTTAAGAAGAATATTTTACTTTTTAAGTAGCTAACATGTTGCCCTGCTGCCTTTTCAAATCAACTCAAAACAAGTTTAATTGCTTGGACCTAATGGACAGAATCCAAGAAGGGGGAAGATCTCATGGCAGGTTTGATACCCATAATATCAATATTTGTAGATCGCCTCAAAGATTTCACCATTAAGATGAAAATAAAGGGGGATAAAGGATCCCCTTGCTAAATTCCCTTGCAACTATTTAAATATCTAGTATGAGAGCCATTAATCAAGATTGAGTATTTGATAGAGGATATGCACATTTTTATTATGGCTATCCATTGCTCATTAAAACCAAAAATCCTTAGAACTTCCAATAGAAAATCTCAGTAAACCCAATCATAAGCCTTACTTATGTCTAATTTGAGAAAAGTTCCTACTCTCCCACTTTTATCCACTGAAGGAATAAGTTCATGGATAGTAATAACCCCATCCAAAATCTGATGACCATCCATAAAACTATTTTGAGAGGAGTCAATTACGAGGGGTAGAAGAGGTTTAAGTCTATTGGCCAAAACCTTGGTGAAAATCTTGAGAATGGTGTTGCACAAGCTAATGGGATGATAATCAAAGAATATTTTGACCCCCACAAACTTGGGGATGAGAACCAAAAATGTGGAATTGACATCCCTTGGCATCACCACTATGGTTTGAATATCTCTCAAGGCTATACAAACCTTGTTCCCAACAATAGACTATTTTTTTTTGAAATAATGTTGGGGAAACCATCAGGTCTTGGGATTTTTGGCCATTCATCGAGAACACTGCAGTTCTTATCTCCTCATATTAAAATGGAAAATTTAAATAGATATTAATAAGGAGTTTTTAAATAATATCAACAATACTCTATGTGAAATCATATAGGAGGGACAAACTATTAAGGATAGAAGGCATGTTGTATACACTCAAATATATTTTGCCAAGGATAATTTTACCACAATACATTAGGATTAAATATAAAAAAGAGATAAGATCAACAAGTGGATTATGAATATATTGCATTCAAGTGTCACAAATGTCATAAGACCAAACACATGGTATAAATTTACAAATTAAAAAGTGATGAAATAAGGTATGATTTTTTTTTGGCATGAGGTAAACTTCAATATGAAATAAATAAATCATATCATAGCAAACGTTGGGCTACAAGGATTGTCCACTCCTAAAAAAAAGGAAATAAAAATCTTACTACATTGTCAAATGACAAAGGAAATTATACTTCACTTGAATAAACCATTTGAATAAAAAAATGATATAAGGGATGAGGAAGTACAATGTAGAAGTTCAAATACAAGAGTTAAACATGTGAAAGAATATGGGAAAGAAAATTTTAAAGCAAATGAGATGAAAGAGGTCAAGGTTAATCCAAGTAATCATTATAATTTTTAGTAAGTAGCATAAAAGTCACATTGCAGTAAAAACTAAAGTGGTATAAAGTGTATCCGTTGCTCTTTATGGTTTTAAAAGTGACATAATAAAAATATGCATATGAAGCATATCCATGGAATTTTATTTTTTATAGGGTAGCATAAGAAAGTAATTACTATGGATTCATATTTGCACTTTAGGGTTTCTAGGGAAACATAAAAAAGAATGTGTTTATGAGGCTATTCCTTACAATTAATTCATATTCTTTAGGGAAACATAAATCTTTAGAAGATAAGTATCATTATGAACAATATGGAAAAATAGAAGAGACTGATAAATATAAAAGTGTTGGTGGAAATGGAAAAAGGAGAGGAAGATCCTCAAAGCATGAACAAAGAGAAAAATAAGATTAAAGGGATAACAATTTGAGAATCCAAATAAAAATATCACAAGTGTTAACAAGAAGTGGGGTTAAGCCCACTAATAAAAATAAAAAGTGATAATGAAAATGATATCATGGAATATTAGGGGTATGAATAAGACCCATAAAATATGATATATTAAGGAACTAAGAGATTGTTATACTTGTGAGTTTATTTTAATACAAGAAAAAAATTAAGGAGTGAGGAATGTAAGGATGGTTTTAAAAATATTTGGAAGATAGTTATTCTCTAACAGTTTCTTCTATAGGATTTTCAAGCGATATTACAAAAAAATGTGACAAATTCAAATGGTATGGACAATTGTTAGAATTAAAAAGTAATTAGGTTGCTAGATTAATTTTTAGAAAAGAGGAAAACATCAAAGTTAAAGTTATAAATTTATATGATCCAAATACAATTTCTCCTCATGAAAGATGTTAGAAGGACATTAGAATATTTTTTGTAAGCACAATAATTATTCATACATGTGATCTATGGATTCTTAGGGGAGACTTTAACAAAGTTCTATCTCCTTTAGAAAAGAACAATGGTACTCTAGGATGGTATACATTAATGCAATATTGTATTTCATTTATCAATTTAAATGGCCTTTGGGATGTTAGTCCTTCAAATTTACAATATACATGGGATAATAGATGCGTTGGTCAAAACCTTATAGTAGAATTTTTAAATAGATTATTATTATCCTATTCATGATTGCAAACAAAGTATACAATCTCTTCAAAACAATTATTACAAGTAGGATCACATCACAAACCCATTCTTTTGATTTATGATTTACCTGATAATGGTCATCCAAAGCCATTTTTATTTCAGTTTATGTGGATTCAAGATCCTAAAATATTTTAGATGGCTATGTTATGGTGAGATGAAACAAAATATGAAGGTTTATTAAATGTACAAGTTTGTTCGAAAGACAAAATATTTAATGGAGCAAATGAAGACTTAGAATGCAAAATCTTTTGGTAATATTTTTAAAGAAAAGAAGAAAATTGAATTCAAACTTGAAAATATACAAGAGAGAGTAGAAATCAAAATGGACTAGGATTATTATGTGAAAATAAACAATTATGTTATCACTATCATGATGTATTAAAAAAAACAAGTTATATTGGTTCCAAAAATATAGGAAGAAATGGGCCAACGAAGGAGATATAAATATGATGCTCAAAAAAGAAAAAAAATATTTTCATCACATCAAAAATATTTTAACTTAAGATAAAAGAAATATTGAGAAAGAAGGAGATATAAGGAAGGAATAAATTAATTATTTCAAAAATATTTTATTATATATTGGGCAAGTAAGGAGGCACAATAAAAGCTTTTAGAAAACATTCCATAAAATATGACACAAGTACAAAATGGAAGCTTAATGAAGAAGATATCCATGGAAGAACTACATGAAGCAATTTTCTCTTTACATCCTAACAAGGTACCCAATCCTATTGGATTTCCTACAGTTTTCTTTCATTTTTTGTGGAATTTATTGAAAAGTAATACATTGGTTGTGGTTGAAGAGCCTAGGAAAAGGAAGGCTTTAATAAGCGAGATCAATATCACTTTTATCAAATTAGTTTATGAAAAATATGAGACAAAATATTTTGATAATTTTTATCCAATAAGACTTTGTATTATGATTTATAATATGATATGAAAAATCATGACAAACATGTTGAAAGGTATTCTAAATTGTTTTGTCTCAAAGGAACGAGGTGGTTTTGTTTATGGTAAAACAATATGTGTGATGTAATCATTGCATAGGATGTCATGCATTGTCTTAATTTAATGGAAAAACTAGGTATACTTATGAAATTTGATATGAACACATGTGATTGGGTTTCATGGAGTTTTCTACATGATATTCTCAAAAGGTTTGATTTTGATTACAATTGGTGTGAGTAGATTAAATGTTGTTATAGCATTGTAAAATTTCTATTTTCATCAAAGGTTCTTCTATTGGTTACTTTAAGTCATTACATGGAATCTGCCAAGGTGATCCACTATCTCCTTATCTATTTATTATTCTTTTGGAGGTATTAAAGAGAGCTTTCTCAAGGGCAAAAATGGAAGGAGAAATCAAAGGTTTTCAGGTTGTAAGAAATGGTTCCTTCTAATATAATTTTCAATTTGTTGATGATAATGTTCTTTTGGGATATCCCTTATCATGTTTCCTTATAAATTTTAAATCAATATTATCATTCTATGAGAAGGATATTGGATAGTTGATTAATACTAAAAAATTCAAGATTCTTTTATTAACATTTCCCTGGATTTACAACAAAGTATTGGGGATATTTTAATGTTCAAAATTTTAAAATCATCAACCTACTTGGGTATTCCTTTGTCTCATAAAGAAAATAAAAATTAGCTTTGGGTATCTTATTAATGAAATATTTGTTTCAAAATATTTAAAAGGTAATTTCTTAACCATGGTGGGAAGGTTGCAACTCATAAGGACTAAATTGCAATCTATCCCTATTTATATTAAGTGATTTTCAAGATTGCCAATATGTATATCATCAAAAAATGATAAAATTTAAGGAGAATTGCTTTAGAAAGGATGAAAAAAAGAATTTAGGTTTTCTTTTTATAAGAGGGATAGAGTTTGCAAAGGATAGAATTTTGGAGGAGCAAGCCTATAGAATTATAAATTTATGAGTTTGGTGTTAGGGACAATACTTGGGTGAATATATGAAATGAACAATTGAATTTTTAATCAAGAAAGGAAGGATATTCACTATATCTAGAAAAATACCATTTCCAAATTAGTTGAATTAGTTCATCAGCTCCTTAATCACCCCCAAAACGCCCACCAAAGATAGGATAAACTGATGCAAATATTAAAGATTAAATATTCTAAGAGCAACCAATTTAAAGGGAATGTGAGTAATTGCAAGATGGATAGAACAAGGAATTGGCAACCTCGTCTTAAGGATTTTAGAAAATTCAATATTGATGGAGCTTCTAGAGGAAACCCGAGAAAAGCTAGTGCAGGAAGAATTGGTAGACTTTTAAATGACTTTCTTGTTTGTACTTCTATTGAGAATTTGGGTATACTATCCAATAACCTTGATGATGGGTATGGTATTATTAGAGGCCTTCAAGAGGCTACTAATATTGGATGGCAAAAGGTGCTAGTTGAGTCTAACTCTCAACTCATGATTAATTTTTTGAAGACTCCTTCTAAGAATCATAAGGTTGATTGGAGAACAAAAAGAATTATTGATAAGATTTAGTTAATCTATATGGGATTTTTGAAAGTTGATTACTATCATGTGGTCAGAGATCAGAATAAAAGTTTTGATACTTTAGCTAATTGGGCTTTGGATAAAGATGATCTTATTTTCTATGGCCATCCTCCTAGATTGGGCCTTAAAAATAAGGGAAGCTCTGCTTTCTATCATTTCTTTAGATGGTTCTAGTTCTAGAGGTACCTAGTTTCTTCTTACTTTATTTTTGCTTCTCTTTGGTTCAGTTAGGACTAATATTTCTTTTGTTTCCTTCATTGATTATTGCCTTAAAAGTATTTTGTTCTAGAAAGGTCATTGTTGTGTTCTATTTTTTTCTTTTCTATTTATGTGTGTGTTCTTTTGATTTATTTTTTTTTGTGTTTTTTTTTTGTTCTTGTGTTTTTGTGCTTGTGTTTCTGTACGTTTGTGTTAATTGGTGTTTATGTTTGGGTGTGTGTGTGTGTTTTCTATGTTTTTGTTTTTCTTTGTTGGCTGTTGTTGTTGTTGTTTTTTTTTTTTAGGTTTTGGTTGTTTTTGTTTTTCTTTTTGTTGTGTCTTTGTAGCGTTCTATTATTTTTTGTTATGCTTGTGTTTTGTTATGTTGTTCTTGTGTTTTTTTAGTGTGGTTCATGCTGTATTTTTTTAAATCTTGTTGTGTGTGTGTTTGGTTGTGCTTTATATTATTGACACACTCAAGGAGCATGATTTATTTTTTATTTTTTAATCTTTTTGTGTATTTGTGTTTGTGTATTCTTATTTTTTGTTATTTCGGTTTTTCTCCTTGAGTATGTCAAAGGTGGTAGGCTAGGTGCGAGCCTTGGATGATTTTGGTAGAAGAGATATCCCTGCCTCCTTGGGTCTTACCTGAAAGTGGCATCCCTTCTAGGATATTTTCCAAAAAAAAAAAAAAATTGGGTGAATATTACTTAGATATCAAAGAAAGATTTGGATAAAAAATGTTACATCAAGAATATATATACATACATACGTATGTACACACATACATACATACATACGTATGTACATACATACATACATATATACAAATATATTCTCTTTATGCAATGAAATTTTTTAGAAAACAAACCCTACCCAAAGGATCACCAACATGGAACTTCATTTCAAATAATTTATAGTTGACCAAGAAACATTATGATTAATCAATGAGGAAATTATGAAATATGTTTTTTTGATGCTTAGTTGAATACTTAATTTATTATCTAATTTAAAATGGTAACTATTGGATTGGCATGCCTAACTTGTAAATGTTTTAAGGTCAAAGATTATATTAATATGAGAAACAACTATAGATCATTGATTTGTATTAGTAACCTAGTCAAAGGTGAGGAACTCAAACAAATTGTAGATAAATTTTAAAAAATGATTCAAGAGTTTTTTTTATTAATTTTTATAGGAAAGGATTACTTGATTTGAAATCTATACATATATGATGCATACTCAGTCAAATTGAGATATAAGGATTTAGAACAGTCAAAATTTTCTACTTCCAAATTTTTTCCTTAGAAGAAGGTTTGGTCACTAAAAGCTATCCCCAAGGCCTTAACATTCATTTTCTTAGTAGTTCAAAGTAATATTATTATAGTATAGAATATAAAATTAAGAGGTTATTATAGACCTTTAAAATATGCCTTACATCCATCACAATCCCAGAAGTTATTTGAGATATGGGGATTGGACTTTGTTTGACCATCAAAAACTATTCGTAGATGGAAGTGTTGATACATAATGATAGCTACTAACTACCTAATAAAATGGGTTAAAGCAAGAGCATTACAAAATAACATAATAAAGAGTATAGCCAAATTATTGTATGAAAAAGTAATTACAATATTTAGTATCCCACTAAAAATAACAAGTGATCAACGAGGATATTTTGTGAATGAGATTATCAAAAATATGACAACTGATTTTAGAATCTTGTATTCCTTGTCTAGTTTGTATTACCCTAGATCTAATGGGTAGGTGAAAGCAACTAACAAAGTCCTAGTGTCAACCTTATATAAAACCTATGGGATAGAAGGAGCAGATTGGGAGGAAATATTGCCATCTATTCTTTGGGTATACCAGACTACCTTTAAACCAACAACAGACCATATGTCATTTTAGTTAATGTATGGTCATGAGGTAGTAGTACCAGTAAATTTCTTGGTTCTAATTTTATGGTTATCTGTGGAGCATCGCTTAGGTGACAAAAAATATATATAGGAATGACTAGGAACACTAATCAAGTTGGATGAAAAAAGAGTCATGACATAGTGGGTGATCGAAGTGGCCTAGACAAGAAGGAAGTTGTGGCATGATAAGCACCTTCAGAAGTTAGAACTTAGGCAAGATGATTTAGTTCTAAAATTTAATGGAAGATAGGAAATCAGGACATGAAAGTTAAAGATCTTGTGTCTTGGTCCATTTTGATTTGTAGAAGTGATGGATAATGGGGCAGTCAAACTGTAAAACTATAATGGAACTGAGGTGCCATACACTATGGATGGTTCAAATTTAAATAAATATAAAGTGTAGTGTTTATTTATTTCTTGAGAGGAAACTGAAAAAAGATGAAGGGAGGTCAGTTTGATAAACCACAAAGGATAATTCAAGGTCCATTACAGGAGGACCTTGACATGGGATTTGCATGCCTATTTGCAAAAGGAGAGGAGAAAAGGATGATCATCAAACAAAAATAATTGGTACCTTGACCCAAAGAGAGAAGAAGGATGCGAGTACATGTAAGGTTCATAGATGGGATTGAATGGATCAAAGAAGAAAAAAAAAGGATTCCTCCAAATGAGAGAAGGAACCAATATGTAGTACCATTAGCAATCCAATTAGGAAATGTAATTGTGTACCCATAGTTGGAGCATAGAGAACTACCTCAATCAATAGAAGATTGGTGAAGGATATGAATAATGTTATAGTATGAAGATAGGATGGATACCTTTGATATGGAAGCTCCAAAAATGAATGAAAATGAAACCATGGATGAATAGCCCATTGGACTTACTTCGTTAGCTTAGATAGGATTATTGCAACAAAGGATGTGACATCAAATGCAATAGTTGCAAGAGGAGTATGAAATATTGCAAGGTCATACTGCAAGACTCCATGAATAAAATAACCAAGATTTGAATGAGATGATGCAAATGTTGGATGAGAAAATGATAGTAAGGTTATGAGAATTAGAAGTTAAAGGATAAGAACATGAGGTGACACCACAAGTAAGTAGCACATACTATGAGGGTGCAAGCACTAGAGGGGGATAAAAACTGTAAATAACACCACATGGCATACCGAATGACCTACCAATGACAAAAGAAGGTGCGAAGATAGTTTAGCAAGAAATTGAAGAAGATATTACATCACTAGAACCTCAAGGTAATGTACATGGGAACTCAAGTAAATCTAGTGATGGAGAGTTACCTTGGTTAGTAAGAGATTATAGTTCATATAGAAGTGGTGATGACTTATTAAGGAAACCACAGGTACCTCATGCTCATACTGATCCTGAAACCTATGCAATAGCCTATCGATAGCTGATATGACAAAGAAGGGAAGTGAGAAGAATTCAACAGATAATTAATTTACCAAAAAATTGGTTATAAAAAATGGATGATGATCATAATGATTCTAGTTATGATTCTAAATTTTCAAAAACATATAGGGAAACCTTGGAAACCTTGTCTCCACAACAACACTTTGAGGAAATATGATGGGCACCTTAGCTATTACATGTAGATCATTGAATTCAAGTACTCTAATAGTTATCACCCAAAGTTCAAATAAATGAAGGCCACTTGGCCAACATAGAATTGGTGGATATAACTCCTAGTTCTTGAGAAAGGGGAGGAACGAACCAACAAGGATCTCCAAGGTAGTAGTGAGGTCATGGAGGAGGAGTACGTCCACTAAATATTGGAAGGAGTAGTTAGAATGTCCCACCTAGAGGAGGTAGAGGATAAGTGTAGATATGATCCCCTACTCCTAGATGGTTGAGATATACACCATTGGCCTATTTGAACTAGACTTGAAACTTGTAAGGTATCCTATGGTTAAGAGGGTATGTACCAAATCTTACTAGAAGATACCCACTTGGATAACCTCCACTGATTTGACAAAGACCAAGAAGAGTTGAAGCTGGAAGAGGATGACTTTAGGGTAGGTAAATCCCATTTAATGTTTGAAGAAGTCTTGTATCAAGAGGACTAGGTCATGGAAGACATAATTAAGAAATAGAACTTGCTGGTAGGGGAAGCGTACGCTTTGCAAATGAAGGAAGTCAAGGACTACAAAGAATTCGTTCATCAAGTTTAGAAGCTAATTTTATTTGAGAAGATAGATGGAGGAGTCATTAAAATAATTGTAGATTAGTAAGAGAATCCCTACCTCATGATAAATCACCAGAATGATGAAATGTAGTGTTGCCAATAGGAAGTCTTTCAGTTTGTAATTGTACTATCCCAAATTGTAAACATGGTAATGAGAGGATAGCAAATGATACAACCTTGCAAGTAGGAAGGAATCATTCAAATAATTGGTTGGAACCTAATGATATGATTACTCACAATATAGAAGTGGTACCCCCAACTGATGAGTCAAATGAAGGGATTGTACAAGTGAATGTCACTGTACGATTCCCATGATAGTAAGTTGTTAGAACTTTGAAAAAAATAGAAAAATATCTTAATTGTAAATATACCTCTAGATGCAATTAAGATAGAGGGTGGCTGAAAACTGAAAATGGTGGCCCTTTATGAAAAAAAGAAAAAAAAAAAAAATATATATATATATATATATATATATATATATATATATATATATATATATATATTCAAAAAAGCAAAGAAAGGACAAAAATAAGAAAAATATAAAATCGCATGCACAAGGAAGATGAGTTATCAATAATCCATAAAAAAGGATAAATTTAGGTGCAAGGTACGCTAAGGTGGTATAATTTCATGCATTGAGATGTTAGGGTTTCAAAATTATAAAAATCAAGGCACCATGCAAAATTTATTTTCCCGCTTGCAAATCGTACACATGCAACATTGAAATTCAGAGGATTTAGAAGCAAATAAAGTGTAAATGCAGACATTTTTCCACATGGATGTTTGAAATTCACTATATTTTTGTAATTTTTTTGACCCATTTCAGATTTGCACCTCAAGGAATTTTTGTTTTCGAAAAAGCAACCATATTGGGAAAAGCAGGGTTTTTACTCTGGAAAAGTTAAATTGTTTTATGAAATCATGTTTTTTTTTGTATTTACATGGTGGAATTGGTAGACACCATGAATCCGGGTAGGCTGTTCGGCTTTTATGGCTGCCACAGTATTCTGCATTGTCCACCTCGAAAGCCGCCACACAGATCTTCGTGCAGTCCGCCCCTATAACCACCATGCCACAATCATTTTAAACCTTTTACGCCACTAAAATAACCAGGAAAGGGATAAGCATTCAGTTCAAAAAGGCCCGAGATTTGAACCTTGGACCTCCGCCCCCCTTATGGGGTTTGGATAAACCAATTGGTCTACACCTTGGAACTATGAAATCATGTGTTAGGTGGAGAAAATTAGCTAGAAAAATGAGGTTTGAAGTAGGAAGGTTCCCAAGGAAACCCTTAGTACAAAAAAAAGTAGGTCTAGGGTTTGATTTTTTGAAAAATAATGAAGTGCTAGAATGTCAAGGAGGCAAAACGGTAAACCTTAGTGCATGAAATCAACCATAAAAGCATAAAATGTTTCTCTGAATTTGCATGAATGGGAAATAATAAAAGGATGGTTGTATAAAACTACCATATTTCACAAAAAAAATATCTTATAAAGAAATTGCATTGGTTGAAGGAGAACTTGCATGAATGCATTAGAATTGCATCAGAAAGGAAGATTGCACACTTCTAGAAAATGGGTATTTGAGAAATCATACCAGTTTGAAAAAAAATGTTTTTTAACCAAGTGAATACTTGTAGGGTTGTTTGTACAATTTGGAGGTGTGATTGTATGATTTGGGGTAGATTATACGCTTTTAGGGATTTCAAGGACCCGATTGGTGCAATTTGGATTTTATCATACAAATTTTTGTAGTTGTACAAAATATGATGTGATTGTACAGAAGGGAGATGCCCTTGTTTTATTTGGGACTTTTTTTATGATTTTTGGGTGATATTATATGATTTAGAGCTTTTCTTGTATGATTTGGTAAATCTGTATGAAATCAGGTTTAGTTGAATGGTTCCAAGTGAAGTTGTATGAATTGGCAATGGTTGTACGATTTTAAAATGTACATGTATGATTTTTTGAGGTCTTCTACAATTTTTGTTAGTATTTATACATTTTGGAAGTAATCATATGGATTTTGGAGTGATTTTGTGTTAAGTTATCCTAATTTGCCAAGTTGACCAAAGATAGTGTGAATGTGGTTTCCACTCGATGATGGTAGAATTATGAGATCCATGTGAGAGTTATGAGATCATTTCAATAAAATTGCAATAAAAATTATGGAAATATAACTAGGACCATTACATTATAGAGATTCATGGCCTAACCAATCTAATATAGTTTATTCCATTCAAGACCAAGGATGGCAATTCCAGTCACACATGAGGTGTGGTAATCATACTTGTAGAGGAAGAGGTTATAGGCCATGAGGAGTCAAAGATATTGGCTTGGTGGTAGAGGTAGTGCACCACTATAATTTCAAATAGAATATATGGAACCACCAATGGCACACTAACGGGAGCTTCATAGTGAAATTTATCAAGAAGCTACCCTAAAAAAATAGGATGACTTGCTCCAACACATAATAGAATTTTTTAAAACATGGTGGGAAAATAATGAGGTAAAGCATCCTTTAAAGCTTACACTAAATAAGGCCAAAGTGGGCATCATTGAGCAAATCGTACCACACTTTAATTAATACTTGTTACAAATTCTTCAGTCATACTAACCCATTGAGAATCGTATCTTTGTGAGAGTAGGCAATCAACACATCAAGGTTAAATTTTTGATGGAGGCATTTCAAAGAACATTTGGATTGCCCAAGGAGGGAGCTCTGATTTTGAAGAATATGGTAGATCCAATTAAGGCTCACATGTTGATTATGATACTCACATATGTGAAGTCACCTGTTGTAGTGAAGATTTTTGGTTCATGGAATAAATTAGAGTTAGTTGAAGACTAATGAATTGGCATGTACAATGAATATTATCATGGCTCACTTGTCAAGAGAATCATGAACTTTTGAGATGCTAATTTGGATGGCCCAGTATGTAGAAGGTATCTACAATGGAGTGAAGTATGATTGGGGAACCTATCTAGAACAACAAATGTAGAATTTATTGACAACTAGGAGGAAGACATTCACCATGAATTTTTATGCCATTGATATTTTGTTAGATGGAGTATATGGAATGGGTATTTCCTTTCCTGGTAGGACACAACCTCAATTTTTTTTCTAGATCAACCTACCATATTGTGGTGGGAAAATACTGTGCATCTACTAAAGGCAAATCCATAAAAATATAAGGCAAAGAAGGGCAAAAAACAACTAATACCTCTGATGCAGGAATAGTTCGAGACTACATCTGATTAAGATATTCATCCTAAGAGGAAAAAAGAAGACAATAAAGAACACAAGATTACACTAAGATGGGGGGTGAACAGTATAAGAATTTTTTTTTACTTTTTCAATCCAAAATATAGCAACAATAATAATAATGCAATAATGTAGCACTGCACAAATTATCATACATATGACACACACATATTTAATGTGATTCACCCAATATGGGATACATCCACAAAGAAATATTGCTCATAATTTTCTCAATATATTTCATGGGCACCAACCCATAGGAGGTACCAATCCCCTATTACAATGTTCATGGACACCATTCCACAGGAGACACCAATCCCCTCTCAAGTTCATGGACACCAATCCATTCTACAGACCAATATCCTCTAAAATTTGTGGATAACAATCCACAAAATACACCATATTCAATCTCAAGTTCATGGACACCAATAAATAGGAGATATAAATCCCATATCAAGTTCATGGACACCAATCCAAAGGAGATACCAATCCCCTATAAAGTTTGTGGACACTAATCAACATGAGACACCAATCCCCTCTCAAGTTCATGGACACAAATCCATAGAAGACACCAATCCTATCTCAATTTCATGGACACAAATCCATAGGATACACAAATACCCTATCAAGTTTATGTACAACAATCCACATGAGACACGAATCCCCTCTCAAGTTCGTGGACACCAATCCACAAGAGACACCAATCCCCTCTCAAATTTGTGGACACCAACCCACAAGATACACCAATCCATAGGAGACAACAATCCCCTCTAAAGTTCATGGAGACCAATCCACAGGATACACCAATCCCCTCTTCTCACAAGTTGGTCCAAAATCTGCTCATGTCTTCTTAAAACCTACTCAAATATGCTTACAAAACCTGCTCAAATCTGCTCTAAAACTTACAAAAAATTTACTTGCAAAAATTGCTCAAATATTCTCTCAAATATGGTCCTAAATCCTACTCCAAATATACTCACAAAACTTGCTTAAATCTACTCCAAAACTTGCTCACAAAATTGATCCAAACAATGCTCATCTATTCCCAAATATTTCATATTAATGTCGTCAAGTTTTTCATCTATTCTCCAATGTGCTTTCCTGAGGTAAAGTAATTTAGATATATTCTACCCAGAATTATTTTATCTTCATGAACATATAGAGAATGATATGCACTAACAAATTTCCAAAATGTTCTTCATATTCATTACGTTTAGTTCTTCCACATGTCTCACATTAAAACGTAGCTCTAGTATAGCACTTGGTAACTGACCTTGTAATTGCTGATTTGCACCTTTCCTTTCCTTTTGTAGATTGACAAAAATATCCTTTTCAATTGAATCCTTTCACATTATCCTTACACTACCTGACAATTTGTTTTTCTTTAAAACAACCCTTCCATTTGAGTGAGACTATACTATTTTTCTTATTTCCATATTTACTTAAAAATAAATCACAATTCACAAATTTGTCCTTCCCATCTACTCCCAAAATCAATCATGAAAAATGCACAAATTTGCTCTTCTCATCTACTCCCAAAATCAATCATGAACAATGCACAAATTTTCTCTTCTCATCTACTTCCAAAATCAATCATGAACAATGCACAAATTTGATCTTAACCTACTTCCAAAATTAATCATGAACAATGCACAAATTTGCTCTTCTCATATGTTCTATAAATATTGCACATTTATTCTCACTTTCAATAAAAATATTGCACATCCAATAATTCCTTATACCTCCAACCATATGACAACAATTTTTTTTTCCTTAACCAAAACCACCTGAGAAAGGAATTATATCACCATACCTCTAAATCTACCTCAATGATGATGATCTTCTTTTGTGTGAGCTTTCCAAACTTGTTTTAATAGAAACAATTTTCCTTTTGTTTTCCCCTTCAAAATCTGGTTAGTAATTCTCTTTTTCTTTTCTTGATTAGATATCAAATCAATCATTTTAAAAACCCTTAAAAATATGCACAATAAATCTTAAAAATAACTCCCTATATCTCCCTTTTGAAATTATCAGTATAAAGCTTTATTAACAATTAAAACCTTAAATATTCTTTTTCTAACATGTAAAAATATAATTTAAAATTAACCAAAATACACCTTACATCTCCTTTTTCTAATATGTCAAAAATACAATTTTAAAATTAACTACAATACATCTTACATCTCCTTTTATAACATGCAAAAATATAATTTTAAAATAATAATGCTACACCTTATATCTCCCACTCAAATTAAATTAAACATTTTTTTTGTCCTTACCTCATGTAACAAGCTCAGCGGACGTGGAGGAGATTTGATATCCTGACTTCTACCAATACAGTGCCCTAGCATAGACTAGGCAACCACCTAAGATACCCCAGTGGGTAGAATCAAATATGTGGCACAAAATAAATAATTCCTTCTCCATTCTATTTTCTTCAACCAAAATGTTCTATCTCTCTACCTACCAAAACAATGTTTGCACGATTTTGACCTTGTAACCTCCTACTCCGTAGTGCCTTAGAACTAGCTAGGCGACCAACTTGAATAGCCACCCGGATGAGATGAAAATGGTAGCACACTATATTTATTCTCTTTTCACTCACTACCACAAAAGTGTTATTTTCCTCCTCTTATTCTCTACTTCGATTTTTGCAAGGATTATATGAATTGCACTTCAAAAACCATCTTTCAAAATGAATTTGTGCTTCATATATATATATATGTTTACCTTTATTACCCAAGGACGTCGATGCTTTTAAATTTAAACCACTTTATATTATAATATTTTAAATCTTATGATTTAAATATTATAATATTAACTTTTAAACCTTTGTCCCTCTCTTGTAATATTTAAATATTTTTGTCCCAAGTCTTTGTCCTTCTCTTTATAATAATTTCTTTACTTACAAATATTTTCCTTGCTTTGCTTCATTTGAAATATATGCTTGCCTTGAATAATTATCCATTGTTTATTATTCATTAAGCCTATCTTTGACATCATTTATATATTATCCATCCTTATAAACTTATCACCCTTGAACAATATTTCTACCTTGAATACCATGCGTCTTTGACATCAATGACAACTCAATATTTCCAAAAAATATTTGAAACTTGCCTTGGAATAGTAGGCATGGGATCAATAACTGTAGGAGCAGTAAAACTTTTGTGAAGAGGAGGAGAGAGTAGAATGACAATCCAATCTTATAAATATTTTAACACGCAGGTAACAAGAGAAACAGATGAATATGAAGAACCCCATGCAAAAATATCAACCCAAATAGGTGCTAGAGGAAGGGTATTCAAACTTTAAAGGGTTGGATTTATTGAATTTTAATATACCTAGTATGGAAGAAGTGGGAGGAGTAATGGAATCTCTGACATTGCTTCAAACCATGGATTTCAATTTTTTGAATTCATCCAAATATTTGGCAGGAAGAATAGTGGTACCACCAACCACAAAAGCAAAAGCAGTGGTGGAAGTTCTATTTGATGAATCCTAGGGGAAGAAGAAGCCTCACATAAATATTGTTATGCAATGTGGTAACAGTCAATAGGATCAAGCAAGTACACAACCACCACCTAATGAGTTTGCTCCAAATTCAATAGTTGTAGCACTAAGGGGAGTGCATTAAAACCCATAGGAGGAATAGTTGGTATAAATGCAACAAGATGACTTACCTAACCCACAAGAGAAAGTCTAAGCACTAGTAATAGAGCAACAATATCTATAAGAGATCATTAATATTAAGGAGATCAGATCACTTGATGAAGTAAAATTGAACAAGAAAGTAGCACACATTTTGTTACAAGAAGGGAGAGTAGTTAGTATGATCAAATAATATGGAGGAATTTCAAATCCATAAGAATAGGACAAAGGAGAACATACCTCACCATAAGAAATTGATGCAAGGCTTCACACAAACTTTGTACTGGAAGTACCTCAATTCAGTAATTCAAGGGATGAGGGTGAGAAAATTATGAACATGTGAATCACTTCTTCCAACAAGCTGATATGTCCACTAGTGCCAGGTTATAATTTTGTATTGGTGGAATTGGATAGTTGAAATAGTGGAGGGATCAAACCTTCACTAAATTGGAGAATATTGTAGAGTGGGTGTACAATGAAGATCGTACTAGGTAGATATAATAGATTCATGCACAACACCCATGGTTGTTACCCAAGTGATAGGTAACTATGATGTTAGGAAGAAATTATTTATTGAAGGGAGTGAAGACAAATTACCGTGAGTATCCACACATGTACCTGAATAAGGCAACAAGCCAGACTTGTCCATTGAATACATCAGGTACAAAATTTCAAAGAGTACCTCCAGATTGGTCTTAAACCTAAGAAAATTGAATTTCCTAATAAATTAGATCAAGTGGCTTAGCTTAATTCTTGAACAGATCTATCAAGCCAATAAAGCACAAAGGGAAGAAGTAGAGGCTACTTGAAAGGAAATGGTTGCAATGGAAGAAGAACTAGTACATAGCAAAATAGAGGCTGAGGAAAGATTGAAGAAGGTGGAATTATAATGGACTGGCATCAAGCAGGATTATGAGGATAAGCTATGCTCACATGAGGAGGAAAAGTAGCTTGTGATATAGTAAGAAAAAGAGTGCATGAAGCAGTTAGAAGCTCAGTTGACAATACAAAATGTATAACTGGCCAAACAAGACAACCAGTTGAAGGAGGTAGCAAAGCAACTACAAGTGAAAGATAATAAGATTGAGTATATAGAAAAGGATGGCAAGTACTATAGTGATATCATTATGGATTATAAAGCTTGGTTCAGGGTTAAGGATGAGCATATTACAACTTGTAAAGCTGATATTCACCAAAACCTACATGTCATTATCAAAAATAATGAGTTATCCATAGTAGCTAGAAAGAAAGCCATGTTGAGAGATAAGTTGCACAAGGGAGAATACAAGTGCGAGAAGGAGCTAGCTACACTTATGGATACTAAAGAAGAGAAAGCTAATGAATATGGGCTAAAAGCCCTAGAAGTCAGTCAATACATAACTCGATTGAAGGATGAACATATTTCTTTGCATATGCAGCTTTATGAGTACCATCAAGAAGCATCGGCCAATACCAAGAATACTGAGTCGGTGGGGACACCACCTAATTTAAAGGGGAGGGCAAATGTAGGCAACAAGTCCACCTCACATAAGAAATAATGATTATTGGATTTGCATAATTTTATTTAGTTTTGTTAATTTTTGATTAAAATTTACAAGTGGTCAAAATGCACAAGTAGGTGTATACATATAAGTTTGCAAATGTACAATTTGAAATACCAATGAAATTGGGTGAAATATGCATTTGGGATAAATTTGTTAAAAATCAAATTAGACTTAGTAAAACTTGTAATTAATTATTTTGAAGATAATTCAGGATGGAAGTTGTATGTAATGCAATGTCTCAGGCATCACTTGGGAATGGCCTGGGCATGCATTATATAGCCCCCCATTCAATTTTTTTGGTTGTTCATTCATTCATAGATTATTGGGTTCATTAGAGTTATAGAAGTTCATAAGAGAGTTCTGATTGTTCTTGGAGAGTTCAATGCTATTGAATGTATTCATTGTTGGTGATTGTTCAGTAATGATGGATGTATTGTACAAGAATACATATAATATGAATATATTAGCAAAACTATTTGATTCTATATTGTTGTGAATTCCATTGTGTATTATTGTTATTGCATGTTGTATATTCTATGTTGAATGACTAAATTGCTATGTGAGATTGATGGAATTTCAATGGAGTAAACTTTTGTTGTTCCTACGAACTTGATATGAGAGTGAGGAATGATTGCATGATGTTATGGCTATATAGAAACATCAATTTTCAGTTGTACGATTTCTAGAAATGTTGGTGATGGTAATAATTTAATGCTACTAATTTAGGATTTGGATGTTGGAGAAGAAGTTAACAATTGCAATAGGAAATCATTATAAATTTTTTCCTAAAGAGATATATGGTGTAAATAGGTAAATCTATGATTAAAAGGTTCAACAAGGGTTTAGTTAAATTATACATGGTATGTACTAAATTGTACAACCAATTGTTTTTCCAATTTGGAATGAAATTGCATGATTGGAACTTGGTAAATATGGAATACTAGCCTTTTGGAGAAATCTATTACAAAAATGATCAATTTAAGTTGCAAAACCTATTCCAATGAATTGGATAAGTGGAAAATCATACAAGCTATAGTTTTGTATGATTTGGATTGTACAACTATATGATTATCAATCCGTACATGCAATTTTGCAATATTAACAAGTCATACAAAGCAAACTGTACACCCTGTACGATTTGGGTAAGATTATTCTAAGGTTTTATCGGTAGTCTAATGTGGTAGTATACAGTGAAAGCGTAGTGTATGCTATAGTGTTTGAGACCTGGGCATGATATGGACTATTTGTGTGACAAGGCGATTTATGGAAATGGTGGACAAAGAAGCAGCGTTTCACGTGGACAATACAACCCTAACGTGGCATTGGCCAAATTTGGTTGGCTTGGGTATATGGCACTGATATCTAGAAGTGGTAAATGTGGGCACATGGTGGAGGGAGATATAATCATTGTGGGTGGCAGCGGCCAGCGTAGGAGACAAATATTAACGAGTGGACACGGCGAGTTGCTCAATCAAACGAAGACACCCACTAGGACACGTATATGGATGGCATGGCGATGCAGATCTTTCCCATTTTTTGACTTGGCCGTGGACACCTCCAAAAGGGGCTTGTTTCATCGTATGTTAAGCACAAAGGTAAAAATTTAGAAACAAAGGCATCTGACAAAATTGACTTTCCAAGATAGAAGTTTTATTTATCAAGTCGAATCAGCACCGGTTACAAATTTGATACGGAGGATTGGGACCAACTAGAAGCACGATAATCATGGCGTATATAGTGTGTGCCAGAGAGCGATAGGGCAAGGATGGCAAGGGTGCATTTATCTGTAACAGTTCGAAGAATATCATTAGCAATTTTAAACAATGAGATATTAGAAGTGAAATAGCCATTATTGTTTACTGGTAGATGGACAGTGTGACTGCGTATGCACTGTCACAACAACAGAGGCGATGTGGACTTAAATCGACGAGCAAGCAAACGAGGACCCTTAAAAGCCAAATAAATGACAGCTAGTGTGTAAGAGTCTAATAGAGGTAACTTCAAATGTTCACACCCAAGTATGGGAATAGAAGGCTAGGGGATGTTCATTGGGCGTTAAGAAATGTTTGAACAGAGAAATGGACAAAAAAAAAAAACAAAGATCGATGACAAAAAAATAGGTTTGTTGCTCTTTAATAAATTTTAGGCACGTGTGACTGCCACATTCAGGAGCATTGGGTACACGCAGAGAGTTTTGATCTATCTAAAGACTTTATCCACAAGTTTGTTCTATATGAAGTGGAAGGGGTTTATTATAAAATCATATGTTGGTGGCTGCTATCATAACACAAGGTCTAGAGAAGGATAACAAAAAGCGTTATAAAAGAAAACAAAATGATGAAATGGAAAAGAGACGTTACAAAAGTAATGGTAGATTGCACCTCATTAATGGTAGATTGCATGATTACTGATTCCATTAATGTTAGTTTATGTAGTGTACTGATGTTGCAGGGTCAATGGATAATTTCTGAGTTGTAACACTCGTTTAATTTTAGTTTAATTTTATTTATTTTTTTAATTTTTTAACCTTATTTTTTGCATTTTTTTTTAATGTTTTCAAAAAAAAATTTAAAAAATATAAAATATAAAAGTTCAGTAAAAAAACAAATACATAGACCTTTAGAATAAGCTTTAGGGTTCCACTTAAAGCAAAGACGTTGTTTTGACAAAAATCTGAAATTCCTAAATTATTCAAAGTTCACACTTTTTTTTTACAGGAATTTCATAGCTTCAGTTTTGCAGGATTTTACATTTCGAAATTATGTTTTCATTTTCAAGCCATAAACTATTTCTCCTTATGAATTATGTTTTCATTTTCAAGCCATAAACTATTTCTCCTTATGAAAATCTCAATTTCATTAAAGGGGAATGATTTATGAGGCGTTTTTAAAAGGATATTTTCTTTCAAGTAATAAATTAGTTTCCTTCATGAAAATCACAATTTCATGGAAGGGGGTAATTTATTTGGTAGTTCATAAGCCATTACATTAAAAGCAATAAATGGACTTTTTTTCATGAAAATCATAATTCTACCGAAGAGGGGTAATTTATGGGACATTTCAAGCAATCAATTAACTCTCTTTATGGAAATCAATTTCATTAAAGATAGTTATTTATAAATCGCATCAAAGGGCTATCAAAGCTACATAAGATGAATCCACTAATCATTTACACTTTAGAGGTAGATTTTAATTTTTTATCTCATGTTTAAAGAAAAATCTTCATAAAGGATTAAATTGGTTAAACTTGCTTAATAAAGAAAGATAAAATCTATCCAAAACATTTCAAGTTAAAATGAATTTCACTTCTATACATCCTGGTCATATGAGGGCCAATCACATTTATTATTTTTTTGAATTTTATGAACAATAATAGCATAACATACTAAAGTAACCCCAACACAAGTCCCTTGTTAACAATTATTTTGTAGAACACTAAGGTATTCGATGCACTCATTTGAAAAGAATACATTCACACATTAAAGTAAAATAAACCTTGGAGAAATGTTTATTTCTTTGCAAGAGAGTGTATTCTAATCAAAACACTAAGGTATTTCATGCACTCATTTGACAAGAATACATGCACACATTAAAGTAAAAGAAACCTTGGAGAAATGTTTACTTCTTTGCAAGAGAGGGTATTCTAATCAAAACACTAAGGTATTTCATGCACTCATTTGAAAAGCATACATGCATACATTAAAGTAAAAGGAACCTTGGAGAAATATTTATTTCTTTGCAAGAGAGGGTATTCTAATAAAAATCTTAATTGTGAGTGTGGTTTTGCACTTGGGTAAAATTACCACTCAACACTTTTACAATTTTATTCTAACCTCCAAAAATGTATTTCCTATCTCCATACTCATCATGAAGTTGTGGACAACTAAATGACACTCTTCTAATGATTTTAAATATTTTTACTAATAAAATCATATTAAGTATAATAGGATTATTATGTACCACTAGCAAAGATGCTTTATATCTAAAATTTATTTGGTTTATGAAATATTGATAATTGATAATTATTAAATTAGATGTATTATTAATAAAGCTTGATTTTATAAATATGATTAATTATATATTATTAATTTTGAAGATATATTCGAACCTCCACCCTACCAAAAAGCTGAATTAGGTACCTAAAATCCAATTGATAATGTTGGTGCGGGCAGGGCTGGGTGCGACTCCCCGATGAATTTGACGGTGTAGAACCCCCTGTTCGTGGTCTTGATAATGTTGGTGCGGACAAGGTTGGGTGCGACTCCCGGGTGACTTTGATGGTGTAGAACCCCCTGTTCGTGGTCTCTCAGACCAAGGCGGCCCCACAAGGGGTTTTTCGCTTTAAAAAAAAAAGACATTCTAAAAGAAGGTAAAGTTATATTTGGTGGCTAATTTGAATAATATACATTAATCTATTTTTGAATCAAAGTATAAATATAATTTTTGTAGATTTGAATAATATTTTGGCTCAAAAGCCTTCCAATTTATAGTATCAAGGTAAAAGTATCTACCATTGCTTAAAAATATTAAAAATTAAAATGACTTATAGGTCATATTTTATCTAGAAGTGTTAAACTATGGTAATCAGGATGAGTTATAAACAATTAAATAAAATGAAATGACTTTAATTATGTCCATGAGACCAAAATAGTCTATGGGGCCAAGAGGGTTAATACAAGTTGGGGTATGGAGTACAATCCCACTCCCCTTTAAATTCAAACCTTGGATGTCCTATTTAGAGTTCCAAATTTTAACAACATCCAAGAAAAAAATTATCCAACTTATTCTAAAATCTCATCATCCTCTTATCATATTTTGGATTGTCTTTGTTCTATTGTTGATTTTTAATCAAAATGGTGTGAATCTTACATAAAGAATCTAAAGTATTCTATGAGTAAATGCAATCTTATTAAAAAATAATAAAGTTCAAATCTATATGCAAATTTAGCTTTAATGGATAGTATTGGCTCCTTTGTTGGTTATAGATTGAAGGATCAACAAAAGTAACTCTATAGCTCTAGAAAACATGATAATTTAATTACCATTTTTACTAGAGTATTTAATCCCTTCAAAGTTGGATAAGTTAGGGAGTTTTAAACAATTATGATGTACCACTCAATTAACAAACTATATTCTATAAACAAGAACAAATAATAGGAAGTGAAGTGGTCAAGGAGGAAATCAATAAAGTGAAAGTGAGAGAGAATGATATGAGGAGGAAAGGGAGATATGAGAGGTCTACATAAGAATTTGAATGGAGGTATTAGATAAAGGAAAAATAAAATGGATATCATGGGAAGGTATAAAGAGCAAAAAAAATAAAAATAAAAAGCAACCAAGAGGAAAATTAGGAGGATGAGCAACATTTTATGGTATTGAGAAGTAAATAAGAGACGAATGTGCACAATAGTAATAGTGAAGCACATATCACAAGCAAATAGGAAGGAAGGTAAACTTTCTAAACCTGCATGTTATCAAGCCTTACAACTAGACCAATATAATACCATAAAAATATTCGGTCAAAGAAGAAAAAAAAAAAGATTATAGGAGTCAATAATCCTTTGAAGAGTAATTAAAATAACCTTGGATTCAAGTAGGTCCTTTTATTATAACCTACTATAACTATTATAAATAAAATAAAAAATAATTTTGGATTCAAGTAGGTCATTTTATTGTAACCTACTATAACTATTATAAATAAAATAAAATTGATTTTAGGGCATGTCAATCTTCGCCCATGGGTTTAATGTAGTATGTTATTTAATGTTAGTAAGTGGTAGAATTAAAGTGGTTTGTATGTATGTAAATTATACTATGTTTTGGATCTATGAGGATTAGGATGATTTTTTTTATACTTGAAAAAGTTGATCTTCATTTAATTATTTAATGTAATTTATATTTGAGAGTCAATTTTTGTAAGAGTTGATTGTTTTTCTAATCCATAAACAATTCTATGTATGGGATTAGGATGAAGAGTAGTATGAGATGTCACGGTGCATAGGATGTGGGTGAAGAGGTAAATCACTTCAAAGGATGCCTTGCAAGTAGACAAGGATCATCCCAATGAATGGATAATATTGATCATGGATGAGTGATCTCACTATTTTTGTCATGCTACAACAAGTTAGGATACTTTGAGGATGGAGATGGATTTAAAAATGCATATACGAGAATATAATCCTTGATGTGCATATACTATGTTATTGCAAACTTCTAACTATTTGTAAGGTAAATGTTGAATTTTTCCTTTGTATCCAAGGGTTTCAATATTGTCAAGATAACTTATGGGGATTAAGGGGAGGAAATATTGTCAAGACTCATACCCAATTGTGATTCCCTCACAAAGAAATAGTGGCTAAATATAATTGAAGTTATTTCTATCAAATCGAGGTAAATATTACTATTGTATCATGTAAAATATGAACTAATGTAATTGTTCCATTATACAATGGTGCAATAAAAGGTATTCATAGAAATAAAATATTAGACTCAATGTATTTATATTATATCATTGGATCATATAAAGTGAGTTATATGCTTGAATCAAATATTTTTTATATAGTCATTAAAATAGTTTATTGGAAACTTTTAATTTTTGTACAAATATGAAATTCCAATAAAATATTTTGGTTCATTAAAATTTTGAGTCAATACTAAAAAAGTATTTTTATTTAAATATATTCTTCATTAGTGTATGCAATAGTTTCTTATCATAAAGAAAGCATAACCTATTTTTTAAAATATTTTAATGAATATAATCAATGAAAATTTCTATCATGTTAATTTTCTTTAAAAAATCTAAAATTTTATTAAAGGATTTGCATTATTCAAGTGTGAATACTAATATGCTAATTTTAAAATGTATAATGTAGTCTTTTAAGAATGAATTTTCTTGATGGGTTAACAAATCCTTGACTAAACTCAACTATTATATTTTAATGTCAAAAGAAAGACTCCTTTTAAAATATTAAACTCTCCATTTTTTAACATACTTCATTGATTGATTAGTTATCATCCTTCGTATGCATAATGTAATTATAGAGTTTATTTGATTCATATTGTAAAAATAACTATTCATTTGTATTGTAATAAAACTATAATTATAATCTTTCTAAATACATTTCAAACAAATCAAAGTATTTTTCAATTCATCTACGGAATATCATAATTCCTTTAAGATAAAAAGAGTTTACATTAGAATTGGATTTTATAAAATCCATATGAATTTGTGTTGAGGAATATTACATTCTTTGGCACATACTAATGCACTCCCATAGTACCTTACATTTGTAAATATATAATAGTTTAGGGTTGACTCAATAGTTTAGGTTGTGATTTATATTTCCTCTTTTATGTAAACGTGAATGTGCAAAAAATGCACAAGTGTCATGTAAGTTAAAGTGCGACTATAGGATGAGTAAATGTGTACAATATCTTGTATGTAAGAGTGCAAATATGTAATTTAAAGATGTGCACAAGTGTCCTCGATTAGGAGTGCATGTAGAAGTGTAAGAGTCATGTGTGCAAGTATCTAAATTCTAATTTCCATGTAGTATGCGATAAGCCAAGAGTCACGAGATGTGGCATATGGATATAAATAGTTAAGTACTTGAAGAGTTACATAACCATGGCTATATTATGGAGATTATATTCCATAGTAAAATAATTCAATAAAGTATCAAGTATTGATAATTCAAAGTTGTAACTGAAGAGGAGCAATAAAGCTTGTATAAATTTTAAGCAATTAATATTTTTAGGCTATTTACATTTATATTTAAGTATATAAATGAATATTGTTTGATTTATATAAGCCTTTATATATATATAAAGTTTTTGAAATTATATTGCTCATCATATTATTATCTTGACCTTTAATATATTATGGCTAGTTTATATTGAGATCTATGTGGGATAACCTATGATATTTTATGGCATTAAGACTTAAAAATCCAACAATGGTATCAAACCTACTACCAAAATTTATCTAGTTTGATAGAGTTGTTTATTAGCCACCATTATTAATTAGCTTTATCCATTATGATAAAGTTAAAGGTAGTGAAGACTTGGACTCTATGTTTTAAAAAGGTCTTATTTAGTAGAATAGGCTAGCATCTTTCCACTTGGTTGAAGGAAAACTAGTGAAGACTAGGACTCAACTATATTGAAGAAAAGGGATCAATTTACAATAAAAGTTGGACATTGATTGATAAACAAAGCTAAACTAGAATGACATTGGTTATTTAGGGATAAAGGGAATACTTATATTTTTATTGTGTTCTTTAGCAAGGATGAGAATCATATTGGATTATTAGGTGCAACCTAAGACATTAAATATTCAAAATTAAAGTAGAGAAGAAAGTCTATAAAAGTTCGAGAAGCTTCCTATGAAATATAGAGAAGAAGTTTAGCTTCTAAGTTTGGAGAGCAAAATATAGAGAAGAATTAAAAATTTAGAGATATAGAGGATAGGATCAAGAAACCTATATTGAAATAAAAAGGACAAAGAAGACTATATTAAATATTTGAGAGATCTCCATTAAAGGTGAAGAGATCAGAAGAAGTAGAGAAAAGAAGCAGTATACTACAAAGAAGAAAAGAGGGAAGTATCTTCCCAAGTTACATTGAAGAACTAGCTTGAGTGAATATATCTATATACCATTTCAATCCTAACCATGGATCACTTTTTGAAGTAGGTTCTTCAAGGTAGAAATTTTGTAATAGAGAAAAAGAAAGACCCAAGAGATAAATATAGAGTAAAGAAATGGATATGATGCCAATATAGAGTAAAAGAGAGGCCTAAGAGATCAATATGGAATAAAGAAAGGCCTAAAAGGATAATATAAATTTGGATCAAGAATCCAAGTTAAACAAAAAATCCAAAGTTAAACAAAATATGTCATTTGACCATAAGAGAGGCCATTCGACTAGATAGCAATGGAAGAAATGCCATTTGGATGGGTAATAGTGGAAGAGGCCATTTGACCAACTCAAGTAAAGGAGAAATAGAAGAGGTCATTTAGCCAAAGAGAAATAGAAAATGCCATTCAACCAAAGAGCAATAGAAAAGGACATTCAACCAAAGATCAATAGAACATGTCATTTGGATCATGTTTATTTGGCTAGAGAATAAAATAAAATATCATTTTATAAAAAAATTATAGTATATGATTGGAAAAAAAAGAAAGTGAGTAGTGTTGTCTGTAGATCTTGCACACTCAATCCAGAGTGCACACTCAAATAGAATCTTGTGTGGACACTCAACTATAATTTGATGGTTCATCTATGAAATAAATGAAACATATCTGAGTAACATCTAAATCAAGAAGCATCAAACCAGGTAGCATCAACTAGGAAGCAACATATCTAGAAGCAAAAAAGTAGCAAGTGGTGAGGTAGCTATTACTAATCATCTAGGAGATGGACTAGTTAACAATCTAAAGGAAAACAAACCAAAGGAAATGTTAACATTTTAAAGGTGAAGGTCATCAAATAAAAGAACAAAATAGAATAAAAAATATCATTATGAAGGCAAAGGTCATAAAATAAAAGGTAAAGGGTATCACAAATAAAGTGAATTATATATAGGAAAAATCACCAGTGAGAAAGTGAATGTCATTCAAGAAAAAACACTAGTAGGAATGTGAATGACATTCAAGAAAAGCATCAGAGTATAAGTGAAAGAAAGTTGTTTAAATAACCACATACAAGGCATACCAGGGAAAAGCAAGTTGTAAATGCGGATGAGATAGCATAGTTTTCCATGCAAGAAAGGAATGTGTAATATTGAGGTGTTACACCATAATCAACATAAAACATGTTACTCCTGTAAACTCACTATATTTCCAATAGGTAATATCACAATAGCACGTATATATTTAGAATAAATTTGAATGTTATAGCTTCATTTATTTATTAGGATATATAAGGTATTGATTAAAGGTTATAAATTTTTGAAAGATATGGAGACATAAGGAGCTAATATTTTGGATTTAGTAGAAGTTTTTAAAAGGTTAAAATTTAAAAGGTTTTGGAGAAATAAGGTGTTATGTGTTATTTAATTTTTGAAAATAAGTTTTTAAAATTATTTGGAAATTTTGAAAACTTTAAAGACTTAGGGATTTTTGAAAATTTGAATTTCTTGATTCTTTTGAGTTTTTAGAATTTTGTAAATCATATTAGAGAGTTAAAATATTTTCAACATCAAAGGATTATAAAAATAATTTTTTCAAAATTGATATTTAAATTTGGGAGTTATAAGGTTGTGTACTTTGAAAAAACTTCAACTCAAAGTCATAACATGGATAAATGGAAAAAAGAAACTTTTTAACATAGGATACATTATCAAAATTTAAAACCTTACTTTATGAATGGAAAATTTCAAAAACAAAATACAATGGGCAACATCATAAAAAAGTTCTTCAAAACTCTTATCAAAGACGTAAGACTGTATAACTTGAGTCTAATTAAAAATCTCAAATGGAGAGATATGTATGGTATATAGACTTAGGAGCTAGTCATCATATGAATGGAAACATACATTGGTTTGAAACTTTGGATGTCATGTATAATATCTCTCTAAAAATTGTAGATGATGAGAGATATCAAGTTCAACGAACTGGTAGAGTAATATCGAGCATATTTTTTTAGATTTTGTACTAGATAATGTTTTATATATTCCTAGACTATCAATAAATATCATCTCAATTACTCAGTTGGTCTAAAAATAAATATAAATTGATTTCAAATATATAAATTAATATAACAAATACATCATAAAGAATAAAAATAAAATAGAAGTTGTAGGTTCAATAAAAATAGAATATATACCTTAGACTCAATTGGTAATTCTATAGAGATTATTGAATGTCTATCTTGAGATAAAGTTAATGATAAGTTGCTCACGTGTTTAAAAATATAGGATATAGAAAATTGAATCCAACATAATCCAATGTTTACCTATAAACATAAGCATTGGATGAAAGTAAGGTTAAAAATGATGAAGCAGAGGTTCATGAATAATTCAAGGTTGCTCTAATATTGAAGATAAATATCAAGATCAAGATTTAAGACTAATGTCTTCAACAACCAAATAATGTAATACAAGGGGGTGTTGAGGAATATTACATTATTTGGTACATGCTAATATACCCCCATTGTTCCTTCATGGTACATTTATAAATGTGTAATAATTTAATGTGTGATTTATATTTCCCCTTTAATGTAAGTGAGAATGTGCAAGAAATGCACAAGTATCAGGTAAGTTCGAGTGCAAGTGTAGGTTAAGTAAATGTACGTGTCTTGTATGGACGAGTGCAAATATATAATATGAATATGTGCATAAGTGTTCTATATTAGGAGTGTATGAAGAAGTGTAAGAGTCATGTGTGCAAGTGTCTAGAGTCAAGTGTCCATATATTATAGAAGTGGTAAGTTGATAAGCCAAGAGTCATGATACTTGGCATATGAAGAGAAATAGTTAAGTACATGAAGAGTTACATTACTATGGTTGTATTATGGATATAATACTCCATATTAAAGCAATTAAATCAAGTATTGATAATTCAAATTCATAACAGGAAGAGGAGCAATAAAGCTTGTATACATTTTTAGCAATTAATATTGCAAGTTTTCTTCATGCATAGTTCATGAATGATTCAGGCTATTTACATTCATAATTAATATATAAATTAATTTTATTTGATTTATATAATACTTGATATTATATATATTATAAATTTCTCATATTATTCTACTCATCATATTATTATCTAAAAATTTAATAAATTATGGTTATTTTATATTGGGACCTATGCTAGATAACCTATCATATTTTATTGTAGTAAGGCTTAAAAATCCAACAATTTAATCATTATATGTGGTTGAATATGAGTTTGTGAAAATATTATTTAAATGGATGGTTGTAATTGCATTTCACGTGGGTGTTTAGGATAACAAATGGATTTGAACCCATGCTTGCATGTTATCTAGTATCATATATAAGAAAAAATCTAGAATTGAAGGGAGGTATAGAATTTGTATGTCCTTCCATTGGCCTTATATAGGCCTTGTTGGATATATTTCTCTCTTAACTATGCCATGGGATGGATTTCTAGATGACACATCTTATTTCTCTCATAACTTATAATTATATTTTTTCTATGCATGCAATAGACATACCTTTAATATAACATAGATACATATCATTGGCTTGTGTTACACATTCATATTAGTTTGTGCATGTGGGTAATATTTGAGATTTTGTAGTAGTTAGTATTGACATATTTTAGAAGTTTGTAAGTTTTGTTACATTGTCTAAATAAAAAATGTTAATAAAAATATTTAAATTGTATCTGACTTGATATTTATTTATAAAATTAGTTGCATTTTAAGTTTACAAAAGGAGATATTATAATCTACTATATCCCACTTGAAACCCTTATTTTATTTTTTCATGCTCTCATTTGAGTATTTTAAAAATTCTAATAGAGTGAAACATATTAGCATGAAGATAAATCTTATTAAGAGACACATTTAGGTTACCTAAGAGAGATCACAAGTTATTATTGAGATAAAGATTTGAGTAAACATTATAATATATATAATGTTATTAAAATATGATTATTTAAAGCAATAAGCATCTTAATAATTGAATATATATATATTCCTAAAAAAAATCAACAATTTTTATTTCAAAGTTTGAAAAATTACAATGAGATGGGTATTTTATAACATCATATAGTCCTTAATAAACAACATAATTAAGATTTATTATAAAGTCTCTCAATAATGACTCAAATTTCTCTGAAAAGTCTATCAAATGTGATATAATAGAAATTATGAACAACCTAGTGCAAGCCTTTAGTCATCTTATAGAGTGCCACATTGGTACTTTAGCCCTATAGCCATCATTCATCATATGTATATGACCTTAATTATCAAAATATGTCAAAAAGAACATAAAAATATCCTAAACCATGACTTATATCAAAAGGAAGAAAGTGTCAAAGGGAGAAGGCTAAAATGGAATTATAGTCCCACACACTACTTTTAACTAGGTACCTACTAGAATATCCAAGGCAACTTTTGATAGTCAATCCTCTTCCTCATTTAGTTCTTGTAGATATGTTTATAATATATTTCTACAAATAATGCTCCTAGCAATTTCACCTGCTGATAATAGGGCCTAAATATCAAATTGTGTATGCCTATTAATATTGAATCCCAATCCACCATCAATTTGAGTCACCAAGAACTTGAAGTTTTGTTATTTCCTATTCCACTACCATTATTAATTAAAAACATCAAATCCTTCCACTTTGTCACATTATTAATTCCTTCACCAACATCCACTGTAAAAGTGAACTTTGGATTTTCATAACACTCCTCCTACCTCACATCTACATGGATTATCTTTATAAATTGCATCAAAAATAGTGAAAGACTTCATAATATCCATTATTAAACTACCAAACTACCATATAGCCTTCAAATTTAGGTTTTTTTATGCCTTCATAAGTGTTTTCATCTTAGCTTAAAATTGTATAGGTGGAACTTCCTTTCTCTCAAACAACGTAGACCCCATGTCACTATTAATGGAATGTACCTATGTTATTTTAAATCTTTGTATTTGAACCATTGCTACATATTATCCAATAGTTTCCTTGTTGGCCAATGTCCCTTCACGTTTAGGTGATTCATTGTTTCTTATTTCCTTTTACACAAGTTGCATTAACTTGGACCTTTCCAACACCTCTATTTTAGAATATCCCATGTCAATTCCTTCTTAAATAATGCTAACCAAGAAAAAAACATCTTCAAGGGTACTTTCACCTTTCGAATTCTACTCCACTACCAAAGGACATCCTCATTATTATCTTCAAACAATGCCTTGTATCCTTCCTTAGTAGTAATATATCTAGTAGTTGGGTTATTTGATCATACTAAAGGTTCTCCTTATTGAATCAATCTTATAAAATCCTTTGCCATACCCCTTGTATGTTGAGCAAGGTGCAGCGATAGTATTGTCATTGTTGTCAACACAGTCAAATAGATTGGTTGATGCAGTGGACAGGAGTTCAGAGGTTATTCAGAGTATGTACAGTGATGTTAAATGCTTATGAGGATGTTTTTGATGTTTAGGTGAAGTTGTTACAGGTTGTTTGTGCAAATTTGCAAAAGTTGAAAAAATTGTCAAAAAGTTGTCAAAGCAGCAAAATAGTCAAAAAGTTGCAAAAGTCATCACGAGCATAGTTGGATAGGATTGATCAATTTGTAACATGCCAGCATGTCAGGAAATAGTCTAGAATAGCATTGGAGATGTCAGCACAGTGTTTGGAGTGATCGGTGGTGTTTTCGGTATCTTGGCGGATGATTTGGCAAGTGGTTGTATAGACTAAAAAATTGCAAGTTTTGTCAGAAGCACTGCGAACAAACCGTAAGGATTTATACAGCAAAATTTGAATTGGAGGTGGTTGTTATCTTAAATAACATGTTTTCCAAATTTCAATGAAAATGGAGAAATGAGGTGAATTTTACAAGCGTTTCAAGACTGTCACAAAAATACCCTTTTTTGAAAAAGTGTGTCAATAGCAGCTTTTGTGGAATTAGTATAAGTGAACCGTAAGGAGTTAAGCAGTGGGTTTTGGTTTGGACATAGTCAGTGTTTCAAAGATTCTACATTTCTAATTTTAGAGAAAACCGAGTTACGAGGTGAGAGTTATGATTTTTGCAAAAACATTACAGGTCTCTTTTATGTCAATTTGTGCCACTTGGGAAAAATCCTTTAGTTGGTCGTTTCGACCTTGAAGAGTCATCAGAGTTTCAGTTTTAGTGTTGTTACACCTTCAAGGCATCAAATAGATCATATTTTGTTTTTGGTTTGAGTTGTCACGTGGCTCCGAAGTATGAGAACGAGTAAGGTGTCAATTCTTTGCATGTGACGTGTTTGACGAAATGCCTTCTCAATATAAAAAAAGGGAGTTATATTATTTTAAGCAGTTTCATTAAATAAAGATGTTTGGAGAAAGTGAAAAGTGAAAATGAATGCAAGTGTGTGCATTTAAAGTTAGAAGTGTTTTATTGAAGAGAGTGATTTTATTTTGTGCAGAGAGAAGAGTGTGTGGAGAAAAATAAAGAGTGAAAATCTGTGTTTTTGGGAAAAAGGTAAAAAACGTCACTTTAGTATTTTGGGCATAACTTTCTCATACGATATCAGTTTTGGTTGAAATTTTGAGAGGAGGTCATAGACAGAGTTCTTCATAATACCTAGAAAGCATTTAGCAATTGACATAACGAGCTAAGATAACGATCAATTTTTATGTGAGAAGAGAAGATTCATATATGTAATTTTATTATCAATATCAAAATCAAGTGGGTGCTTGGTAGAGGGGTTGGTGCTCCTTTTTTTTGATGTAGATAAATCAAGGGTTGGTACTCCTTTCTGTTGGTGCAGATAAATCAAGGGTTGGTGCTCCTTTCTATTGGTGCAGATAAATCAAGGGTTGGTGCTCCTTCTAGTGGGTGTTGGTAAATTGATTGTAAATTTGGTGCTTTGCAAAGGCTGGGTTTGGATGGGAGTCCAAACAGTCATTTTAAGAATGTAGCAAAATCGATGAACCTTGGTATATCTTGTGTTGTGTGATGTTCTCTTGTTATACTTGCTTTATTTGGTTTCAAGTTTTCATTGTTTCGGCTTTAAGAGTTGAAGATTTAAGTTTCAAAAGAGCTACACTGATTCACCCCCCTTCTCAGTGTCATTGTGAGACTAACAATTGGTATCAGAGTGAGGTTTCTGAACAAGCTTAATCGGCTAGGGTGATCTTGGAAGTGACACAATGACAGGTGGTGAAGGCTTCTCATCAAACAAAGCACCATTATTTGACAGAACTAATTACGCATTTTGGAGACTCAGGATGCAGACATATCTTTGTGCTTTGGGATACGACATTTAGGATTAAGTAGATAGTGGATACACAATACCCACCACTTCTCCAACCGATGTTGTTGGTAAGAAACTTTTTGAGAATGACTCAAAAGCAAAGAATGCTATCATGTGTGGATTAGTGGACAGTGAACTGGTAAATATTATGATTTGTAAAATGACAAAAGAAATATGGTACAAACTGAGGAGCATTCATGAAGGAGACATTAAGATCAAGGAGGCCAAGTTACAAACACATCGAGCTCAGTTCGAAGTATTAAAGATGAATGACGACGAGAACATAGATGCATATATGTTGAGAGTTAATGAAGTCATTAATGTGATTAGAGGACTCGACGAGGAAATCAAAGATTCTGTCATCGTGAAAAAGGTATTAATATCTCTTCCCCAAAGATTTGATTCTAAAGTTTCAGCTATAGAAGAAGCTAAAGATCTAAATTATTTTAGTATGGATGAGATGCATGGTTCTTTGACTGCATATGAGATGAGAATAGAAAAATCTAAACCCACGGACAGAGAAGCTGCTTTTAAAGCCCATAAAAATATGAAAGCAAAACAAGAATCCGAGGAAGAAGAGACATCAGATGAAATGGAAGCAAACTTTGTTCAAAAACTAAAAAGGGGAAAAGGAAAATACAGAGGAAAGTTACCATTTAAATGTTTCAATTGTGGAGGCGTTGGGCATTTTGCAACTAAATGTCCACTTAATGAGAAGAACAAAAGTGATGAAGGATCACACCAGGAAAGAAGTGATTGGAAGAAAATAACAAATTTTAGAAAAGGCAACTGCAAAAAGAAAAGTTTCATCTCCAAGAATTTTAGTTCATCAGAAGACAGCTCCGGTGAAGATTCTGAAAAGGAAATAGGTGAATCTCTTTTCATGGCACTCAAAGAAGAAAAAATAGAAAAAGAATAGGAATGTGATGAAGAAGAAATTGTTGCAGAAGTAAATTTGGAAGAGGAACTAATTGCATCTCTGGATGAATTGAAGATAGAAAGAAAAAAGAATAAGAAAATTTTAAGAAAGCTGGAGGATGCAAATGAAATCATAACCAATTTTAAATTACAGATAGAAGAATCCAAGAAAATATTTGAACATCTCAAAGTGCAAATAACCATGAAAATAGATTATTGCAGCAAGCTAGAAGAAGAGACTGTTGGTTTAAGGATGCAGATAGAAGAGATGAATCATAAAATTAGTTGTTATCACAAACATGAAGAAAGTTCTATGAAGCTGAATAAGATCATAAATAACCAAAAGACTACAGGCATCAAATTTGGTTTGGGCTTTGACGAAGGAGAATCATCAAATGGATCAAAGGCCATAAATGAAGAATCCATAAAGAATGAAGATAAGAAACAGGTTGATCAAGAAAAATTGACTCATGCAAAAGAAAGCAATAATGCAAGGCACAAAAGGAGAATTGACAATGATGGATTCACCAATGTCACACATCAAAGAAGAAGATTTATGGCTCCTACGACAACATGGCAAAGACCATCACCCAGGTTCAATCATCTATTTTCTAGTTACTATTTTAAATGCAATGGTTATGGACATATGATTTCAGATTGCAAGTATAATGTAGGACCAAGGAATTTTATCAGTAGAAATGTTTTTTCACCTTTGATGGATTATGCAGTAGAATGTTATAACTGTCATAATTTTGGGCACATTGCAAGAAATTGTCAAAGTACATTTGCATCAAATCAATTTTAGAGAAGAAAATTTCAACCAAATGGAATGAGACAAAATAGAAAATTTCTCGAAAAACATGAACAACCTACTGAAAAAGAAAAGTCAAAACAAGAGCCCAAAACTGTAATCAAACCAGAGTAGAAAGAAAAAGAGCAATCTAAGGAAGAAAAGGAATCCCTAATCGTAAAAACAACATTTAAAGCACAGAATAAATCTACACCATGGATACTTGATAGTGGATGCTCTAGTCATATGATAGGTGACAAACAAAAATTTGAGAAGTTACAGCAATATGAAGGTGGTTCAATAAAATTTGGAAAGAATGATGGAGCTAAGATAGTTGGCAAAGTTTTAGTTAATATTAGTGATGGAAAAATAAAGTCAAAAGAAGTCTTGTTTGTGGTTGGTCTAAAGCATAACTTGTTGAGCGTAAGTCAGATTTGTGATAGAGGTCATGAAGTGATTTTTAAGAAGCAGGGTTGTGAAATCAGAAAAGCAAACAATGGAAAGTTGATAGCAACTAGATCGAGGACATTTGGCAACCTGTACACTCTCTCAGATACTTCAGAAGGAGCTTTCTTGATTTGATAGGAAGAAGAAAATTAGTTGTGGCACAAGAGGCTCGATCATATCAGTTTTAACAATCTAGTAAAAATTAGCTCAAAAAAGATATTGAGAGATATTCCCACCATTGGAAAACCATCAAATAACATTTGTGCTTCATGCCAAAAGGGGAAGCAAACTAGAGTCTCATTTAAAAAAAAAAATACTACACAAGAAAACCTTTGGAACTAATACATACTGATTTATGTGGACCCATGAGAACGCAAAGCATAAATGATGACAAATATTTTATGTTGTGTATAGATGACTATTCCAGGATGACATGGGTACTATTTTTGAAGCATAAATCAGAAGCTTTTGAGATGTTCAAGGTTTTCAAAAACCAAGCTGAGAATAAAATAGGAAAAAAGATTAAATGTTTAAGATCAGATAGAGGAGGAGAATTCATTTCAAAGGATTTTACAGAGTACTATGAAAAATATGGTATTAGGAGACAATTTTCAGCAGCCAGGACACCTCAGCAGAATGGTGTGGTAGAAAGAAAGAATAGGACAATGTAGGAAATGGCACAGACTATGTTGACTGAGAGCAAAGTAGTAGATAAATTTTGGAAAGAGGAAGTCCATACTGTAGTATACATCCAAAATAGGTGCATTTTGAGGATGCATGAAAGCAAAACTCCTTATGAGTTGTGGTTCGGTAAAAAGACAATAGCAAGATACTTTAAAGTTTTTGGCAGCAAGTGTTACATCAAAATAACTGAAGAAAACCTTGGTAAGTTTGAAGATAGAGCGGATGAAGGTATTTTTCTTGGCTATTCATCAAAAAACAAATCTTACAAATGGTACAATAAGAGACTAAGGAAAATTGTGGATAGTGTCGATGTTAAAGTTGATAAAGGTAGGGAACGAGTAATTAGCTATGAAGAGAACTACCCAATTTATGAAGAGGTTATTGAAGGATATGAGGAAAATGAAACAAAAAAGAAACAAAAAATTGACTCAGATGATTCAAATAGTGATTCAGAAGTGGAAGAAAATAAGAAATTCAAAACAGGCAGCTAGCAGAAAGATCATCCTAGAGAGAAAATAATTGGAGACCCCACAGTTGGTGTTCAAAAAAGAAGAAGAGTAGTAAGTAACTACTCTCTATTATCTAGCATTGAGCCCAAAAATGTTGTTGATACAAGCAAAGATGAAAGTTGGATGAAGGCAATAAATGAAGAATTAGATCAGATCAAGAAAAATAAAACTTGGGAGTTAGTACCAAGACCTACAAATAAAAATATAATTGGTACTAAATGGGTCTTTCGAAACAAATTGAATGAATACGGACAGGTAGTCAGGAATAAATCAAGATTGGTATGTAAAGGCTATGCACAAGTTGAAGGTATTGAATTTGAGGAAACCTTTGCACCTATGGTTAGACTAGAGGCAATTAGAATATTTCTGGCTTTAGCAGTTTACAAGAATTTCAAAGTTTATCAAATGGATGTGAAATCAACATTTTTGAATGGAAAACTTGAAGAGGTTTATATTGAGCAGCCAGATGGTTTCCAACTTGGTGATGATCCCAACGTGGTTTGCAAGTTGAAGAAAGCATTATATGGCTTAAAACAGGCACCCTGAGCATGGTATGCAAAGCTAGACAACTATCTTACTCAACAAGGGTTCAAGAAAGGGATGGTGGATAGTAATTTGTATGTCAAAATAGAAAATGGCCATCTTATTATTCTTGTTGTATACGTAGATGATATCATATTTCGTAGCAGCAAAGATGAGTCGTGTAAAGATTTAGCAAATAAGATGCAGAAAGAATTTGAAATGTCAATGATTGGTGAACTTTCATATTTCCTCGGGTTGCAAGTTAATCAAAATGAGAAGGGCATATTTATTTCTCAAATTAAATATGTGAAAGATATGCTAAAAAAATTCATAATGGAGGATTGTAATCCAGTTAGCACTCCCATGACGAAAGGTTGCAAGTTGAGCAAGGATGACAAATCTCCACATGTTGATCAAACCATGTACATATCTATGATTCGAAGCTTACTGTACTTGACAACTACCAGACCAGATATTTTGTAGGCATTATGCATGGTAGCATGATTTTAGGATAGTCCCAAGGAGACTCATGTGATAGCAGTGAAGAGGATTCTTCGGTACCTCAAGGGTACTATGGAGTATGGGTTATGGTATTCGAAAGGTAAGGAATTCACCCTTATTACGTATTCAAATGCAGATTGGGCAGGATGTGTAGATGATAGAAAGAGTACCAGTGGAGGTGCATTCTATCTTGGAGATAGGTTGGTCATGTGGCATAGTAAGAAACAAGAGTTAGTCTCCTTATCCACAGCAGAGGCAGAATATATTGCAGCGACAACGTGTTGTATGCAGGTATTATGGATGAAACAAACCCTGAAAGATCTTGGTATTAACTTCAGTGAGCCAATTTTAGTTAAATTTGATAACACCAGTGCCATTAACATCTCAAAGAATCCGGTTATGCATTCTTGCACAAAACATATTGCTATCCAGTATCACTTTTTGAAGAAGAAAGTTGCGGAAGGTGAGGTTAAGTTGGATTTTGTTCCAACAACAGAGCAAGTAGTGGATATCTTCACAAAACCGTTGCCCAAGGAAGTATTTCATTACCTTCGCAATAAATTGGGAGTGGTCATGATTCCCAAGAATTGACTAGCTATCGAGACCACATTCTCAGGGGGAGCATTTGTGTATTTGTTTATCTTTTTGCTCATGTTTGTGATTTTTGCTAAGTGTAATAATTTTTTCCTGAGAATGTTGTGCATTGACTCAAGGGGATTTTGCAGTAGCCCTTTGGTATTGTTGTCAAAGGGGGAGAAGAGTTACAGAAAATTGCACGTGTGTTGCCAACAATTCCAAAGGGGGAGATTGTTGAGCAAGGTGCAACAATAGTATTGTCATTGTTGTCAACACAGTCAGATAGATCGGTTGATGTAGTGGATAGGATTTCAGAGGTTATTCAGAGTATGTACAGTGATGTTAAATTATTATGAGGATTTTTTTGATGTTTGGGTGAAGTTGTTACAGGTTGTTTGTGCAAATTTGCAAAAGTTGAAAAAATTGTCAAAAAGTTGTCAAAGCAGCAAAATAGTCAAAAAGTTGCAAAAGTCACCACGGGCACAGTTGGACAATATGGATCAGTTTGGAACATTCCAGCATGTCAAGAAATATTCTATAACAGCATTGGAGATATCAGCATAGTGTTTGGAGTGGTCGGTGGTGTTTCTGGTATCTTGGCGGATGATTTGGCAAGTGGTTGTACAGGCTAAAAAATTATAGGTTTTGTCAGAAGCACTATGAACAAACCGTAAGGATTTATGTAGTAAAATTTGAACTGGATGTGGTCATTATCTTCAAGAACATGTCTTCCAAATTTCAACGAAAATTGAGAAACGATACGAATTTTACAAGCGTTGCAAGACTGTCACAAAAATGCTCTTTTTTGAAAAAGTGTGTCAGTAGCAGTTTTTGTGGAAGTGGTACAGGTGAACCGTAAGGAGTTAGGTAGTGAGTTTTTATTTGGACATAGTCAGTGTTTCAAAGATTCTACGTTTCCAATTTTAGAGAAAACCGAGTTATGAGGTGAGAGTTATGATTTTTACAAAAATGTTACAGGTCTCTTTTATGTCAATTTGTGCCACTTGGGAAAAATCCTTTAGTTGGCCATTTCGTCCTTGAAGAGTCGCCATAGTTTCAGTTTCAGTGTTGTTACACCTTCAAGGAATCAAATAGATCATATATTGTTTTCTGTTTGAGTTGTCACGTGGCTCCGAAGTATGAGAATGAGTAAGGTGTCAATTCTTTGCATGTGACGTGTTTGACAAAATGCCTTCTCAATATAAAAAAAAGAGATATTATTTTAAGTAGTTTCATTAAATAAAGATGTTTGGAGAACGTGAAAAGTGAAAAGGAATGCAAGTGTGTGCATTTAAAGTAAAAAGAGTTTTATTTAAGAGAGCGATTTTATTTTGTGCGGAGAGAAGAGTGTGTGGAGAAAAATAAAGAGTGAAAATCCGTGTTTTTGGGAAAAAGGTGAAAAACGTCACTTTAGTAGTTTGGGCATAAATTTCTCATACGATATCAGTTTTGGGTGAAATTTTGAGAGGAGGTCATAGACAGAGTTCTGCACAATACCTAGAAAGTTTTTAGCAATTGACAGAACGAGCTAAGAGAACGATCAATTTTTATGTGAGAAGAGAAGATTCATATATGTCATTTTATTATCAATATCAAAATCAAGTGGGTGCTTGGTAGAGGGGTTGGTGCTCCTTTCTATTGGTGCAGATAAATCAGGGGTTGGTGCTCCTTTTTGTTGGTGCATAAATCAGGGGTTGGTGCTCCTTTTTGTTGGTGCAGATAAATCATAGGTTGGTGCTCCTTCTAGTGGGTGCTGGTAAATTGATTGTAAAGTTGGTGCTTTGCAAAGGCTTGATTTGGATGGGAGTCCAAACAGTAATTTTTAGGATGTAGCCAAATCGATGAACCTCGGTACATCTTGTGTTGTGTGATGTTCTCTTGTTATACTTGCTTTATTTGGTTTCAATTTTTCATTGTTTCGGCTTTAAGAGTTGAAGATTTAAGTTTCAAAAGAGCTACACTGATTCACCCCCCCTCTCAGTGTCATTGTGAGACTAACATTGTATAATTGCTTCATTATTTAGATTTTTTCCTTCCAAAAGTAATTCTTCTACCAAAACGCACCCCCTATTCCATAAGCTATTTCTATATGTAAAGGTTGAATCTATAAATATCATGATCCTTTGTCTATTATATATGTTTGTTTGTGTCTATTTGGTTCAATGTAGTGATTAAATTGGAAAACATTTAAAAATATATTTATATAAAAATTAAATATTATATAATACTACCTATAAGGTAAAAATATTCTTATATAGGAATAATAACTTGTAATAAGTTTTTTAGATTACTAAGAGGATAACAATGCAATATTCAAGTGGTATATCCAAATGAAAGTATTCATTTTGTTGAGAGATTTTGTTTTTCCCAAATTGGAGTCTTCCATATGGAAAATAAGTGAAAATTGGTATGTCATAGATTAAACAAGTCATCATATATAGAGGAATCCTTTGGGTGAATCCATGATCAAATTTAAAATATGATAATAGAATTATTTATAATTATTTATAAATTATATGGTCATCATGACTAAGCATAAATATAGAATTAATTACTCTTACTTTAACTTAAGAGAATGTCTTTTATAATTTATAAAGTTGTAAGTGATTGATTAAAGATTCAAACCACTAAGGACATCACTAAACCTAATTGGACCTAGTAAAGGAGAAGGACATTTCTCACAAATTAGAAAATACATTTTGACTTATCCATCTAAAATCCTAGTTAAAATCCATATAAATTGGGTTTCAAATTCTTGTTTTTGATCAATCATCATCAATTGACAAGAATAAATTGTTAAAAAATGAAAATAAAAATAGACTAAGTATAATAAAATCATATTGCATGAACTAAATTTTGTCTAAATTGATTGATCTATAGTTGATTATTGAAATTTTATAAAGGAGGTGCACCACAACATATTAATATTTCATGTTAATATTGTAATAAAGGGAAAGATATTAGATTAAGATAACAATCTACACAAATAAAAATTTCTAGAACCTGTTGTTGAATAAGTTGATTTCAATTAGTCATGAAATATAATATATAATTGTAATAATTATTAAAAACTATGAGTGTTGATTAATATCAAGAAAAAATTTCTTTCAATAATACATACACACAAATGAATTTAAATTTTCTAAAGTATACACATAAGTGAAACATGATGCAACCTTACCTTTATTTTACTATAATTATGGAAGTACTAGATTATGTCAATGGAGTGATTGCATCTAAAAGTAGATGTCAAATTAAAATCAACTAAAAAGAATTATCAATAGTGATATCCATGCAATAAAAGCAATCATGTATAACCTTTTGTGGATGAAAGCTTGTATTTTTCTTTTATCTCTATATAATGCTTTGTTTACTTTGTTATACATACTAGTAGTATTAATATTTTACTCAATCTATTTAAGGGTACATGGGGGACCTATATTCTTTGGTAATCCCCACTTTTGTAAGCATAAATTTATACACAGTTTTTATATTGTAAAGTGTAGGTCTATAGGCCATTTTTGTAGATAAAATTATCAAAGATGATTTGAATGTAGTCTATAGAACAATATTTAACACATTTTGAGAAAGATTTTGGAGTATGGATATGATGCTAATAATGATAAATATCATATTTTTATCATTGAAATATGTTTATTACAAAATGTGGGTAATACACATCTTATAACGAGAAAATCAAACAAAATGAATGAAATCAATTGCAATTCATTTAAAGGTTGTTAAAAGTTTTAAATGTAAGACTCGAGGGGTTTTCCTGCAAATTATATTTTTTTAAGTTTGGGATTTATTAAAGAGTGATATGTTATTGTAGTGGAAGAGGCCCAAAATAAGGAAAGATACAATAAGTGGTACAAATGCTACTTTTATTACATTAGTTTGTAACAAGGATGAGATAATATTTTAATAAATTTCATCCAATAAGCCTTTGTAATATGATTTATAAGATCAATTCAAAAATTATGGCAAACTGGTTGAAAGGTATTCTAGATTGTGTTATTCCAGAGGAACAAGGTGGGTTTCTTTTTATAAATAAATTTTTGATGGTGCAATCATTACACAGAACTCCATGTATTTATTTCATTCCATGAAAATCAAGGTATGCTTATGAAACTAGATATGAACAAAGCATATGATAGTATTTCCCAGAGTTTTCCACATGATATTCTCAAAAAGCTTGATTTTGACTACAATTGGTATGAATGGATTAAATATTGTTATAGCAATATAAATTTTATTTTTTGATTAAAGGTACTCCTATTGGTTATTTTAAGTCATCTTATAGACTCTTCCAAGGTGATCTACTATATCCTTATTTATTCATTATTCTTACAAACACATTAGGGATATATTTCTCAAAGGTAAAAAGGAAAGAAAAAATCAAAGGTATTCAAGATGCAAAAACATACCTTTGAATATCATCTCTAATTTATTGATGATATGTATCTTTTCAACCATACCTTAGTCAATGATATCGAGGATTTTAAATTAATATTATCATGATATGAGAAGGCTACTAGTTAGTTTGCTAATACTACAAAATCCAAAAAAAATTATTAACACTATCCTAGATTTAGAATGAATAATTATGGATATTTAAGGATTTAATTAAAAAATTTGCTAACTACTTGAGGATTCCTTTGTCTCATAAAGGAAATAAAAAGAAGCTTTGGGTCTCTTGTTTGGATAGAATAAAATCTTATTTGTAATTTATCATGAAACTTCCTATCAAATACTTTAAATTAATCAAAAAATATATTAGATGGTCAAACAATGAGGGAAATTGGATAAATATTTGGATTAATGCTTTGTTGAAGCCCTATCCTATTTATCTATGATTTAAGGGGGAAACATCTAGCTTAGACATGCCTAGTTGAAAAATATTTAAATGCTAAATATTTATATTAATATGAACAACAACTCTAGATCATGGATTTCTAGATCATGAACTTCAGAAGATGCATAAGATTTTTTATTTGTTAATTTACATGAAAGGATGAGTTGATTTGGAATGCATCAAAAGATAGTGGATACTCAAGTCAAGACGTAGGAACATAAAGCAATCAAAATTTCCTACTACCAAATATTTTTCTTCGAATAATATTTATTCCCTAAAGGATCTTCCTATAGCCTAAACATTCCTCTAATTGATAATTCAAAGTAATGTTCTTACAAGAGAGAGTCCACAAAGAAGAAGATATCTTGGACCTTTTAAATGTGCTTTATATGAGAAGAATTTAGAAATAGTGGGTCATTTATTTCTTCATACCATTAGGGGTTACTTTTTTTTAAATATGAATATATATTAGGCAAATTCATCAATATTGAAAGAGTTTATAAAAAATATAGAATTAATTATTTCAAAGTTAAAGCATTATTTATTTTATGAAGGAATGGCTTTGTAAATATTTGTTTAAATTTATGGTTTGAAAGGAAACATAAAAAAAATTCTAAAAATCATACCCATGTTAAAAATTGTATTATGGTATCTCAAGTATAGAAAAAGAGGTGATAAAAAATGGATTATGATATTTGAGCATACATAGAAAATTCATCGACAATAATGACATTAAAACTAAGAATCTAGTTTTATCTAGGGTAAAATGAAAATGTCCATATTTGGGTTCTTCAAAATAATTTGGATGGTGCTTCTAATGAAGAAACAATTATCCTTGTTACGCAAAATCATATAGAACTTCAACTAACAACCATGTAGAGGCTAAAGCAATTCTTCCAAAGATTAAAATTGCAATTGAAAAATATGTAAATACATTTCTAGTGAGGGGATTGATAAATATGTATAGATTGGATATCCTGTTAGAATTTCCCAAAATAGACATGCACAACATTACACAAAATATGAAGAAAGAGTAGAACTGATTGATTTATTCCAAGGATCAACTTTGTATAAATAGCAAAGTTGATCATTGAGAGTCGTTGGATTACAAAAACTCATCAAACCTGATGAAGACACCACTGAGTGTTCTCCTGACACATGGAGGAGTGGAAACTCAAGTGTGTCTATCCTAGTAGAACTTAAGAGAATATTCACTTATTCTAACACCCCCCTTAAGTGATACTAGGGGAGTTTTGTACAAATGAGTCCCGAAAACAAGGCCTGATGAGGTACTCATGTACAATGACTTCTTTTTGAAGAGATGGTAAAAACCCTATGGGAAAAACCATCAATTAAAAAGGAAGTAAGGAAGAGGCTTGTCTTCGGATGGTGAATATTGTCCTCTTAATACAATAAGAATGATGAGTCTCGACAACATGGCCTGATGAGGTACTCATTTACAATATATATAGATGGTGAAAAAACCCTTGGGGAAAAACCAACTATCACAACTTCTTTTTGAAGAGATGGTAAAAACCCTATGGGAAAAACCATCAATCAAAAGAAAGTAAGGAAGAGGCTTGTCTTCGGATGGCGAAGATTGTCCTCTTAATAAAAAAAAAAAAAGATAAAAAAATGGTTAGGGGGGAGATTTTTATAATAAAAAATAAAAGGGGGAAAAACCCGGGGAAAAACAAATTTTAAAAAAAAAAAAAATAGAGGGATGTTTGGATGGTGAAGATATTATAATATACATGTTGTTGGAGAGATGATATAAAAAACACAAGGGAAAAAACCATTCTCCAAACATTATAATGAGAGGTGGAAGACCTCTGTGTCAATGCAGTTGTATTACTCCAAGTTTATCTCGCAACTGAAGGTAATACGGAGAAGGAAATGACTTGGTGAAGATATCTACAATTTGATTCTTAGTTGGAATATAGTCCAAGTATATATCCCTATTCTGAATATGTTATCATATGAAGTGCATGTGTATCTCAATGTGCTTGGTGCACTGATGCTCAACCGTATTACGTGCAATATGAATTGTGCTTTGATTGTCACACCAAATATTTATAGGCTTTTCATGGGAGAAACCAAATTCTCTCAGAATTTGATGAAGCCAAAGAGCTTCTTGACTAGCTAAAATTGCTGCCCTGTATTCTGCCTCTGTAGAAGATAAGGCTATTGCTTGTTGTTTCTTGCATAACCAGGCTATTGGTGAAGAATCAAGGCAAAAGACATAGCCTGAGGTTGAACATCTATCTTCTACTGAACCTGCCCAATCTGAATCCATGTAGCCAATGATATCCATGGATTTTCCCTTATATAAGAGCCCAAAGTGCGTAGTGCCTTGCAAGTAATGGAGGATTCTTTTTGTTGCTTGCCAATGACTGAAGTGAGGTTGATGAGAGAATCTGGATATTAGGCCAACAACATATGAGATATCTGGGTGAGTATGAGTAAGGTATAATAGACTTCCTACAAGTTGATGGTATAGAGTTGCATCACATAGAGGGGATGAGCAGGAAGTACTAAGATTAATGCCATATTGAAAAGGGGTAGGAGAAGGTTTGCAATCTATCATTTTAAACCTTTGAAGAAGATCTAGTGTGTACTTTTGTTGACACAATGAAATTCCTGCATCTTTTTGACTTATTTGAATCCCAAGGAAGTAATGAGCTAAACCTAGATCAGCCATTTCAAATTTTTTAGAGAGGGAGTCTTTTATAGTCTGAATGTGAGTGAAATTACTACCAATGAGAAGAAGATCATCAACATATAGAACAAGAATGGTGATTTTGCCTTCATCTCTCCAAATGTAGACTGTGTTATCAGACTCACAATGAGAAAAACCTACGGAGAGAAGGAAGGAGTCCATATTTTCATACCAAGCTCTAGGGGCTTGTTTGAGGCCATAGAGAGACTTTTTAGCCTACAAACAAGAGAGGAGTCTTGAGTGAAACCAACAGGTTGTTCCATGAATATTTCTTCTTTTAAGTCCCCATGTAAGAAAGCACTTTTTACATCCATTTGATAGACAGGCCACTTTTGGGAAGCAACCAGAGCAAGAACCAGTCTAACAGAATCCATTTTAGCAACTGGAGCAAAGGTTTCTGCATAGTCAATACCTTCAATTTGAGAAAAACCTTTGGCTACTAGGTGAGCTTTGTGTTTGTCTATTTCTCCATTAGGCCCATATTTTGTTTTGTAGATCCATTTACAATGAACTAACTTCCTTCCTTTGGGCAAGGGAACTAAATCCCAAGTTTTATTTTTGATTAAGGAAGAAAATTCATTTTCCATGGCATCATCCCATTCTTTAATACCTGTTGCTTCTTTGAAGGATTGAGGATCAGAGGAAATAGACTGACAGACAAGACCAGTGCCTATGGGGTTGGTTGATCTGGTAGATGGAAGATTTTGGATGTAAGGAGTAGCTTCTTTAACAATGGTGCGGGCCCATTTTGGCATAGTGGAAGGAGTAGAAGGATATGAAAGACATTGAGTTGGAGTTACAGGTTCTTCATTTTGATTATCAATTTCCAAGTTAACCTCAAGAGTTGGCTCTTCATAATATTGAGGTTCTACTATAGGAGAAGGCTCAATGGAGGAAGAGGGGGATTGAGGATCTTTTTGAGGGAATGTTTCATCAAATTGGACATTCCTATGGAAAAATACCTCATGAGTTGAGGGATCAAGGAGCTTGTATGCTTTCATTTCCTCACAATAACTGATAAAGATGAGCTTTTTGCTTTTCTTATCTAGAGCCTTCCTTTTCTTCTTTGGGATGTGTGCCCAAGTAGTACACCCAAAATTTTTGAAGAAGGAAACATTTGGTTTTGAGCTAGACCATGCTTCTTCAGGAGTTAAATGGTCAAGAGCTTTATGAGGTGTGTGGTTTTGAATATAATTGGCATAGTTAATAGCTTCTACCCAAAAATTTTTTGGAAGATCTCTTGAATGGAGCATGCAATTTGCCATTTCCTTTAATGTTTAGTTTTTCCTTTCTGCAATGCCATTTTTCTGAGGATTATGGGAGATATAATGTTGATGAATGATGCCATGATTTGATAGAAATATTGAGAACTCATTACTATAGTATTCCCCCCATTATCAGTGTAAATTTGCTTGATATTGCAAGAGGCCTGATTTTCAACTAAGGCTTTGAAGACTTTAAAGTGGGATAGAACATCACTTTTATATTTTAGGAAGTAGACCCAAGTTCTTCTAGAAAATTCATCAATAAAGGTTAGAGCATATTTTGCTCCTTTGAAAGAAGGTTCAGGAAAAAACATCAAGTCACTATGGATTAGTTCTAGAGGGGATGAGGCTTTTAGAGAACTACTTGGGTGGAAAGGATCTTGATGTTGCTTTCCAAGAGCACATCTAGGATAAACTCCATCAATAGAAGAGACTTGGGGTAAACCTGTTACCATATCATGGGTGCTCAATTCCTTTAGGTAGTTGTAACTAAGATGACCAAACCTTTCATGCCAAATTTTACTTTCAAGATCTCCATGAGCCACAAAACAGGATGCCCCTTCTGGATTTTTGAATCCTTTGAAGTGAAATAGGTGAGTGTTGTGATCAATATCTCCTTTGGCTATGAGAGAATGGGGGTCTTGAAAGTATCTTATCTCAACTCTTGTTGGAGAGAAGAGAATTATTTCCCCTTTCCAAAAGTACAAATTTGATAGACGGAGAGGAGATTTGTGGTAATGTTTGGAACATAGAGAACATTATTTATAGAGCCACCATTAATGGTTATGTCCCCCTTTCCTTTGACTGGGATAAAGGAAGAGTCACCCACTTCTATGCTACAAGTAGAACTAGAGGAGATAGAAGAGAATGACTCATCTGAAGCAGTCATGTGATGAGTAGCTCCAGAATCTAGGACCTATTAATTAGAGGAAGAATTGGAGGTTTTCCCTTGAAAATTTAGGGCTTTCCCTATTTTCTTTTTATTCTCTATATTTTGATCCTTCATAGTTGCCTCTAGTTGTTGTAACCTTTTTCAACATTTATTTGTAGAATGACCATTCTTTTTGCAGTGAGTACGGGTTATGGGATTCCTTTCCTTCTTTTTGAATTTTTCTTTAGAAGAGGTGGAGGCTACTAAGGCTTTTGAGGAAGAGGAAGAGGACTCATATCTTGCAATTTTAGTTTCTTCCCTAGTTAGTCTATCACAAAATTCTTCTAAAGAGGGCATTTTAAAGGTTGTGCCAAGAGCATATTTTGTAGATAGAAAAGTGGTTGCAAATATTTGAAATGCACCATTTAGTTTAGAAAGAATTAGATAGATGCACTCTTCTTCAGTCTTAGTCTTCCCACTACCTTTGTATTGAGAGAGGACTTCTTTGAATTTGGTGAGGAAGTCAACAATACTGCTAAAGTCTTCAAGAGACAAAGTTATTAGTTCCGCTTCTAGTTGCATTGATCTTATTTGATCTACTTTTCCAAATAAATTTTTTAGTTTCTCCCAACTTTCATGAGGAGTTTTACAATCTGTAATGTGAAACCACAAACTTTCATGAACATTAGAGCTAATAATACCCATTGTTTCATACATTTTCCCTTTGTGAACAAATATTTCATATTCTTTTTCAAACTCAAGTTGCTTTTCTTCTAAAATGTGTGTGAGCCCTTTCTGAGAAATGAGATTTAAAATTTTGGGCTTCCATGTATGGTAGTTATGAGGAGTAAGAAGATCAATTGTATTCATTGAATTTATTTTAAATTGAAGTTAACCCAAAGTTCCCTCCTTTAACTTTAATTTGAGAATGCAAGGGATATTATTTACAGAAGCCTTAATGAAATACCAAATGCCTCAAAATTACCCACCCTTACTAGAGGGAGACTATAAGTAATATGAGAAAAATGATATGAGTTTGAGGCTAAAGAGAATAAATATGCCAATATTTTTTTTAAGAATCAATAAAAAATGCAAAATACCTGCCCTAATGAGAGGGAAACTATAAGTATTTTGAGTTTTGTTGAGTAAATACTGATAAAGAGAACAAATATGCTAGGCCTATATATATATATTTCTCAAATACCCGCCCTTATGAGAGGGAAACTATAAGTATTGATTATATATGATACTTGGAACATAGGCTATATCATCCATACCTTTATTGGTAATATTATTAACCCACCCTTACTTGAGGGAAACTATAAGTTAAATAAGATGTCCAATTTTGGTGAGTGATGTTTTTTGTTTGTCTCTATAATGTTTTAGAATAGTTTAAAAGAGTTATTTGAATTTTGAAAATAAACAATTATAAATATGAACTCTTTTAGAAACTTGTAATTGAGAAGATTTTATATAATGATATATATAAAAAAAGAGCTTTAAAGAAATTTTAAGTTTTGTTAAATGGATGAAAATAATCAAACATAATATTTTATGCAAGATTTTTAACAAAAATGAATTCCTTTAAATGAGAGTGTTATAAAATGATAAATAGAGAGATTTTTAAGCAATTTATATATCTCTTAAATTAGAAAATATAATATTTGATAGAGATATGAAGATTGTGGACACTAAAAAAATCATATAGAAGAACACCCTTTTTGATAATATGAAATGATTTAAAATTTAACCAAACATATAATTTTAAGCAAGATTTTAAAAGGAATTATTTATTTTGATGCAAGTGAGGGTAAATTAAAAATGATTTATAGAGAGATATATAAGAAATATATATATCTCCTAAACTAAAAAATTTAATAAATTTAGAGAGATATGAAGATTTTAGACTCTAAAAAATCATGTAAATGAACACCCCCTACAAAATATAAAGAACGAATGGTGCAAAAAAGGCACCCAAAACCCCCCCTCAAAAAAGATATTTTATTTAAATTCTTACAAATGACTCATTTCACTTTCGTCCTCGAAAGAGGCAAAGCAAAATATGAGTCAGAAATAAAACTAAATAAAATATAGGGAGTAAAAAGAATGGTTTTACCTTCGAAATTGAAGGGAAAAAGACATTACAATGATATTTTAAAATTTAACCATATGATAGAAGAAAACCAATTTTTTTGCTTGTGCATGATAAGAAAAGACATCCAGGAAAGCCGAGGAGACGAAGTGAGTTTTGATGCTAGATGAAGCCACTAGCTATCATAGTTTCACTGTATTGAATGCAGGTGAAAGGCTCTACTATGGTCATTGATGAAAGCACCGTTCAACCTGATGGGTTTCCTCTGCACTATGGTCTTCGAAGACGAAGATACCTATGCGAAATAACCTGAACCTACAGAGAAAAAAACATAGGTGAACAAGGGAAAAAATACCTACTAAAATTTGAAATTAATATATATCATATAAAGTTTCTCCTCTCAGCGCTTCGGAAGAGGGATCGAAGCCTGCAACAAAGGAGAGTTAGACAAGATTGATATAAATAAATTTTATTAGAATATTCTTTAGCTTATGTTGCAATGCTTGAGCAAAATTATCTGCACAAATATAAGTTAGAGAATTGATAAAAAAATGTGAATCCAGATAACTAAATAGGATGGAGGAGAGTCATTTGCATATTAGTAACTGAGAGTGAATCCACCGAATATCGGTGATTCATATCATCCTGGTTTAAAGGTGACTTTGAAGGTGATCGCCAAAAAAGCAAACGAACACCAAGGAGGAGCAAGATACGAAATATAATGATGTTAAATGCAAATTTTAGTGACGTAATAGCTCAAAATAATTTTATAGGAGTGCCAAGCATTAAATGGGGATGCCACGATTCATATCTCCATGAAAATGAGATTTATCTTCAATGGCGTAACGTATCGTTGGCACTCAAAAGTAAATGGGTGCCATGATACGATAGCTTTGAAAGCTTCCCGAGAACAACGTGATGGCAGCAAAAAAAACTTTTACCCTTTCAATGACATTATAAAAGATATTTTAAAGGAGCGCCAAGTGTTAAATGGGGAGGCCACGATTCATATCTCCATGAAAGGAGATTTTGATATCGATGGTGTAACGTATCGTTGGCGCCCAAAAGAAAATGGGTGCCACGATACGATAGCTTTGAAAGCTTCCCAAGAGCAACGTGATGGTAGCAAATAAAATCCTTTGCCTACAAAAAAATAACATCATAGAAAGGGATATCCCTTTTTATCGAGTTGCTATATAAGTTAAGACTTGAAAAAGGGGTGAATTTTTTGAAAAAAGTATATATTATAATGGGTAATAAAAAATTTACTCTAAGAGTCAAACAAACTTCTTTCCTTCACAAGATAGAAGGAGGTAAATAAAATTCAGAATAACCCACATATATATATTCCAAAAAAAAGTTTAAAAAAAAATCTTATTGAAGACTTAGATCCAAAAAAAGAGAAGCCAACATAAGAATCAAATAACCAACTCCTAGAATCTCAAAGAAATAATTCTAGCAAGATCTATCCTGCTCTGGTACCATGTTAGAATTTCCTAAAATAGACATGCACAACATTACACAAAATATGAATAAAGAGTAGAATTGATCGATTTATTCCAAGGATCAACTTTGTATAAATAGTAAAGTTGATCATTGAGAGTCGTTGGATTACAAAAACTCATCAAGTCTAATGAAGACACCACTGAGAGTTCTCCTGACACATGGAGGAGTGGAAAATCAAGTGTGTCTATCCTAGTAGAACTTAAGAGAATATTCACTTATTCTAACAATACCAAACTTAATATTATTGTTGATTTCATACTCTATTATTGGAGGTAATCTCTTAGAAATATGAGTATATCTATATTAAAGGAAATTAGATAGCAAATAATTTATCCAATCATGATTTTGGTCTTCATTTTCTTTAAATTCAAATTTTAAAAGGTAAATTTTTATATGGTATTTTATCTCTTAATAAAATGACACTAACAATCTAATTATAAAAACATTGCACTTTATAGAAGATAATAAAAATGAATGTTAGATATAATTTAATTAATCTATCAACAAATATAATATTTAATATTTTAAATAAAAGTAGCCTCAGTCAAATAAACCCACACTTAATTTATTGAAATATAATCTATTCAACCATAAACCCCATCATTTTGATTGATGTGGTGCACAAATATAATAACATGTTTCATACATATACATCATATACATTGATTAGGTTAGTGTGAAAAACCCTTACAACTAAAGCTGAGAATCCCCATCCCAACAAACCATGACCTCTCATAAGGGTGAGAGCTGATTTTGTTTTTCTCTATACATAAAAGAATCAACAACTACCTTTCTTCAACTTATTAATAGGGGCCAAACACTTAATAGGGGCCATACACACAACCACCCCTTATACACTTTTTCAACCATAGTTTGAACCTTTGACCTCTGAAAAGAGAGGCAAAACCTAAACCCTTGAGCTATCCCACTAAAATTTACATACATGAGATCACACTGATATAAATGTGTGTATGTAAGTAATCTCCTCTCGTATTATGTTTTATAAATTAGTATGTCGTGCTTTTATAATTTAAAAATATTATATATAATTTAATTTAATTTAATTTAATTTAAGGGTTTGAACATTGGGCCCCTTCCTAAGATATATATATATATATATATATATATATATATATATATATATATATATATATAAATTAGATAAAATAAAATATCTTTTTATCTTTGTTTTTATGAAGGATACTATGATTGTATGCTTTTGGTTTTTTATTCAAGAGACAGAAGTATAAACCACAATACAAGGAAACAAAGCCTTTTTTTTCCTTTTCAGAAACTTTAATTAATCTTAAAATTTTGTTCAAAAAAGGAAAAGGGAGATGGTTTAGATTTCCTAAATGGGTTGGGGTCCTCTTGACTTCGTTTTTAGTCAACACAAGTTAGGGACCATAATTTTTTTATAAAATAACAGGTTGGATTCCTTGGAGGGTCACTTTCTCTTGAATACCTCTTTACTCAACAAACTAGGAATATAAAGATTCCCTAGGCGACCAAAAAATATTTTTAAAAAATATATTATATTATTTTTTAAATATTGATATTAAATGGTTAAAAACAAAACATTCATTACTTTCCATAATGTATTAATAATTTCTAGCCTCCAAGGGCTATGTGGATTGGTAATTGTTTGTCTAGTCACACTTATTTAGAAGAGATCTAGATTCAAAACTTAAGACACGCGTGATTGCAAAGGTAGTAGTTTGATACATGTATGAATTCGGAACGATCTTTATCTAGAAGAGACCTAGAACGATCTTTATCTAGAAGAGACCTAGATTCAAACCTTAAGGTATGCGTGTTTGCAAAGGTAGTAGTTTGATACATATATGAATTCCGAGGAATGAGATAACAATGAGGTGGTATAAGTTTATTGGGAACAGCCCATGTAATTTGAACCCTATACTTAACAGTTACATGTAATGTGAATGTAACAAACTTTCCTATATAATAAATAAATAAATAAATAAATAAATAAATATATATATATATATATATATATATATATATATATATATATATATATTAATAATTCGTACACTTCAATAAAAAAAATAACTTATTATTGTTAATAACACGAAAACAAAGACGTCTCAGAACAATACGAGTAGTAAAAGGTAAGACTTCAAATTATTTTTAATATTTTCATAGAGAAATAGAAGCATGAGAACTCCAATCCTTAGTGTTTTGTTATGTATGTGTTGGAAAATTTTGAAATAATTATATATAATAAAAATAATACAATTATAAACTGGTGTACCCTTGGTTTGACTTTTAACGATCCCATGGTTTCTATGTTAAACAAGTATACTTATCTCGACATTTAATTAGTATGTCTTAATTATAGCTTATGACATTCCCTAGACGTGTCTTGAGCATAGTTGATTGCTTGTACCTTAGGCATTTACAGTGTATTAAATTTGTTTGCTTTTACCATTATGCTTTTATTTGTATTATCTTATAAAGATAAACGTTAGACTTCAAATTCTTATCAATATTTTTGATATTTTATGGGAAAAATAGAAGCTTGGAAATTACAATTGTAAGTGTTTTTATTTTATATATTTAAAAAAAAAAACATATATAAAAAAAAAAAAATGATGTATATTTTAGTTTTAATTTTATAGTATTTTTTTTTTGAAAAACAGGGTAAAAATTTATTAACTCAGAAAAACATCCAAGATAAAAAAAAGAAGAAGAAGTTATTTAGACATATCAGCTCTTAATAAAAAATAAAGAGATTGAGAGCACTCAGAAGAAAGTTGAGACCAATTTTGAACATCCCAACCATCCTGAAACTTAGAAGCCCATTTAGCTAACAAATCCGCTACCCCATTCCACTCTCGAGGAATATGCACAAAAGAAATGAACTCCAAGTGAGCAAAGATATTGAGAATTTGCCAAGCAATCCAACTCAACCACCAACTCCCATGAAGACTATCCCCAGAATTCAACAAATTTATAACAATTTGACAATCAGATTCACAAACAATCCGACGCCAACCCAAAGCATACCCTTGATCCAAAGCATATAAAATCGCAAGGGCTTCCATGAAGTTATTAGAATGATATCCCTTAAAACAAGAGAAAAAAAATTAGATATTACCACTACTGTCCCACCCCACACCATGAATACCAACATTACCCGGATTACCCCAGGAAGATCCATCTGTATTAATCTTCAACACTCCTAGAGGAGGCGGATTCTATTGACCAGCCCTTCGCACCCCGATTACTCTGACCCATCCGTCTACAGGAGACATTAGGACCAGGACCATAAACCAACAAACCTAATATTTCCATAATTTGACGTCCCACTTGATCAACAGGAGAAATAATCTAACATTTTGTAGACACATTTTCTTGGATCATTCGCAAAATCCTCTGTCAGACCTGAGAAACAGTTAACTCCTTCCCTTGGAAAATTTGGCGATTCCGTTCAAGCCAAACCTGCCAAAAAAATGCATGAAGGACCAATGCATAGTATTACTTACCTTCTTTAATGACATTCTTTAATTTATACGGTAAATAAATTTACTTATAAATTTAATATGCATGTGTGAATTATAGCTTATAATAATTCATAACAATTGTGTTAAGCTTAGTTAATTGCTTGTACTTTAATTTTTATTTTAATACTATGCTTTAATTTGTATTGTGTTATAAAGATATTGGTAACTTGGAAACCAACCATTATGGCTGGAAATGGTTAGGAATGAACAAAGATTTTGCATATTTTTTATTTTTCATCTTTAATTTCAACTATAAAAGATATTATGCAAAGTATTGTATGTGTTCTTTTTTATTATTATTAGGTAAATAAAGGGATGGGTTATTTGAACTAGATCCAAAAACTTGTTTAGAAATTTTTTTATACATCCATGTAAAAGCAGCAAAGTCCCAATGATACTTCAACATTGAAGCATAATAAGTTACATATATTTATCCTACTACAACAAAACCCTAGCCAAACCCCATCAAAACTGAAGTATACCTAATCAAGATAGTATAAAAAAGAACACAAAAATTAGCGACATTACATTTTATTCTTCTTCTTAAAGAAGGTTCTAGAAACCGCATACTATATTTTATCCTCAATAGGTTGGTTGGATGGCAGCACATCATACTTTAGGTTTACTAATCCCTTCATTACTTCCCTCATGGGAGAGAAGTTGAAGAACCTTAATCATTTCATTGTCCTTTCCATCCCCTAGTGGCCTACAAATAGAATAATTCTCACTAACACAGATTTTAACAATTTGGTATACCTCCACTTTGGTTTTGCTATGGTTTTGGAAGATATGATGGTTCCTCTCCTTCCATACATCTTGATTATGGAGAATTTAGGAAGGGCAGTGAAGGAAACAAAGAGGAAGAAGAAAATTTCAAAAGTTTAACTTCTACAATACCAAGGTGTACTTTCTCCACACTCTAGAGAGAATACAAAGGAAGATTATTGATATTTTGAATTGCCAAATTAGTAGCCTACCCCCAATCTCTTTGGGAATACCACTCTTTGTTGGGAGAATTAAAGACATTTTTTGGGATAAAATCTTGGAAAGAATTAGTATTGTATTGTTCTTGGAATATGCAAACATAAGCAATATTTTATATCTAAGATATGAATTATTTTATTCATTGGATGTTTAAATTATTCTAACTGATTTGGTTTTAACATTATAGAAATTTATAATAAATTATTCATAACTTTTGATTATTGTAATTAGGTATTTTAAAGGATTAAAAGTATTGTGAGCAAACATATTAGATTATAAAAGCTAAATTATAATCATAATAATATTATTTTACATTAAAAATAATATTTGACACCTATGATAAGCACAATTCACTTTAATTATGAAAACTAAATCATAATTTCTACCTAGTTTTAATTATTGGTGGTAATACATTATTTGGTACCTTGATTAGCATTGTAAATATTTAGATTAATATGTGATTTTATTATTTAGTATGGACCAAGGTGCAAAGTGTATTTATCATGTAATAAGTGTGAGTTATGAGTGAAAGGTGTCATGTATGTAAGTGAAGAGTCATGAGTGAGAGGTGTCATGTGTGATGTGTCAAGATTAGAAGTAGAAGGTTATGTAAACATGAGAGACTTTATCATAATGTAATAAATCCATATGAAAGGTTGAATCTCCTTTGAGAAGAGTAAAATTCAAAAATATTGAAGTCTCATGTAAGGTTATATATTGATGATAAATTTTTATGCTATGTGATCTGACTATAATAGATTATCAATAAAGCTTATATTTTGTGTAATATTGGTATTATTATTGAATGAGATTATTTCTTCTTATTATACAATCCTATAATCCTACACCTATGATTTTTTGGTGTCACTTTGCCATCAATGGTATTAGAGCTTTGATGATCAGAGCTACTTTAGCTGAGGAATATTGATGTGATAAGTATTATGTAGATTAATAGCTTGAGAGAATGGATATTGGATAAGAATATTGGAGGAGAAAAAGCATAAGCTAAGAGAAACTAAAGTTTCCAAGCATCTACTAGAGTTGGAATTTCGAGGAACAATTTGAAAGGATATGATATATTGAAATTGGAGAATTAATTTAACAAGAGATAATAATTTAAGAATGAGACACCATATTGATAGTGGAGGGGTAAATTATTTAAGAGAAGATAATATTGGAGGAACATATCATTTGGAGATGGCATAACATGACATATTAAAGTTATTTTAGAGCAAATTATTTTAGAGGAGAGTTTCCGAGATGATTGGAGAGCACGTAAGACAAAGGGACAATACCTAAGACTATTAGAGAATATCTAAGACAAAGTAATAATACCTAATATGATTAGAGAGTAATAATAAGTAGTAGAAGAGAGTCTAATATGAAGGTAGAGTGTCTTAGATGGTTGAAAGAATGACTATGAGTAGAAAAAATTAGACAAACATAAGAGCATTTAGATATTGGAAGAGTTCTCAAGATATTGGTCTAAGATATTGTAAGAGCATTGAATGAATGTGATCTTGAGCATACTTGAAATGCTAAAATATTTGTTACAGATAATGAACAAATGCTTTGGTTACAAAATCAAATTTAAAAGTATAATACCTTGGAAAGCATTATTTTTTGATGCCCTAATGCAGAACGTAGCAATACTTTGTGAACAAATTAAAAGGTATTTATCAGGGGTATATCTTCCTAATTTAATTGAATTTGAGACTAATTATTTGGAGGACATAAGGTTTTATCTAACTTAATTTTTAAAATAGAATGAATTGAGTTATAAGGTGAGAAATTGAATGAATTAAATTGAACTTTACGTTGAGTAATTGAAATCAGGGATGAATAAGAAGAGAATTGATATTGATATTGATTGAAATTGAATGAAATTTTGGAATTGAAAGTTAACTGAAGATTAAATTTGGAGAAATAAGAAGATTATGAAATCCATTGATTGAAGATTAAAAATTGGAAATTAAAATTGACTCACTAAAATTGGATGAAATATTAAAAAATAAATAAGATTACATTTTTGGAAATTGAGATTGAAAGAAATTAAAATGAATTTCAATATCGAAAGAAATTTGAAAAAGACAACTAAGAAAAGAAAAAAGAAAATAGTGCAAAAAAGATATCAAGAAATTATTTGTAAGAAGTCACTAAAGTTGAAAATAATAGGTCAAAATAATTAATGAAACATCTACAATTCATCTACAAAAGTACTAAACATAGAATGTCTTTAATAATTAAATATTATTTACATTGTCTTCTCAAGAATGTAAATAGTTATTATGCATACTATAACACTATTGTACTTCAAAATAAGGATGATAATTCAAAATGTGGAAATACTATAAACTGTATGGAAAATATTATCATTGCAATAGATTTGGACATAATGAAGAGAAATGATGGAATATTTATTCTTGTAGATTTTGTGGAATAAATAATCATCCTAAAGAGCATTGTTGGCATAAATAAAATAATTATCACAATAAATAGAAAGTAATATTAATTATATGGAACTAGACAAACTTCTTCAAAGCATCATCTTTAAAACACTTCCAAAGGAAATTAGAGTTACTACCAAAACCAAAATAGAATGATGTAATAAATCAATACCAACATCATGGGCAATACCAAAGCCAAATGTAGAGAATGAAGACAAGATGAAGATATGAGTTTGAGATTAAAGAAAAATTCCTTCACACCAAATAATGTAATACATTATTTGGTACATTGAGTATCATTGTAAATATTTATATTAGGATATGACCTTATTATTTATCATGTGTTAGGATGTAAAGTGTGTTTATGTAACATGTAATCAAGTGTGAGTTATGAGTGAAAGGTGTCATGTGAGCAAGTGTGAATTATGAGTGAAAGGTGTCATGTGTGTAATTGAAGAGTCATGAGTGATGTAATTTAAGAGTCATGAGTGAGAGGTGTCATGTGTATAAATGATTAATCATATGTAATGTGTCAAGATTAGAAGTAGGAAGGTTATGTAATTAGGAGATACTTTGTCATAATGTAAGAAAGACATATGAAAAGTTGCATCTCCCATGAATTTGAGGAGAGTAAAAGTTAGGAGTATTGAAGAGTCTCATATAAGGTTATATATGAATGGCAAATATCTATGTTATTTGATTCAAATGTAACAGAATTTAGATTGTAATAGATTATAAATAAAGCTTTTATTTTATGTAATATTGGTATTATTATTGAATGAGATTATTTGATCTGATTATATGAGCCTAGAATAGTAGACCTATGATATTTTGGGTTCACTTTTCCAACATTAATTAAGTAGGATCACCAAGGTGTATCATTGGCTTAAATGTTTAATTTATCCTTTTAACATTAGTATTTTTAAAATATATTTTACTAAAATTAAACTTTTAGTATGATACATACAAGTAGCAATTAACTATCTCATGTGCTTTGTATGATATAAAATTATTGTTTGATATACATTCACAAAAGGTTTAATCCATATGCTATGCAATGTAACTTTGACACACTATTTTAGTAAAAATATTTTTTAATGTTATTGTTATTTATTGTGTTGATTTTTTATTACTAATCATATTGATTGCTAATGGAGCTAGTCTTTAGAAGAGTTAGAAGCATGAATTTGGTGTGTAGATATTGTTTTCTAAAATAGGAAAACCCTCATCAAAATATAAAAACTAAAAAAGAATTTTAAGTGATCAAAATTTTTAATTATAAATTTTACTGTATGCATACATTAAAATGCAATCAAAATTATTTAATTAGAGATTAAAATGAGATTATGATGATATCAATGGCCATAAATGTTGTCAATAAAATTGCCTAATGTTGTATCTTTATCATGTTTGTTTAGTAATCATATTATCATAGAATTATTATAGTTCTTTCCACAACCAATATTTTTATTCCAAAAGCTAATAGTTAAAACAAAGAACAAAGGCCGATATTGAGATTAATTTAAATTGAATAAATGTAACAAAATATAATTTTTGGAATTAGTCCAAAGATCTAAATTGAAACAACATATTTATCTGATAATTTTGATGAATTAGAGGTCAAGTACATAAATTATAAGGTTTCATAACTCTAATTTAGAGATCAAATTATGTGGTGGGTGTGTGAGTGTGTATAGAGATGAAATAATAATAGAACTTGGATATTATTGGAGGACAAAGAGGATGGAAAAGAAAAAATCTTGATGAAACAAAATTAATGCAACATGTGATACTACATATTTTCTCCCCAAATAGACTAGCTTTATTCTATTGGAACATCACATCACTTGGTTACATATGCAACCTTCTAAGTTTTTAAGCACATAAATTCAATTCATAAACTTTTAAAACTTTTCAATCTTTTTTACTTTTCAAAATTTCTTCTCACATTTGTTGACGAATATGACTAAAGATCTCATAGGGAAATTTCTCTAGAATTAAAATCACTTACACATAATATCACATTCAATGGTAACTCAAATTTTGCACAACTAAAAATTCTCTATTACATTTATAAATAATAATTTCTCACATTATATTGCATAGAGCTTTGTCACCAATATATAACAATACTCCTGAATTTTTCTCTCCAACTCATGGGAGATGTAACATTTTATATGCCTTACATTATGATAAATTATATCATTATTACATAACCTCCTACTTCACATCTTGACACAACTCATATGACTCTTCATTTTGACACTTGACACCTTATGACTCTTCACTTGCACACTTGACACCTTTCACACTTTATTACATAGCACATAAGCATTCCTTATGTATTGACATATACTTTTGAGAGACATACTTTCTAATATAAATATTTACAATGAAATTCAAATTAAAAAATAATGTAATACCATTAACACCCCCCATATTACATTATTTGGTATGAAAATAAAGTAAGACTTTGACTTAAGGAGTAAATCACTCTATAATTAAAATGAGTTGCTTTTTAGTTGGAATGACTCACAATTTAACTAGAGTGAATCACTCAAACAATAAAGTTAGATTTTTTTTATAAAAGTAACGTCAAGCACATAAATTCAATTCGTAGACTTCTAAATATTTCCATATCCCTTTTACTTTTCAAACTTTATTCTCACATTTGTTGAAAAATATGACTAAATATCTCATAGGTAAATTTATCTAGAATTTAAATCAGTTACACATAAGATCACATTCAAGGGTAAATAAAATATTGCACAACTAAAAACTCTCTATTACAATTATAAATCATAATTTCTCATATTATAATGCATAGAGCTTTGTCATCAATATATAACAATACTTTTGAATTTTTCTCTCCAACTCATGGGAGATGTAACCTTTCATACGCATTACATTATGACAAAGTATCTCATGATTACATAACTTCCTACTTCACATCTTGACACATCTTATATGACTCTTCATTTCCACACTTGAAACCTATAACTTATGACTCTTCACTTGCACACTTGACACCTTTAACACTTTATTACATAACACATAAACACTCTTCACATTTTGACACATACTTTTGAGACACACACTTCCTAATCTAAATATTTACAATGGCACTCAAGTTACCAAATAATGTAATACCATTAACACCCCATGTATTACATTATTTGGTATGAAAATAAAGTAATACTTTGATATATGGAGCAAATCATTCTATAATTAAAATAAATTGCTTTCTATTTGGAATGAATAAATACCTAACTAGAGTAAATCAATCAAACAATCAATTTAGATTTTTTTTTGCAAAAGAAAGGCCAAGAATATCACTGAAAATAAATCACTTTAATTATAGAGTATAATGTTCCCCTTGGATGAGTTAGAAATATTTCTTGAAACTCCAAGAAAATTACTACCTAAACTCCAAGTGTATCACTCTTTCGATTATTTGTAGAAAAATTGTAAAGTTTAGGTTACAAGAGATTAAAAGTAAAAATAATCATAATCATAGCAAGAAGAGTGTATGATCAATTAATGTATGAAAAAATCTACTAACAATAATGTATTCCTATTTATATGAGTTGAGATTATAAGAGGAATGACAAGATAGAAAAAATAGTAATACCACAATTATCATGCATTCCAAAATCCAATAGGTCAATGCTACTATTGGAAAGCAAAATATATCAATTTCTCACCAATCTCAAGAAGAAAGACCACAATGTGGGTTTCATAGAGTGTAGCTTTAACTTAGTAAAGACCAAAATATGTTTACAATGGGGCCCATGGCTACAATTTATAGGAAAAATTCACCTCTAAGTTGCCTTAGGTAAAAATTTATTAATCCTAGTAAAAGTAAATCTTTGAGGGCATCTTTAATAAAATGATACACAACCAAATGTTGCATGCCCAAAATTATGCCTCTAAATGGGGCATAATCCTTCTAAGATGAGTTATGATACTAAAAAAATATAGAATGTTAATTTCCAAGAGATGCTCCTTTCCATCCATGCACATTTGTCCCTCTTAGTCTATTTTTGAGTGAATTGACTCACCTTAAGAGAAAAGCGAACAACTTTTAAAACATATCAGTCCACCTTTGGAGAAACATAGTTGATATTTGGAGAAAATCATTGCTCTTTGAATTAATTGTTCCTCTTTGGATGAATTGCTCCTTTAGAAGGAAATTGCTTCTCTTAGAACAAATATCTCCTCTTTGAAGATTTAGATAATGTTTTATTTTTTCAAATTTTGGTAAGATACAATTTGTTTCTTGGAATTTTAAACTTCATTTTCTTTGTATTTAATGGCTAATTACCTAGAGGAATTAGAAGAAATCCATTTTACATATGTAGGTATAGATATTTGTCTAAGCCTTAAACATATACACACAAATATAACCCAAACTAATAATATTATTTTGTACATTTTATAGATCCAAAGTCAAAAAATATTGATTTCTAACTTAGAAGCTCAATTGGCGGGAAAATTTTTGAGCAGGCGACAGGCGATGTTCTAGGGTTTGTGGAGTGAAGGAAAATCTAGGGCATCAGGTGGGTTGCCGTAGTGTTTTTCTGGTTTCTATGGATCTGAAGGAACGTCTGCTGCCCCGGGGAGGGCCCAATGGGGTCTCCTCCAGACCCTCTCTCTGGGAGAAAGAGCTCTTACGCTGAATTGCTAAAAGAAAATTCTTCGTCTTCCAATGACGAAGCTCAGAGAAATACTCTTCATACGCTCTTCAAGAACGTTGGCAAGAGCTCAACAGCACATCGAGTTAATGGATGCCTTCCACAATCCGCCTCAAGACCCAAGATTGTCATCGAACCAAAGATGGTCGAAGACACAATCATATACGGAGCTAACCATGATCTGATCTGTAAATTCATGGGTATCCGACCTACCCTAAATTTCTTGCATACACGGTCGGACAGGACCGGGAGCCTCATGGTGAGTACTCCTTATGGTTTATTAGCAATGGGTATTTCATTGTTAGTTTTTCTTCTCTAGCCGATAGAAACAGGGCGTTTGAATCAGAAAAGAGGAACCACGGTCCGATAGGGTTATTTGTTCAACCCTGGAGAGTGGGTTTCGATCCTCGTATTGAACCCACGGCTGTCCCGGTTTGGATCCGGTTGTACGCTCTTCCAATGGAGTTTTGGGGTGAGCAGGTTCTAGAAATGATCGGTAACTCCCTCGGTAGACATCTGGGCGTCTCCAAGGACACCATAGAAGGTAACACAGCTGTCTTTGCAAGAATTTGCATGGAAATGGATATTAGCCAGCCTCTACCAGCAGAGGTGGAACTTGAACTGGCAGGACTATCTTGGATCCAACAGCTAGATTATGAGGCTCTGCCCTTCAGATGCAGAGTTTGCCACAAACATGGGCATTTGGCCCGGTTTTGTCCAAATATTTTGAACACAAAAATGGAGGCCCCGCTTGGAATGCCAAATCGCCCCAGAGAGGGTAAGTCTACTCTTGCCAAAGAACCATCCAATACTCCTCAGGGTAATGATGTTCAGAAAGATGGCTTTGAACAGCCCAAAAGAAGGAGAAAGCAAAAGAAAAATGGTAAGGAGCAATCACAACTCAAGCCAGCCAATAGATATGAAATTTTTAAGACACTAGTGGATCAAGAGGATCAAGTCATGGAAGGAGTGGATGGGAATATTGAGGACAATAACATCCACACTCATGCTTCTCCTTCATCTCCCCCTGTCTTAGAACAGGTGATTGAGTCCACTGAGTTACCGCAGCCAGAGAATGCAGGGGCATTGATAGTGCACTCCCAAGCGCAGCCAGTAATTAAGGATGTTGGCATGGGAATTGCAGAAAAGAACAGAGAAAGGCCAGCCCTAGGGATAACTCAGGTGGAAAAGAGATCCAAAAATAGCAACTCTCAAGGAGCGGGCGAGAAAATCAAATAAGGACTTGCTAGCGAGTTCAAGGAGACAAGCTGATCTCTGGAGGATCGGTGAGGACAATTGATTCTTATTGCTCTCAAGGTTTTCAATGATTATTCAATCTTGGAATGTTAGGGGTTTAAACAGTAGAACCCATCAATCTGCTGTTCAAAGACTCTTAGGAAAATGTAAAACAGACTTTTTGCTTATCCAGGAGACAAAAATGTCTTTAGATCTTATGTGTAAAACAGTTAATAGAATATGGAGGGCCGCTGGTCATATGGATGTGGCTGCCCAAGGTGCCTCGGGGGGGATTGTTACTCTTTGGAACCCTCTGGAATGGACTGCAATAGAACATATAGCTTGGAGGGGTGTTCTCACATCTCATTTTAGGAATAATGTCACAGATTGAACATGTTTTAATCACAAATTTTTATGGGGCTCAAAACCTTGATGGCCAGAGGCTCCAATGGAAAGCTGTACATAACATGAGGTCCTCAAGGGAAGATTTAGGCTTGGATTATTGCTAGGGATTTTAATGCTAAATTATCTGCTCGAGATCAGGAAGGTGGAACCCCAATTTTGGATCCAGGGGATCGGCTTTCGATTGCCCAAGTCCGGGCCTTTCACTTAGTGGATATTAAAGGCCCTGGAACCTACTTTACTTGGACTAACAAGAGGAGGGAGCCACACAGCAAGGAAGGTAAAGCTAGACCATTTTTTGGTCTTAGAGGAGGCATTTGTAAAGTGGAATACTAAATTCCAGATTTTGGAGGGCCCGGTTTCAGATCACTTTCCCATTTTGTTGGAGGGAGGGACTATGACAGGGCAGCATCACAAACCTTTTAAATTTGAGAATTTTTGGTTACAAAAGGAGGATCTTCGAAAGAAAATTCCGTAGTGGTGGGAAGAAGGTCGTCTACCTTTTGGGACAGCAATGTTTAGATTCCACAAACAACTTCATTTTGTCAAAGTTCAAGCTGAAACAATGGAGGCAAGCTAATAAGTCAGATTTCCGGCTCCAAAGAGCTCCCTTGGTGGCCGGATGGGATGAGGTTCAAAAACACTTTAGGGAAGGAACAATTACTGAGCAGCTCAAAACCGAGGATGATGCCTTGCGTAAAGCGGTTGAGGACATTGATAACCAAGAGGAGACTTACTTGGAAACGAGAGAGCAAGAAACACTTGGTTATTAGAAGGTGATAGAAATACCAAAATTTTCAATCGATCGGCTTGTGCTAGGAGACAGGATGAATAACATGGAAGCCCTTCAAGATGAGAATGGACACTCCTTTGATACTCTTCCTGGTATGCATTCCCATTCAATGGATTATTTTTCTAAACTTTTTAAGGAAAGTATGGAGCAAGATGTAGAGGCTCAAAATGAAGTTATTGATGTCATACCCTCTGTTATCTCCGAAGAAGAAAATCAGACCCTTCTTAGACCCATTGATAGAGATGAAGCTGAAGAATGTGGTCTTTGGAATGAGCAACTGGCAAATCTCCGGGTCCAGATGGCTTTCCTATTGAGTTTTTTAGGCCTTTTGGGATACTTTGGAGGAGGATGTTTTGGTCATCACGAGAGGAGTCCAGAACTAATAAAAGAATGCTTAAGGCAATAAATCATACCTTCATCACTTTAATTCCAAAAGGGGAGGAGGGGGCTCATATCTCTGATTTCAGACCTATTGCCTTATGCAACGTGATTTATAAAATAATCACAAAGATAATGGTTGAACGGCTAAAACCTCTCCTTCATAACATTATCTCCTCAGAGCAAGGGGGTTTTGTAGAGGGTAGACAGATCTTGGATGGGGTGGTTCTCGCTCAGGAGGCAATCCATACAATGCAAAAATCTGGTAATAAAGGAATGTTCATTAAACTGGATATGTCCAAGGCTTATGATAGGGTGGAGTGGAGTTTCTTGTCAAAGATGATGGCAGCCTTTGGTTTCTCTCAGGATTGGATAGATTGGGTCATGAGTTGTGTTTCTACGCCTTCTTATTCTATTCTAATCAAGGGTCTTCCCTCGCAACCTTTTGGAGCCACACGTGGTCTTCGTCAAGGGGACCCTTGCTCTCCCTATATTTTCCTCATTTTGGCTGAAGGATTAGGTAGACTTTTCTTGAGGAGAAGACATCAAGGCCTGCTAACAGGTATCAAGGTGGGTGAGGAAATTTTGACTCACTTACGGTTTGTGGATGATACAGGATTGGTTGGAGTGGCCGACTTCGGGGAAGCTAGAGGAATCGGAGATACTCTTAATGTCTACCTTAGGGCTTCAAACCAAGTCATCAATGATAAAAAATCCAAAGTGGTCTTTTTCAATCTAGACCAAAGGCTACAGGACCGAGTTATAGAGATCTTGGGATTCACAAGGACTTCTCTTCCAGTGGTTTACTTGGGGGTTCCTTTGCATTTCAAAAAATTAAAAATAGATATCTGGAAGGATCTTTTGGATGGTATCAAAGATAGAATGAATCATTGGTCTCATAAATGGTTAAGCTATGGGGGTAGATTAACTTTCTTACAATCGATTATTCGAGGCCATGCCAATTTATAAATTCTCTATCCTGGCTGCCCCACATACTATATGGAAAGGGCTGGACAAAATGGCTAGAAGATTTTTATGGGAAGGAGCAAAAGGGGAGAGGAAATGGGCCTTGGTTGGTTGGGATAAAGTTACCCGACCCAAGGAAAAAGGAGGGTTGGGACTGAGAAGCTCCAAGCTTAATAACAAAGCTTTGGCTGGAAAACTATACTGGAGGTGGATTTCCCAACCAACCTCCTTATTCAGTAGAATCCTAACCAGTAAATATTTGGGTCATGTTCACCCCAATGAGGTGGGCCGTTTCCCTCTGGATGGTACTGGATCCTTAGTGTGGCAGGCTCTCAAGCTTGGATCTCAGGTTATTAAAGACCAATTGTTTTGGAAAGTGGGGAGAGGGGAGAAGGCACGTTTTTGGACTGATTCATGGGACCAGTACCCACCCATCATTGCTGAGTTCCCCGAATTACAACCAATTAAATCCGCCATAGAAGCCAAGGGTTGGGTCCAAATTGAAAGTTATTTCAACACTAGCCAAATGGGGGAGTATAAGTTTAAGAAGTTTAAGAGGTTGGAGGAGTGGCCAATTACAATCCCTCCGAGGTGGCACCCATCTTGACCAAAATCTTGACAGAAAGGTTTCTCACGGGGGAGAGACGAGGAGGATGAATTAGCTTGGGGCTATGGGAACCTTGGTGTATATACAGTGAAGGACGGATACGACAAGATCCTCCCAGAGCCTCCCCCACATTCATTTTCGGTTCAGGATTGGAGAAAGATTTGGCATTCCAAGGGTTGGCGAAAGTAAATTTCTTTGCCTGGCGGTTTATGCACAATGGAATTCTCACTTTTGACAATCTCGAAGTAGAGGAATCATCGGTCCATCTCAGTGTGTATTATGCCACAAGAACGAGGAAACAGCTGATCACTCGATGTTTGAGTGCCCTTTCACGCGTCAGATTTGGAAGCGTTGGTTCTCTCACTATAAACTCCAGGCTAATGGTGATCTGAATCGGACCAATATTTGGGAAAGATGGAAGAGGGGTAGATTTAAATCTAAAGCTCTTCGAATTGGTTGGGAGCTTGGCTTACTTTTCATCTGGTGGCAAGTGTGGTTGGAGAGAAATGCCCGTATTTTTAGAGAAACTTTCTCCTCGCTAGATGGAGTTTGGCAGGTCATCTGGAGCAAAGTCACATAAATTGTTGCCATCTATGCTAAAGAGGAAAATCAGGTTGGTCCTGGGCCCCTTGGAAGAGGGAGCTGAAGAGCAAGAAATACAGGACAAAGCTAGCTGGAAACCACCCCCAGAAGGTTGGATTAAAATCAATACTGATGGAGCTGCAAAAGGCAATCCGGGTAGTGCCGAAATTGGTGTAGTTTGTCGGGATCATGTTGGTTCAGTGCTCTATTGGGAACTGCAAGGCTTGGGAAGAGCCACAAACAATGAAGCAGAAGCCATTGCTATCAAATCTGCTTCCATATGGGCTGTTAATCAGGGCCACAGGAGGATAATTCTCGAATCTGATTCTCAAATTCTGGTTGGCGCTCTAGACTGCATGAGGAACTTTGCTTCGAAAGCATGGAGGTTGCGGATTTTGGTCTCTCAAATCAAGGAACTATGGAGGGAATTAGATGATGTGATCCCCGTTTATGTGAGTAGAGATTTAAATAAAGCGGTCGATTTCCTTGCGAAGATGGGTGCTGAGAAAGAGGTAGGGGTGCAGCTGCACAGTGACATGCCTTTGGAGGATGAAGTGATTAGGCAGGGTCTTGAAAGATCCTTGAGACAATGAGCAAAGAAAATGCTAAGGGTGGTTTTTGTCGCGATATCGTGACCTGTTGTGCCGTCGCGGCCTTTGGAGGGAAGTTGTCGTGATATCGCGACATGTTGCACCGTCGCGGCCTTTGGAGGGAAGCTGTCGCGATATCGCGACATGTTGCACCGTCGCGGACTTTGGAGGGAAGCTGTCGCGATATCGTGACATGTTGCGCCATCGCGGCCTTTGGAGGGAAGTTGTCGTGATATCGTGACATGTTGCACCGTCGCGGACTTTGGAGGGAAGCTGTCGCGATATCGTGACATGTTGCGCCGTCGCGGCCTTTGGAGGGAAGTTGTCGCGATATCGCGACCTGTTGCGCCGTCACGGCCTTTGGTTGGAAGCTGTCGCGATATCGCGACATGTTGCACCATCGCGGACTTTGGAGGAAAGTTGTCATGATATCGTGACATGTTTCGCCATCGCGGCCATTGGAGGAAAGTTGTCGCGATATCGCGACATGTTGCGCCATCGCGGCTACTGGAGGAAAGCTGTCACGATTTCGTGACATGTTGCGCCGTCACGGTTTTCGAAGGAAAGTTGTCACGATTTCGTGACATGTTGCGCCGTCACGGCCATGGGAGGAAAGTTGTCACGATATCGCGACGTGTTGCGCCATCACGGCCAATGGAGGAAAGTTGTCGCGATTTCGTGACATGTTGCTCTGTCGCGGCCGAGGAAGGATTATTGTCGCGATCATGTTGCTCTGTTGCGGCCAAGGAAGGATAGTTGTCGCGATATCGAAATGATAGTTGTCGTAATATCGCGACATGTCATGATATCGCGACTTGTTGCCTCATCGCGGCCAAGGTTGGATAGTTGTCGCGAAATCGCGACATGTCACGATTTCGCGACATGTCGCTCCGTCGCGGTCAAGGATGGTTAGTTGCCGCGATATCGCGACTTGTCGCGATTTCGTGACTTGTTGACTTTTTGCGGTCAAAGGTGGTTTGTGTCGCGTTTTCGCGCCTTGTAATCTTGTGTTTTCTTTGTTCTCGGTGGGAAGGGTCTTCTCCCTTATGTAACTGATCTTTGTTTTAATACAAGTTTTTTCAATTTTTTCAAAAAAAAAAACTTAGAAGCTCAATTTTTTTAAGTTTAAAGCATGAATTTTTTTATATGATGAATAGTCTAAACGTTGCCTTGGATAAGTTTTATTCCTTAACATTTTGAAACAAGAAAATTCACCAAAACTAATAACAATAGTCATTTATAAAATTTAAATTAAAGGTTATGTTTTATACCTCCAAAGTATGAAATTGGTAAGGAATATTCAAGACATTTCAAAAAGATAAATAAGTCTAGTATAGGCATTTTTCTAAACAAGAGTGCATAACTTTATTTGTAAATATAAAAACATAAAATGCATTCTAATCATTAGGATAACATTTGTTCCTAAACCTCTACCACCATTTCAATGGGTTTAGGTATAGAATCATTACCATTTGTGTGCTAAAGAAAATCCTCAAGCCTAAACAAATTCAACTACTTATTATAATTGCTTTCAATAAAATTTTAGAAGCTATAGTGGAAACATTAACTTTTTTTTTTAAATAAAGGGGTAAAAATTTATTGATAAAAATTTTGAATTACAGAGTACAACTGAGATTCCATCCAAGTCTCAAATAAACAGCCGAATAGGCTAAAAACACTAGACTAGAATGACACCCAAAAAAGACAACAAGAAAAAACCACATTAAGTTTGTACATCCTTGTGGATCAACTACCACAGGTGTTGAGAGTCCCCAAATGAGAGACTCTCCCAATTATCGATACTCCAAGGATCCAACAGCTTAAAAGCCCTTTTGGCCAGGTAATCAAAAACCACATTCCATTCCCTTGGAATGTGTACAAAGGATATAAATTAAAACTCTTCACTCATTTTGAGAATCTGAACGGCTACAGAGGCCAACTACCAATTAACTTCCTCTACCCTTTTACTGTTTAAAATATTAACCACATTTTGAGAGTCAGAATCGCAGATAATCCTATGCCAGCCAAGATAAAACCCCCTCCACAAGGCCTCAAAAATTGTAAGAGCTTCCATAAAATTTTTGGAGTGAACACATTTATAAATAGAAAAGAATAAATGGACACCACTAGTAGAATCTCTCCCAACACCGCCAATGCCAGCATATCTAGGATTACCCCTGGACGATCCATCAATATAAAATTTTTAAAACTCCTCTAGGGGTGGCCTCCACCTACCATCTCTCCTAACCTTCTTGCTGAGCTGAGAAACCCTACTAGGGCTAGAAGATTTCACACCATCCCCAAAGAGACCAAGGGCTTGTTGTACCTTCTCCTCCCTAGAATCCAAAAGAGGGTCCACATCACATTTGCTATGGATGGTTTCCTGAACCATATACATGATCCTTTGCTAGATCTATTGAACAGCCAAATAACTACCCTAAAATATGCGTCGGTTTCGTTCGAGCCAAATTTGTGAGATGATGCAAGAAGGGCCCAAATTCCAAGCCACCCGAAGGAAGGGGGCCTTGGCCGGAGGTCTGCTCGGACTACTCCAAAACTCCACCAGGGACAACACATGAAAATATGGATGGTTCCAAGCACTCCACCAACGGTGCCAAATGTCTCTAGTAAAGGAGCATTGAAAAAATAAATGAGAAGAGTCATCCTCAATCTTATTGCAAAGGATACAAAAAGAGGGACCCTGAAATCCCCTCTTCCTCACATTATCCCAAGTGAGGCATTTATTACGAGCTACCAACTAGAGAAAGAAGTTACATTTTGGCCAATCAAATTTGTTCCACACATTTTTCCACCAAGTGATAGGAAGACTCCCATACTTTTGCTTATCAAGAACCTGATAACCATAGGCTATCGAGTAGGTTCCCTTAGGATCAAGGTTCCAAGCCAAAATATATTTACCCCTTAATGAAGAACAAGGCCTCCCCATAAGAATAAGATCAAGCACCTCTTTGTCCTTGGCCAGTCCCCCTTGGGGCCATTCTTGTGGATCTTTCCACCTATACATCTCCATATTTCCAAAAGACTATATTTTTTTAAAGTCCTCCACATGAGACCAGTCTGCTTCCAAGAAAAAAATACTTAGGGAACGTAACCTAGGATATTTATTCAAGATAGGAGGGTTACCATCCCAAGAATCCTCCCAAAAAATAGCATTTGATCCCTGATTGCAAATCTAGAACAAACCCTGCTTGATTAAATTAGCTCCTCTTTTCAGAGTGTCCTCGATAACTGAACCTTTTCCAACCAAGCTGACTCTAGGGATCTCAGCCTTAGAAATACCTCTCAAGTATTTACAAGATAATATTTTAGCCCAAATCTGATCTTGAGAGGTACACCATCTCCAATAAATTTTTGCAGCCAAAGCCTGCCCAAAAAGAGTTGTTTGTCATAACCCAAGGCCTCCCTCTTGCACCGACCTACATATAGAATCCCACCTAACCAAACTCTATTTAGATTGATCAAGTTTTCCAGACCATAAAAATTGTCTTGACAAAGCATCCATGTCCTTGATGAAGTGAGAGGGAGCTATTTGTTCAAAACATCTAGACATGGGTAAAGCTTGAATAACAAATTTTAAAAGCAACACTCTACCTGCAGTGGATAGCCATCTGAAAGTCCAGTGATTCACCTTCCTTCTAAACTTATCAAGCATAGACTACCAAGAAGATATAGGTAGAGGATGATATGAAATTGGAATACCAAGATAAATTAAGGGGGGAGTCCCAACCTAGAATCTTAGAATGCAAGCAATCCTGGCTTGAATAAGAGGAGGGGTATTGAAGAATAAAATAGAAGACTTGTCCTCATTAATCAACTATATAGCAACACCAAGATATATATCAAGATTTTGTCTAATATTGCCAGCTTACCTAATAGTGGCAACTCCCAACAAGGCAGTATCATCAACAAATTGAAGGTGGGAAAGAGGTGGCAAACTACTATCCCACTTCCACCCTTGAACGAGACCCTGCATGACTTGAGACTTGAAAAATCTTCCCAACCCTTCCACCATAATTAAAAACAAATAAAGAGATAAAGGATCTCCTTGCCTCAATCCCCTTGAGGCCTCAAATAGCTCCGATGGCTCATTATTAACAAGAATAGAGAATGAGGAAGAAGAAACACAACTCATCACCCATCTAAACTATTCCTCCTCAAATCCAAAAGTAGCAAGAAATTTATGAAGAAAGGACCATATGACCCGATCATAGGTTTTGGCCATGTCCAACTTAATGAACATAGTTTTCTACTTAGAATTTTCCATCAAGTGAATAGCTTCTGTAGCAATAACAACCCCATCCAATATTTTTTGGCTAGCAACAAACCCTCTCCTCAGAGATGATTTTGCTCAACCATATCTTTAGCCTCTCAACAATAATTTTTGTGATGATATTATACACAACATTGTAGAGAGTAATAGGCCTAAACATATCCAAGGAATTTGGTCCCTCTTTTTTGGGTATAAGCACCACAAAGGTAGCATTTAGGGCCCTTAGCATCTGTTTGTTCTTTTGGGACTCATGGACCACCTCCAAAAGATCAAATTTGATTAAATCCCAAAACTCATGATAAAACTCAATCAGGAATTCATCTAGGCCTGGGGCTTTTCCATTTTTCATCTTGAATACAACATTTTCCAACTCCTTAAGGAAAATTGGACCCATCAAGTGCTCATTCATCTCTCTAGAAACAATTATTGGAATACAATTTAGAATAATATTTTCATTCTCATCATATGATAGGGAGTCCTCCTTGAAGAGAGATGAAAAATACCTCTTAGTCTCTTCTAAAATATCCTTGAAAGAAGAGAGCAGGGCATCCTAAGAATTCACAAGAGAGGTAATCATGTTACCATTACGAAAAACCTTAACTAAGTTATAAAAGAAGGATGTGTTCCTATCCCCTTCCTGAATCCAATCTACTTGAGATTTTTGTTTCCAAAAAATTTCTTCCCTCAATTCCCATTCAACAAGCTCTTTCGTAACCTCAGATTCCTCAACAAGAAGCTCCTTCATGAATATTTGATCTCTAATCTTCCTTGAAGCTTCTTCCATCCTCCTAGAGCTGCCAGCTTAGCCAAGGAAAGGTTCCCAAAATTCAATCTATTCCATCTCTTCAATTTATGTTTTACAAATTGTAGTTGCTTCATAAAGGAACACATAGCGGTGCCATGAGGAGGTCAGCCTCGCATGAAATCATGAAGTGTAGGATCATGAAGCCACATAAGTTGAAACTTAATGGAGGGATTATTTTTTCGCCCTAACTCCAAAGTAGAGAGTTTGATAGGCCAATGGTCAGATCCCCTACCCTCCAGAATCATAGAACTAGCACTTCTGTTATTACCCATCCAATAACTGGATATCAAAAACCTATATAGTCTCTCTAAGATAGAAGCTTCCCCACACCTTATATTATGCCAAGTAAATATCCCATTATCCGGCTTGATGTCAACCAAGTTTAGGGCCTATATATGAGCACTAAAGACAGAAGAAAAAGGCTCGAGATGGTCCACCCCACCACGTTTCTCCTCCAGACAAGTGATAGAGTTGAAGTCTCCAGCTAAAATCCATGGGTACAGGGGAACCAAACTTCTCACAAATCAAATGTGCTCCCATAAATTCACTTTACCATTGTAATCAACAGGAGCATACACATTTGTAAGTAGGATGGTTTCACCAAATTCATTATCATGTCCGACCATTGAAATAGACCATCTTCTAGAAATCCAAGTAAGAGGGGATATCTTAACCGGATCCCATAAAAAAGTGATGCCACAAGCATATCCACATGAACCAATACACTGGCATTGACCCCTTCTCCACAACTTGGAAGAAATATTGAACATATTATAAATAGAAAATTTAGTCTCCTGAATAAACACCACATCCGGAGAATGCACACGAACCAAATCATGAACAACTTTTTTTTGGGGATGTTGTTCAACCCCCTTACATTCCATGAGAGGATAATAAGTTTGGGGGGTTACAAAAATGGGTATCCAATTTTCTCACCAAGCCTGACTCCACCAAAGTATCCCCCATTAACTTAATTTTATCTTGGTCCTTCTTCCGACCCAACTTCATATTCTTATTCGAAAAACTTTTTTTAATTATTTTCTGGTGCAATCCCAACACCGTAGGAGTTTTGCAGTCCAAGGATGACTGCATCAGTGCCTGAGTAGGAGAGGGCATAAATAAATCTATACCACTTTCCAAAATAGTTTCCCTTGTAGGGCTAGAACCGACCATGTCCCCTATACTCAGATCCAAAGCCCTTTGTTCTTCATTTAAACCCCCTAGATACGATTCCTTAAGTTCCCCCTCAAGAAGAGACATTTGATTCGGCCTTGTTATATTTGCATTAGGTAGCGATATTTTAGGTATCTCCATACACTGATCAAGATCATCTAATATTTTAAAACGGTTGAGTAGAGCATCTGGTTGGCTATCCTTAAGGTCTTTGTTTGCCATTTGTCCTCTGTTTCGGATTTTATCAGAAAAAACCTTCCTTATCTCGTTCTCCTTCTTTTATTAGGGCTTTTCATTTATCCAAACTTTGTCCAGACTGAGAGGGCCGAGGATTTGAAGCCATAGGCAAGACAAAATTAGGGCATTTTATTTGCAGGTGGCCATATTCATGGAAAATCCGACAACGAAATGGAAGAGCTTCATAGTCAAGTTTTTGAACCCATGTAGTTTATCCAAATTGTATTTCAATAGAATCTAGAATAGGATTATTTAATTCAATTTCAACACAAATACGAGCAATAGAGATTACCTTTTTATCCATTGTCTATTGTGACGGCCCAATCAGATTCCCAAGAAGAAGGGCAATCTTATGCAAGATATCATTTATCTATAATTCCAACGAGAGCCATGGAAGCCGCACCCATACTGAAACCCACGACATCTGCTCCTTTTATGGGTTGAAACCCACATGCCAGGGTTTAAGAAAGAGTCCCACTTGGTTATATAAATAAGGACCCCTTCAAATGCTTTGTTATGATCTGCAATACAAGATAAAACCACCATAAAATAGTTGTTCGCACTCAACATCACCTCCACATCACCTTTAGGATTCCAAGTCTTCCTGACCCAAGCCTCCACAAAGGGGAGATAAATTTGGATGCCCAAAAATTTTCTAATAAGGGCATTTTTGGTTAGATACTCCACATATTTCACCATCGAGTCTAGTTGAACCACTAGAACTGGCCTAGCTTCACATCATTCCAAACATCCAATGTTATTTATCAAGATTTTCCCAACATGCACTGGAAAATATTGTTCCTTCCAATCATTTTAAGATGAAAAAACATCACGATCATGCACTCTCTATGCCGGACCCGATGCCATCACGACATTCCTCCAATTTTTTAGACCTCCTCCGAAAGCTATTGCCATCCCCGTAGAGCAGTTTTTCTTCATCAAACCCTAGCATAGTATTTTTTCCTCATCAAACCCTAGTAGAGCCCTCAATTTCTCCAGACGATCTAGTGGAAACATTAACTTAAATACTAACATAATTGTAAATTTTTTGGCCTAAAAACCTTCTGAAGTAGAAATTTAAATACAATTATTGATATCCTAATCTCAAATCAATCTTTGAAAAGATCATTGATCCCTATATTTGATCAAAATAATCACTGATGTAAGGAAGTAACACTTACTATTCATGTGGAATTATTCAACTACATATAATCAATACAAATCCTAATTGACCCATCCTTTTTTCTTAACATAAATTGCATGCGCTCCTATGTGACACTTTAGGACAAATCAAGCCTTTTCGAGCATTTCTTGAAGCTACAGCTTTAGACCACTTAACTCAATAATATCATTTTGTAAGGAATATTTGAAATTGATTTGGTTTTATGCATCAACTCTATTCAGAAATTGAGCTCCATTATGAGAGGTCACCTTAGCAACTTATGAAGAAAAACATCCTAAAATTTCCTTAAAAACATAATAGGAATATATGGTTATTTCTCTCTTATCATGTTGATTATCCTAAATCATACTTACAAATTATTAGAATATCTTATTAAGATTCTTTTGAGTTGCATTGCTAAAATTATACGTAAAGACATAGGACAAAATACTTTTATCTTCTCCTTCATTTCCAAATCATAGACATTAAAGAAATAGGATAAGTTTGATAGCTTTTGCATGTTTGGCCTTGTTTGAAAAATAATATTATTCTAGCCTAATACCTTTCCTTGGATTCAGTTCCATCAAAATACATTTGTTTTAACACTATTGGGTGAAAATGGTTCTTCCTTTATCAATGTGAAACAATAAGGAGCCATTCCAATATTTGCATAAACTACTAGACTATTTTATTGGGAATCCTCATCATAATATTATGATAATATGGTTTTCTATCAATACAAATGTGATTGGCCACTTCTATCCATGGTAACAATATATGCAAGAAATTCATAGACATATATCCATTTAAACTATGATCCCACTCTCTACTCAATAAAAATCCATATGTATTTGAAATATCAACCACCATGATGTTTATGCAATGATATACTCTAGGATCTAAAGTAACATTGATGTGTATATTCCATAATTCTTTAACTACCTTACTTTGGGATTGGTATACCTAGATGATATTCTATGATGTATTTTGGGATTGAAGCCCTAATATTTTGCATATAGATGTTGGCATGACATTAATAGAGGCTCCATAATTTACCAATCAATTATATAGTATTCTCATTGATGGTTCAATTTATCAGCATCGTTGATCTCTCTATTATATCCTTTCAACCATTTTTCTCTTTTGAATGTTGCCTTATAATATTAGTCGTGTGTGGTATATTTAAGTCATTGAGAAATAATTATCTTCGTTTTAATATTTGTAGTAACTCATCCACATAGATATTAGCCTTCAATTTATTTAGGTATTCTATGTAGCATAGGGGTCGAGTATTCCCATTGGGGAGGTATATTCCTAGGCTTAGGATGATCAATATGTGAGTTCCAACTTAGTTACCAAATCGTACCACCATACGATCCTTCAAAATACCCTTTTATGCCCACTAACCGACTTGTACGGAATTCAAATACGTACACTGTATGATCTAAAATCATACAATGTCATATATTGTATGATGTCACACTCAGTCAAACTGAAAGATTTAGTTTTGGAGGCTTTCGTACACAATTTTGTAATTTCCCAAGTCGATTTTCCAAAACTGCCAAATCGGGTCATTTTCCCTCAATTGTTTGTTTTAAAAAATTGGGTAAGTTTACTTTGTACTATAAGTACAAAATGTGGTGTATTATTTGTACAAATATAAGGTTCAATCCAATGCTATTTTAGATGCTCTAGTGCCTCAATATCTCTCTTGAAGGTTTTTTAATGATTTGATATGCCAATCAATATATTCTCCATAACATGCAAAACATCTTGACCAGGATGTTGAGAGATTCTATGCAAATTATTACATCCATAAATAATACAACAGTGTTCAATATGTATCCTTTAATATTGCCATACTCTATATCATACCTCAGGGTTCACCGATTTCATATTCTATCGAAAGGTTACAACAATACATAAAACTAACCTATAACATTCAATAGAAAAAACATATAATAGGATTCATCCACAAATCACAATCCATCCATGCCAAGATCGTACACAGTAGTCCACAAACATCATTATGCTCATTGATGTATCATGGATTCAATTACAGTGTGGATAATCTATCACTATACTTGCAATAACTTAGAACAATCAATCTATGTTTCACAATATAACCAGTAATCCTTACATAGGTATCCAGACCTATAAAATTGAAAATGGGGCCTTATATAACATTTCCCAGGCCGTTCCAAGTGTTTCTTGAGGAAATTAGTTATTTACAACTACCCATGCACAACTGAATTCATTAATTTAACCTTTTACTAAGTCTAACACCTTAGTTAGCAAATCTATGCGCCATTTCACTATGAAATTACATTTCCCATGCATTTGGATGAATTTCAGTGCACCTTGTATGATTTGATACTACCTTGTACGGTTTGTCAATATAATTATATGGTTTTTTTTCCTGGTTGTATAGTTTGCCTCTACCTGTACGGTTTACAAAACTTGGTAAACTGTAAAAACTATCAAAACTGAGTAAATCCTTTTTTATCACTTCTTCTAGAAGGTGGATTTGCTGCTTACATCTGCCCTCCCCTTTACTTTGGTTAGTGTCCTTGCTGACTCGTTCTGCTTATTCGATTGTACCTCATATTCTACCACTACAGCATGTAATTCCTTGACTTGCGACTTATACATTTCTCAGTCATTCCTCAACCTGGTTGCATAGCTTTCCATCTCGACTGCTTTTATCCCATGGATGTTAGCCTTTTCCTTGGCAGTCTTCAAGAACTCCATAATTTGCTTTTCACGATCCAAGGCACTCTTGTTAAAATTCTCTTGCTAGTGAGCTTCTACTCGAGCTACCACCTAAAGTTCTTCATTCTTTTTAGTAATGGTATGCAGGTGGTGATTAATATCAGCTTCCATAGCTCGAATACTATCTTCCTTGGTTTTCAACATAGCTTGCTTGTCGAGGACCATCTCATTTAGTATTTTATTATCCTTTGTCAGCTCCTCTATCTGCTTGGCTTGTGTTGTCATTTTCTCACTCTTCTTAGCCAACTGAGCTATCATTTGTTCCTCCTTTTCTTTGAGTTGTGCCTCCAACTCCTTGATCCTGTCTTCTGCCTTTTGTGAGATCTATCACTTTTCTTCTTCAAGCGTGTTAATTTTGACTTCAAACTTAGTTATGATGCCTGACATATATTCCTCAAAATTCTTTATTTTCTCTTCTGTCACAAATATACTATTCTGTAGTTCTTCTTCCATTGCGGTAAATTTATTTTAAGTGGCTAGTCTTCTTTTGAGCCTCATTGAGCTGATAGATTTGTTCTAATCCTATGCTCAACTACTCTATCCAGTGTGTTAGTAAGTTAAACTTCCTTAGGGTGATAGCCAATCCAGTAGCAACCCTCTTGTACTCCAACTCTACCGTATTTGCAAGACAGGTCCGATGATTGGCTCTATCCAAGTACATCCTTATATTTTTCCTATAATTTATTATCACCCCTTCTGGAAAGTCCTCTCTTTCTAAAATTGTTGTTACCTCTTCTATGGATAACCTCGATGGATTTTATGCATGAATGTATGTAATTATCCTTGTATGTTTCACACTACTCACCCATTATGTTATATTTTCTAACTCGAGAGACACTTTTTCTTCCTACAAATTCAATTCTCCCATGTGGCCAATGCAAAATTCCAATCTAGCGCTATTAACATGGCCTAACTAAGAAAAGAAGTGTTCCACCTTATCATCTATTACATGTGCCTCTTTCTCAGTTTCAATTCTATCAAACCGTAGTACTTCCAGAACATAACTGTATTGGATCCTTTATAGTTCTTCCTCTATAGGATTTTGTTCCTCTTCCTCTTCCATGTGGTGGCTAGAGCTTCCCCCAAGCTCCTGAAGTGATCTCACCGTATCTATATTTTCTTGAGGTGGAGATTTTTTTACGATATTCTCCTCCTTACTATCTTCTATATTTATAAACTTCTATTGATATTACTATTGTTCAACTTGTTCTTGGGATTCTTTATGTTCTGTAAACCCCACCTGCTGTTCTTCTATATTCTCCTGGGCTACTTCTTGTTCTATATTGCCCACTTGTTGTTCTTATATCACTTCTTCCTCTTGGTCTTGTTGAATGTTCATTGTTGTGACCTTCTCAACAACAAGTTCTTTTTCCTGTGATGCCTCCATATTTTTTGGTGCATCTCTCTTACTTGAGTCTCCTCTCACAAACTTGTAACGAGGTTTTTTCTTGGACTCTTCCTCCATGGTATCTATTCTTACTTCCATTCTCTCTTGAGTAGTGGTTGTTTCTTCTTGCCCTACCTCGAATCCTTTAAAAAATTTAGAAGTGTCAATCTACTCAAATTGTTGGAATATTTGTGGAGATGTTACTATTCTTTTTGCCTCTACCCAACATGATTCATCCAATTCCATATCTTTCGATTTTGACTATTTTTTCTTGTTGGTGGAACTTGTGCAATAATTTTGACACTAGCATCCTCGAACATCTTCCTCCAAGGATGATTCTTATTTTTTGCATCACTGCACCACTTCCTGCATGTATCTTCTCCATTCTATACAAATGTGATGTTTGCAACTTTGACCTGACCCTCTTCTTGTCCATTGCTCAGATTCTCCTCCTAATATGGAAGGTGTACTTTACTTCTCATTTATCTTTGTAATATCCTTTATTGTTCCATTCTCTCCTTCTGGTACCTTGGTGGTTTTCTTATCAGATTATCCCACCAATATATCTGCCCCCTCCATGACCTATATCCTCTTCTCCTCCAACGATGATTACCATGCCATTAGTGAGACTAAAATTGTCACCCTTGGTGTTGTCATGGGTATGCTTCTCTCTCATTCAGGGGACTTGGTGACCTCTCCACCATATTTGCTGCAATCCACCTTAACCAACATCCAAACTCTTCTATCAAGATCATACCTTCACCATCTCACTGATTAACTTATTACTCGAACATTATCGTATCCTCAATCATAAGTGTACCTAAACTCGTACGATTTTCTATAAATCATACAATGTCTCTTATTCACACCCTTGTATGGTTCTTACTTTCTCCAACCGCTTCTAGATCATACATTAGTCTCTTTCCCCATAGTTTGATTTCTAACTCGTCAGTCTTCAAACCGGAATAACTCTTCCAAATCATACATCTGCAATCTGAAATCATACAAGTACTTCATATGATGTTGCTTTTGGACTACCTTCCCCTTTGAAATTTGTACAAATATGTATGATTTACTAAAAACTGCCAAAAATGGTCTAAAATCACCCTAAACTATGCTATCTTCCTTTGAAATCATACATTTCCCTCCAAAATCATACAGTACGATTTTTCAAACCCTAGGTTGTGAAAAATTCAAAATTCTAGCCTCCTTTGCCTAATATTTCACCAACCCATTTGTCGGATTGTTCTGTTCCTCCATTCAATGTTTTTCGGGAGCAATTTATCAACTCCTCCTTCTTTGGCACAATTTATATTTTACTTGATGAATTTTTGGCTGTACTTTGATGGTTGTATAGACTTCACCTTCCGTTATTTGCTTTTTCTAGCTCTAATTCTTCTATTTTTAGGGTTTAAATATTCACTTTCCTTGCAATTTCCACCATCCAACTCTCATTTCTCACTTCTCCAAACACTAATATGCCATTTTTTACCACTATGTTCGTACTTGGATGTTTTTTCAGTATATTCTTTGTATTGCTTGCTAAAATTTGAATTTTTCTTTTTAATGGAGTAAAACCCTGATTTCCCTTCACCATTCCTTCTCCAGGTTAATTTCTTTGAAAATGAAAAGTACTCCTTGGTGCTAGTAAAAATGGGTCTTTCTAAATGCATATTTTTGATGAAATTAGCTGCCCATATGGTCTTCTCCATTCAATTTGCATGCTTTCCACCTTCATCCTCCTGGAAAATTCAAATTCTCTTTGTACGGTTTAATGAAATTGTAGTTCTACCTTCTTATTTAAAGCATTTCGAAACCCTAACTAAACCCTAATTCAATTAACCCTAAATTGTGTCACTTTGTACATTTTCCTTCCATCTTGCTTGGATGATTGACAACTCAGCATAATTTTGAAAATTTTATCGTTTTCTCGCTTTTTCCTCCAACCGTTGCTTTTTCTTGTGCATGCCACATTAAATGGGTAGTTGGAAATCGTACAACATGCTTGAAATTGTATAGTGTACAATCCAAATCGTACAACATGTCATCGTGTACGCTTTCCCATGTATTTATGTCGATTTTTCTTGTACGATCTCATAACTTGTATGATTTCACCTTCAATTTTTACTTGTATGATCTTTACACTTAGAGAAATTTTTAATTTTTCTCTTTCTAAAGGGGCTGCCATTTCTAGTTTTCAACCACTTCCTTCTTAGTTGCATCCCAAGGTATTTTCACAATTAAGGCACTTGCTTTTTCTTTTCTTTTTCTCTTTTTTTTTTTCCTTTTTCATTTACTTTTTTTTCCTTTTCTTTTTCTTTTTATTTTCAATCCTAATATATTTACACTTACCATATTTGTAATCGTACAGTGACATTCACTTGTATGATCCCATAAAATTATTCTATTAGAAGTTCAACTATAACATTATGAGTGGTTGTATCACCTATCGGTATTTGTTCCTTAGGCTAATTCATCTTCACCTGTGATGTTACCAAATTTGCTAGCCTTCCTCCTTCGTGTGTACAATTTGGAATTGTACAATTGCAAGCTAGAGTATCCTCACCTAGTGTCCTTCCCCCTTGTAGTATAGGTGATTGGTCCCTTGGTAGTGGTGTCCTTACTACTCTACTATCATTTGAGCAACTTCTTTGTCTATCCCCTGGGATCAATTCTGGCTCCAGACTTGGCGATCAGATCCTTAGTGATCTCTAGTTTCTTTCATCTACAAAATATACTCTTCCTCTATCGTCAAGGCCTCTGCCATGTGAGTGTCTTTCCCATCCTATTCCTCTTGATGGTGAGTTTATTTATGCTAGTGGTGATTCCTCCCTTTCCTGAAATAAGCCTCTACCACCCATAACTCATTGGGGTCCTTGTTGTATTAAGGCTGGTTGTCCCCATGTGCATACCTTATAGTATTTGGTAAGATCCCCCTCATTCTTGGTAATCCTTGTAGATTCTTTGTCCAGTTCATACAATCTAATGGTGTATTTCCTTTCCATATCCTTTCCATCTAGGATTAAGGGGTCATAATCTTCCTCGTCCTCTTCCTCGTTTGATTGTAGCATAACCTCATATTTTTTCATTTTGTACTTGAATACCTCCCCACCTTCCTGGCTACAGTATTAGGGGTATTTCTTTATTTCTTTCTCCCCTTTTTTGGGTATTATGAGTTATCTCTACCAACTCAATGTTGGTTAGTGGGCTTCTACATCTTCTTATACTTGGTGATAGTTGTTGTAGTGCTCTTATTCTTCGATCTTCACATGTTAGATGATGTCTCCATATTCTTTCCTCTAATTTTAATTATGGATATGATATTGCCAAAACTTCTCTATATGCATCAAAAAAACCCATATTAGAATTGGAGTGATTCTGATTCTCTTCTCTCTATTCTACCCAATATTTTGGTAAGTTCATCATTCTCTCCAATATTTGTACTTCTCTCCTTTTTCTTCTCAACTATCTATAGGCTATTATATAATCTTTAGTTTCAAGATTTTTTTGATGTCCCTATGGTCTCCCTATTTGTCGTTGCATTGTTGTATATGCTGGGGGATCACGATTACCTTGAGGATTCTGAGGGTTTTATGGCCAATCATATTCATAACTGCTTTCTATACTTGGTTCCATTACTAGCCAATGCATTCCTTCATTACTAGAGTCACTCAATTCCAGTTATACATTGGCTTATGATTCAGGTGATGTAGTTGCCTCTTCGATGTCTCACCACATCTCTGCATCTTCATTTTTTATAGGTGGGTAACTCGGTGGTACTTGTGAGCTTGTGCTTATGCCATAATTTCTTCCACAACTTCTCAATTTTAATCCTTCAACCTCCTCAGGTTCCCTTTCGAGTTCTTGTAGCTTATCTACCCTTTGTTCCTCCAACCTTCTTATTGTGCCATTCAATTCTTGGATAATTTGCTCTCTCAACATTACATTATGACCTCTCAATGTTTGGTACTCTTCTTGCAATTGTTGAGTCTGTAACTGCATTCTCTACTATAATAGCCCTATTTGATCCAATGGAGTAAGTTCGACCAATTCCTAATCAATGGTCTCATACCTATCTTCCTCGGGAACTTCCATTTCAAATGTGTCCACTCTATCTTCATATTGTACTGTTAACCGTATCCTTCTTCGTGCTTCCATTTGCTGGGGTAGTTCTCTCCGTTCTACCTAAGGATACATCATATTTCTATTTACTAGGATTGCTTCTTCCTACCTTCTTCTATTTCTAGGTAATAGTACTATCTCTTGATGATCTCTTTCATTTGGAGGAATCTGTTCTTCATTTTCTTCTTCAATTCGCTCGGTTCCATTAGCAAATATGACATGTACTCGTAGTCTTCTTCTCTCTCCGTGTCGAGGTACCAACTCTTGCTATCCTATGGTTGGTCATGGTTCCTCCCCTTCTACAAATAATTATGTGATTCCTATGTTAGGTTCCTCTTGTGATGGACTTGGCTCACCATGAGCTTCGTCTTGAGCTTTCACTTGTCTTCGTCGTTCAATTTCTTCTGAAGCAATGAATAAGCATTGTACCTTGTAAGGCTTCAACTTTGAGCCATTTAGAGTATCAGGTACTTCTATCCCATTCAATTTTTTTAGTTTGATTGCTTCATTATTCATTACTTCAACTACTTTATAAGTACCAAGCCATAATATCTTCAACTTACTTGGCTTCATTTCCTGTTTCCCGTTAAAATTTAGAACTAAGTCACCTGTACTAAGTTATAACTTCCTTAAATGTTTGTCATGCTATACCTTCTGTATTTTTTGAGCTACCTCAATCACCCATTGTTCCATGACTCTTATTTCATCTAACTTTATCAGTGCCATCAGTCGCTCTTCCAAAATTTCTTGATCACCCAAGCGATGCTCCACCATGACTCTCAAACTTGGTATCAAGAATTCAACTGGCAGCACTGCTTCCTGTCCATACATTAATTGGAAAGGTGTATGTTTCATTGTAGGTTTGAAATTTGTTCTGTATTCCCAAAAAATTGATGGTAGCCTTTCCCCCCAATATGCTCCTTCTATTCCATAAGTTTTATACAGAATAGATACTAAGACTTTATTTGTTGCCTCTGTCTGCCCATTCGCTCTAGGATAGTACGAACTAGAAAATGAGTGTAAAATCTTGAACTCTATTGTTAGCATCTTGATAATATCATTAACAAAGTATCCTACTCAATCACTTGTTATTTGTAGCGGAATAGCAAATCTTGTGATTACTTATTCTTACAAGAATATCATTATACTTTTCATCGAGTTATCACATAATGCTCTTGCTTCAACCCATTTTATCAGGTATTCTGTTGCTACTATGATGTATCTACACTTCTATATCTGATATGTATTCAATGGTCCTACGAAGTCCAATCCCCACCATTCAAATAACTCTTGTGGTTGTGATGGGTGTAAGGGCATAAAGTCCCTCTTTACTAGCTTCCCTACTCTTTATCAAGTATCGTATGCTTTCACATACTCCTTTGGATCATTGTACAATGTGGGCCACCATAGTCCTGCTAGCAATATTTTTATAGTGGTCACATCTGGTCCCATGTGTCCTCCTGCTAAGCCTACGTGAGCTTACTTCAATGCCACTTTGAATTCTTCATCCATCACACATCTTTGTAAGATACCATCACTTCCCATTTTATACAATAATCCTACTATTATCTGTAAAGGTGTTGACTTCATTATTACTTTCTTCTTCTTGGTTTTTGTCATTTATTGTGGCAACTCTCCTATGGATAGATATTGGTCAACCAACTTGTACCATGATGGAAAAACATTTATGGCGAATAATTGTGCATCTAGAAATTCATTAGGAACTCCTATTCCTACAAGTTCCCTTGATCGTATTCGATATAACTAGTTTGTAATCATGTGCTTCTTACCAGGCCTCACCACTACTCAGAATATGAACTCCTAAAGGGTGATGAGCCACCTACTGACTTGTCCTTGTATCACCATATTGTTTATCAAGTACAACAGGGCTTGGTGATCAACATAAAATGCAAAGAGATTCACCAATAGGTAATGCCTAAAATTTTGAACTACATATACCATTCCCAAAGCATCTCTTTCTATTGTAATATAATTTCTCTCTGGCCTTGACAAAATGTGGCTTGCAAAGAAAATAGGTTGATCTAGCCTAAACTACCCTTCTTGTGCTAAAGCACATCTAATTGTGAAATTTGAAGCATCAATATGAAAATGGAATTCCTTATCCCAATTTGGAAACACCAAAATCAGACTACTTACAAGCTTAGCCTTTAGCTCCTCGAAGGCTCCTTGGTGCTCCTCTGTCCATCTAAAAGGAATATTCTTTTTTTTTCAAGGAATATAATGGGTAGGATACATGTGCATAATTCTTGATAAACCTTCAGTAGTATACTATCAAACCAAGGAAGGTTTTAAGTGAACTTACATCAAATGGTTCTTTCATGTGTAATATCACAAGGATCTTATCAGGATCTATCTTCAATCCTTCACTACACACAATGTGTCCTAACAATTTTCCATATGGCACCATACGAAAAAATTTCCTTGGGTTTAATGATATCTGTGCATTTTTGCATCTACTCATACATTCATTAAGGGTAGGAAGATGCTCCTTGATCTTCCTATAAATGGACCAATCATCCAAAAATGCTTTAAAATTCCTTGTTGCTAACTGATCGAATATATATAGTATAATACGTTGGAATGTAGCTGGGGCGTTACATAGCCTAAATGGAATTAAGTTGTATGCATAAATACTATTCTCCACAATAAATTTGGTCTTCATATTATCCTCCTCGGCTATACTAATTTGATTGTATCTTGAGAACCCATCCAAAAATGAATAGATCTCATGTCCTGCGACTTCTTCCAAGATAGAATTTGTGAAGGGAATAGGTAAGGGATCCTTAATAGTTACAACATTTAAACTCCTAAAGTCCATGCATATTCAGATCTTGTCTACTTCCTTCTTCAAGGTGATCACTATAGGTGAGACCCATTCACTGTTTGTCACCCTAAAGATGATTCATGCTTCCAGCATCTTTTCTATCTTTGCATTCACTAATGTAGCATAGTTTGGATTCATTCTATATGGTCTCCTTCTTACCGATTGAGCACCACACATTAGTGTAATCTTGTGGACACATAATTCTGGTGGTACTCCTTTCAGGTCCTTATATGTCCAGGAAAAGACATCCTTATATTCCAAGAATATCTTAAAATCTATCGCCTTTAGTACAAGATTCCAATCATCATCGTAGTGAATCATCCTAGGTTCCTCATTTGTTCCTAGATTGATGTCCACTATCCGAGGTCCTTCATATTTGATATTTTCCTGTTCACTTGTAGCTTTCTCTACATTTTTTGGGTGTGTCAATATTGTATCAATCTTCGCATCACCTATTGTATACTCTACAAAAGTTTTTGGAAATATCCATTTCTCTTCTGTTTCCTTATTAGGTTCTTGGCTAACTTTCAATTTGTCTTGTTTTTCCTCGATCTCCTCTATCTTAATACATAGGTAGTTGGGCTGAAATTTTTTTTACTCCTCCATTTGCCAATAAAGAAGTCCACTATCAGATCTAGCTTCATCTTTGCTACATTCATCTAGGTACAATATTCTTTCTCTGTCAGGTTCATGTCCTTCATCCCTAGAGGAATTTTCTAATTCATCTATACTAGCTACATCCTCAGTAACTTTTTTATTAGCTAGATTAATCGTATATTTATGTTTTCCCTTATTAAAAGTGATTTGATTATTTCCCTGGTTGTGATTAACTTTAGCTATTCATATCTAGAATCTCCCCAAGAGAGCATCGTATGTAGGTTTCTACATCATAATCACAACAAAATCCAAGAAAAATTCATGTTCAACTATCACCACTTGTTGTGTGGTCAAGAATCCCTTTATTTTTATGCCATTCTGGTCAACGCCATATAACCAGAAGTTCGATGCCAATAAGGATGAAGCACCTAGTTCTAGCCATGTTATTTACATTGATGCTAGATCCTCCATCCATAATAACTTGTATTAATTTATGCCCTAGGATCTCTATATGAACTAATACGGGTTTCTTTCCCACATCAATAATTAATATAGTTGGATCCATGAACTGATCCTTCTGCTCCTCCTGAATCCATTGGCTCTGCACTTCCATCATCCTTTGTGGTTTTATTTCTTCCATCATGGCTTTCTGCAATGCCGGAATAGCTTCCAATAGATTTGATACTTTAATTTCCACTGTGGTATCCAAAACCTGTGCTGACAAATTTTGCACAACTATTTCCTGATCTGATGGTTTTCTTGGTTCCTTATTAGCTGTCGACTCTACTCGCTTAGTATTTTTAGCTTCCTCTTGGAATATTTTCTTTACTACTCGTCAGCATTGCTTTTCCTTTGTCGACTCTATATACTTATCCTTCTTAGCTTGATTTATCATCATGGCTAAAACTTCTTGGGTTTCCTCCTTAAATTTAGGAAATTTGATGTCTAGATAACTAAAATTCTATGGGTTACTTGAAATTACCTATTTTTGGTAATTTTCTTTGTGGTTTCTCATACCACACCATCTACACATATGTGTAGTGCCTATTTGCGGTGTTTCTTGCCTCTAACATGAAGGAAAGTTTTTTGTAAAATGCCCTCATTCCTAGCAATTGTGACACTATATGATCGACCTTCCTTCCGAATCATACTGCAAATGACTTTGCCTTCCTTGTCGATTGCCTTGGTTTAGTCTTCCACCTCATCTGCTATTTTTGTAACCACCACTCATTGCCCATTGTTTGCTTTCTTGGGCCTTCGATTTATCTTCCTACTCTTGGATTGACAATACTTGTGGGTGTACTCTTGCATTATATGGACATAACATTACTTCATACCCCATCACATTACAAATTTTGCAATAGTCATTCCTTAGATACTTCACATTTTTATGACCCTTTGTTTTGCATTCTGTGCACCACATATCATTTCTGTTAGGTTTGATCTTTTGTTCTTTTATTACCTTATCAAACTCCTTGTAAAATGATGCTATTATCCTCTGTATAGTGTCATATTCTCCGCTATCTAAATTATTTGACTTGGGATGACACAAAATTCCTGTATACATTTTATTTTATTCCTCTCAAAATTCTTTGTGTGCTTTTGCACTTCTTCATATGTTTCCAATGGTACTAGCTTCATTTTTTTTAATACTTTGGAAGCAATCCATCTAAAAACCACCACTTTATTAGAACATCTGCCAAAGGCATATGCATATTATCGACTAATTGCTTTAGTCTACGATTATAGGATTTTACATCTTCATCAAATTTTTGCTTTGTCATGCAAAGTTCCGTAACAATGTCTCCATCATCCTTCAAAGGTCAAAATTATTCAATGAACTTCTCCTTTATCTGATTCCAAGTCTAAAAATATATGGTATTTTCTCTCTTTAAATACCAATTAGTTGCCAATCCTCTCAAGGTAGAAAGAAAAATAATTATCCATTCCTCTGGTCTAGCCACACCATTTTCTCTCTAAATGGTTATGCAAGTCCCTATATGCCATGTGGGGTCTTCCTTACCCTCACCTAAAAATAGTGGACATCTCTATTTGGCTTCTTTGTTAGCCATATTAGTATATTCATCACTATCACTTGAGGTATCTTGTGGAATCTCTTTCTGATTCCTCTTTGGGGGTGTCTTACTCTCGTTGTCATTAGAAGTGTCAATTCGAGGTATCTTGTTTTTTTTGGCCACTTGGTGACAAAAATATTGTGTTTCTTCACTTTGTGACCTCCTTTGTTGATGTGAGGGATATGGTCTTGGTATTTCCTCCTGAGACCTCTCATCCTATTGCTCTAGTCCCTGACTCCCATCCTCTACACTTCCTTTCAACCCTTTTGTTGCTTTCTTAGGTGTCACCATCCACTCTCCATACTCTTACACTTTTCTTGTGTCAACCCTTGCCTCTAAACTTGGTGGTTCTATTTTCTCATATTCTGTATCTATCAACAATACCTCAAAGTCTCCTTCTTCGAATGTCCAAACTTGCTCTATTTTTGGTTCTTGAGTACTATGATATGAGTTACTTGTGTTTTCCCTCTAAGAAATCCTTGTGCTCCTTATTACTAGAATTTTCTCTCTTACTTCCCATATCCCATGGCTTCATGCACTGGTGTCCATCATTCACCTCCAGTTTTGTAGTATTCACACTTCATCAATTTGACCCATTTTAACAAAAATACCAAATTTGATAAGGAAAAAACACCAAATGTAGCACAAGGGTGGAGTATTCCCATTTATGAGGTATATTCCTAGGTTGAGGATGATCAATATGTGAGTCCAAACTATCTACCAAATTGTACCATTGTACGATCCTTCAAATATGTACAATGTATGAAAGTCAAATACGTACATTGTATGATCTCAAACCGTACAGTGTCATAGATTGTACGATGTCACACTCAACTAAACTGACAGATTTAATTTTGGAGGGTGTCGTACATAGTTTTGTAATCACCCAAGTCGATTTTCCAAAACTACCAAATTGGGTCAGTTTCCCTCAATCGTCTATTTTACCAAATTAGGTAATTTTACTTTGTATGATTTGTACGAACTATGGTGTATTATTTGTATGAATATAAGGTACAATCTGGTGCTATTTTAGATGCTCTAGTGCCTTAATCTCTCTCCTAAAGTTTTTTTAATGATTTGATATGCCAATCAATCCATTATCCATAACATGCAAAACATCTTGGCCAGGCTATTGAGAGATTCCATGCAAATGATTACATCCAAAAATCATACAATTATGTTCAATACGTATCCTTTAATACTACCATACTCTATATCATGCCTTAGGGTTCACCAGTGTCATATTCTATTAAAATGTTACAATAATGCATAAAACTAAACTATAAAATTCAATAGAAAACACATATAATAGGATTCATCCACAAATCACAATCCATCCACACCAATATCATACACAGTAGTCCAAAAATATCATTATGCTCATTGATGTATCATAGATTCAATTATAGTGTCGATAATCTATCACTAGACTTGCAAGAACTTAGAAAAATCAATCTATGTTTCACAATATAACCAGTAATCCTTACATAGGTAGACAAACCTATAAAATTGAAAATGGGTCCTTATATAACATTGCCCAGGCTGTTCCAAGTGGTGTCTAAGGCAATTAGTTATTTAAAACTGCCCATGCACAACTAAATTTATTAATTTAGTCTTTTACTAAGTCTAACACCTTAGTTAGCAAATCTATACGCCATTTCACTATGAAATTACATTTCCCATGCATTTGGATGAATTTTAGTGCACCTTATATGATTTTCTACTGCCTTGTATGATTTTTCAATCCAGTTGTATGGTTTGGTTCCCTGGCTGTATTGTTTTACCCTACTTGTATGGTTTACAAAACTTGGCAAACTATAAAAATTGTCAAAACTGAGCAAATCCTTTTTGATCACTTCTTCTTTTTCTGGGAGGTGGATTTGCTGCCTACATTCTACAAAATTATACACTATTTTAGTTTATTTATTTGTATTTTCTTTGGTTGTATTTTGGAATGTGTCTAAGATACAACTAAACTATTATGTTTTATATCTGAAGGGATTTTTGTTTGGTGGATTAAAAGTAGTTAATGGATCCTTCTCCTTTTACCTACTCAAAAAAGGTTGACCTCTCATACCTCCATAAGTTTTATCTTCTTCTTCACTCTTAGTTTATTCCTCCACATTTCCCATAGGTAAATATTTTATAAAACCATACCAACATATGTATCTTCTCATGGATGTTCCAACAATTGTTTTAACTAAGGATCTCCTCAAGGTTCATTATATTTGTTCATAAAGGTATCAAATGCTCTTGCAAGTTTTGGACATGAGCTTTCTCCATGATTTGCAATTTTATTTACATAACACCAATGCTCCATAGCTACATCATCCAATTTTACTATATTGGTTGCAAGTATGGGAGTCTTTATATTCCATATTGTGTTTCTTCCTTAAAAATAATCAATACTATAAAAGTTTATATCTTTAGGACCTTTCCCAATCCTTCTATGAATGGATTATGGATGTCATATAATTACTTAGATATTGGATAACCCATTGGATGCTTTCCAAATTATATGACCTTTATTTCTAGCTTGCTAAATGGTGTTCTTTCTAGGTTTCTCAACTAACTCTTGTACCATAAAGATAATGATTGCACAAAGGTATTGCTTCAATGACTTGAATCATTATCACTGAGACCATTTTATTGTTTTTTCTTAGTGCTTCAACATATGCATTACCAATATCATCATCCTACTATGTTCCTTTGGTTTTGAATGCAACCTACTGATCAAGGCCTATGAGATAAAATTCAACACCAACTCTTCATGAGCCCTCTTTTTTACTAACATCTATTGATATAATATTTGAAAATTATGATTATATTCTTGAACTAATTTATATTTTTCTTTATAAATAGATCCTAGTTGTATCACTAAGCTCCCAAAAAATCTTATATTAAATAATTTATTCCTAAAGGATCTTTCAAATTTTCCCAAATTTTAATGGTTAAATAGGGCAATCCATAAAGTTGTATTATTATAGAACCTTTAAATATGAATGTAAATAAACTCATTACCATATCTTTATATTCCATATTCAAAAAATTTATATCTTGAATAAAATATTAAAAATGATCACTCGCACTCATAGTCCATTATCACTGAATATTGGTAAGTACTTCTTAGCATTTTGAGGTAATTCATGAAAATCTCCAACTACACACAATAGGGTATTGGTCCTTCACCTTGGGTATTGGTTCCTAGAAATTTAAGTCATTCTTGTGAGTGTTTATTTTACAATTATATCCAAATTAATATATTTGACAAATATTAAAGAGTTGGAACTAGTTATATCTTTTTGTTCTTTTGGTTCTCTATTTTTTTGAGATCTTCCTCATTTAGATTCTGGAACATATATCAATGCCACGTGAATAAAGCCTATTGGAGTATTCCTTCTAGTATGTATTCTTATTAAATATGTATTTTTATATTAATTATTTTGAATTAATGCACATTTTATTTATTGCATATATCTTTTCCTTTGAAAATATCTTTCTCTTATTTGATCTCTTCTTATAGCAATTTCCTCCTCTTTGTCTAATATTGCAAGAAATTTTGGGAAATAAAATTGGTTCCTACAATAAATTATACTAAAAAACTATCCTTAATTATTTATAGATGTTCATCTATATGAATAAAGTATTATGTAGGATATGTGGTTAATCAAGAGTTTGTCTAGGTAGAACCATTTGCTCCCCAACAATAACCAGAAATTGTTGACTAGTTTTTATGTAGGGAACCATCAAGGGGTTTTACAACCCTCTCATTCAAATCATTGGTTGTTTTTTTTTTCAATTTAACAATATAATATTTCTTTATATAATCTAAAATCTAAATATGTATATTATATCTATCAAAACCACTCACTTTTAAAGGTAGGTATTTGGACCAATGATAATTAGAAATTTGCATACCTTGATTCATTAACCAAACACTTAAACATATGAACCATATCAATATATATATTTCAAACTAATAAGCACTAAATTATATTCACTAAGATTTTATGTTTTATATAAATGAAAACATCTAAAACAAAAGAAATATTTTCTCAAAAGAAAAGTTAAAATGATCCTGGCTATGCTTGAACTAGGAGTGTAACTATAAACATGTAATAAAATCTAATAAGGTTTAAGTCATTTTGTAAAGTTTAATAAAATAAAGTTTGAGCCCCCTAACCACCATGTTTTTTTCTCTTAAATAAGTACTCTAGAGGGCAGTTAAATAACTATGAAATAATTTTAAATGATAGTTGAATCCATCTATTGGGAGGACCTTATAATTTTTTCATTATCTTAAAGTGAAATGCATTTAAAATCAAATTTTATGATTGTAAAATTCTCTTTATTTGATGAGTAATGGCAATAAACCTGTCAACATAGTCACACATATTTTCATTGTTAAATGCTAGATCTACTAGTCATTGCTTAAAATATTTCTAAGAGAATTTCTCCATATATTTGGTTATCATTATAACCTTTTCCAAAGTGATTTGTACATATAACTTATAATATTTCTAATCAATTAAAACTCTATCACTCCCATATAGTTATTTAATTTCAACTTATTTTGTCAGATCATTCATATCTTCATCAACTTTATCTATGATGGACTTAATCTCAATCATCACCCCACAAGCATTATTAATACTCTTTTTAGAAAATATGATCAAAGTAAAGCATTTGTGAACATAAATAACAAAGGTATAGATGAAATATTTCTAGGATTCATCGTTAGTTTTCTTAATAAGTTTAGGATTTAGTTATTTGATATTCATTAAGACATTTTGAGTGCATAGGATAACATCTTGTAGCACATCATATTTTCCCCATTCTTAGCCAATTTTCATCTTAGTATTCTTCCAAAAACATAATTAAATTTTACTATCATGGCTTTTATGGCTACACTTATGATAATTCCCCAATGATGTCTAGTTATTTTTGTAATGGATACTTGTTATTTCAAAGCATTTATTTGATAAGTAATAGATTGCACCATAAAGTTATGGCATGCTTCTTTATCCATTAGGATTCTTATAATTGTATAACACTCTTCCCAATAATTCTAGCACATGTCCTATCAAAGGTCCTCTCAGATCCTAGGGCTTGAATATTCTAAAATTGATTAATGATCCCCTTCTCTAAATCCTAAAATTTTTCTCATTCTAATTTATCTACCTCAACATGTATTTAAAATCATCAATGAATGATACCACTAAAATTTGAAGGAATAAAATTGTTGAATTAGGGATGGTTTTTAGTGATCCTAGTTGCTTTTTTACTTTTAAGGAGTTGGTAAGCCAAAAAAGTGTAGTGGTTCAAGCTAATATCACTAAACATGTTGCAAAACTTGTAAAAATCATAACTAATTTTAAGAAGGTAAATAATACTACAGTTTCAAAACCAACCATTCATCAATCAAAATGTAAAGTACCTATCTACAAAGGTTTTTTTATGATCTTGATGTGCTTCCCAACAAGATATTAGATGTGAAAACATGGTTTGAATACAATAAAACTTCTAAATATGAAAAAGTCCCTTTTGCCTTGTTGAATTTGACCGATGTGTCCAAGATGTTTATTATAAATTGCATAACTCTATTTATGGATCCTTATCCTTCTAATGCCACTTAACCATAAATTATAGCTTGGTTATAGGTCATGAAGACTTTGTGTAAAATATTCTGTTCTTTTTCCTACTTTTAAGATTAGAAATCAAATGTTACATATTAAAATAGGTATAACAAAATAGTGTAGGATTATATTCATGAATTTAATCGCATGAGAATATTGCTAGATATCAACCTATTGAAAGTAAAATTGATCCTCAAGTTCAAGAGGGACTTCAATATCACTTGTTCTAAGAAGTGAATTACATAGAAACCACACTCATTTAACTATTCAATCATGGTTAATTACAAAAATAAAATTATAGTGCTAGTATAAAATCCTTCTAACAATTCTCTTCACAAACATCTACCTAAAATTCTTCTACTTCCTGTACTGAACAACAAACTTCTTGTTTCCATACTTCTTCTTCCTCATCTTCTAATTCAAAAAATAATTTAATTTTTTAACATTATAAGAAGAAAATCCATGTAAATAAAAATGTTATTCACTCAAGGAAAAAATGTATTGATGTTCTCTAGATGTCAAGAAACATAATGATCCCATTGAAATAGGTAGCAAATACAAACTTTATTATGAGTTGTGAGGTTGAATCAATAAGGGAATTCTAATTTTCAATTTCCTAAGGGTCACAAAAATATATTTGTGACTCCTTCCCATATATTAGTTGACAATGAATCATAGAAGAACTTAATTGCAAGATCCATAGTCAATCAACTAATTTTTTCTATTAAACCCGATCCTCACCCATATTCCTTGATATAGAAGTATAATGGCACATCCACACAAATCATACACAATTACATTGTGCCATTTTATTTTACATAATATTTATGGATAAGGTCACTTGTGATGTGATCAATATAGATTATTGTGGTCCCTTGCTATATAATCCTTACCCATTTTATAGGAAGGTTCAATATAATGTATTTCTACGCGTATACACCTAGAACAAGTAAAATCAAACATATTCAGTATGGACAGTAACACCAAGTCAAAAAAGAACATAAATATTACTTACATACAATCATGAAAAGCAATAAATAATGTAATTTACCTAGCACTTATTTTCATTTGGTCACACTTCACACTAGTAAATATCAAAATCCCCACACTACATGTAAAACTAAATAATTTATTCCATGACTATTCAAAATTATTTTATTTTAGTAACATGCTTCCTCTTTATTAATAATCAACTATTCTATCAATTTTATTTAGGTTGTTCCTCCTCTTAATGCCCACTTGTATAACAAATCAATGGATATTAAATGGGTCTCCATCATCAATAAAAAATACACTCACATATGGAATTTTATGGATGAAAATATTCCTAAAGTTGGGTCCACCTTCTGTAAATAAATCCTCCAGACCAAACCTCTTATTCAAAGGAAAACCAAATGGTAGCTTGGAACAAGAAACAAGATAATTTTTTGGTTAGATAGGTGGACCTCCAATAAAACTCTTAGTGAGAAAAATGGAGTCTCAGTGGTACAACCTTTGCTAGATACTCTCATAGGTAGAAAGATGGTTGATTTCATAGACTCTTTAATCCAACCAAAAATATGGAAAGATATCCACATTGCAAATGTTGATGCCCAAATTTCAAATGCTCACAAAATTATCAATATTACTAAGGTCAACTGTAATTCCATCTTGTATATCTCATGATACCCCTTTCTATAAAGAAACTAACTCTAGTTTATTTTCTATCAAATATGCTCATCTATTGACTTTCACTCCTCAAAATTCTCTCATTGTTTTCAATTTGGTTTGGTTTGAATAACACAAGCTTATACTAAGAGGGGGTGTAAAAAGTATAAGATAAAACATTTTACTTTTCTTTCCAAATTAGTTTATCCAATATTATAAATTATACTAATGAAAAAATGCACATATCATCACACACATAAGAGACATAGATTTAACATGGTTCATCCAATGCGGTCTACATCCATGGAGAAAATTTTTCTTATAAAGTTTCTCAACAAATCTCTTGGGAACCAATTCCTTATTAAAATTTTTATGGGTACCAACCCAAAGGAGGCACCACTCCCCTATTCTCAAGTTTGTGTACCTTTATCCACAAGAGACACAAATCCTCTTTGCTTTGGTTCATGGACCTCTATCCATAGGATACACTAATACCATTTTCTCTAGTTTGATATAAGACCTGCTCTCAAATATTCTCAAATATGCTCACCAAAAACTTCTCAAATTTGCTCACAACTCTGCTCAAATTTACTCAGATAAACCTGCTTAAATCTTCTCATAAAAACTGCTCTAATATTCTCATAACACTTGCTCAAATATGTTTATAATACTTGCTCAAATCTACTAATAACACCTACTCAAATATGTTCATAACATCTGCTCAAATATTCTCATAACATCTGCTCAAATATTCTCATAACACCTGCTCAAATATTCTCATAACACCTACTCAAATCTACTCATAACATTGCACAAATCTTGCATACACATAATGCTCATATATTTTCAATTTCAATCCACTAACCATTCATTTCAAAATCAATCTCAAATGCATAAATATATTGTGCTTATCAAACATGAATCATGCACAAATTTTTCTTTCAAATCTGATCTATAATCCTTGCAAATTTCTTTTCAACATTAATAAAAATAATGCACAAATTTGTTTTACAAAAACTGGTCTATAACTGTTGCAAAATTTCACTTCAATTTCACTCAAAGCAATGCACTATTACTCTCAACTTAAATCAATCACTAATGCACATCAAATCAATCCTTATACCTCCAACCGTATTTAAAAAAATGTTTTCCTCAAACAAAACCACCTTGAGAATGAGTTAAATCACCATACCTCTAAAATCTGCCTTGATGATGATGTGCCCTCAAAACCCGTCACAAAATAGTTTTATTTCCTTTTTTTGCTTCAAAAATAGGTTATCAAATCTCCTTTTCAATTCATCCATGTTAAAACTCTTCTTAAAAAGATATGCACAATAATACTTTATAAATCACTTTTAGTCTCACAAAATAAAGCTTGTAATAATGACTAAACCCTCAATTTGTTTTTCTATGATTTGCCAAAAATATAAATAGCAATAATAATAAATACACCTTATTTCTCCTTTCTAAAAACATGCAAAATTACAAGTCACAATAATCACAAATACACCTTATTTCTCCTTTCTAAAAACATGCAAAATTACAAATCACAATAATCATAAATACACCTTATTTCTCCTTTCTAAAAATATTCAACAATTACAAATAATAATCTCAGATATACCTTATAATATCTTTTCAAACCTTATTTCTCCTATTAATGATTCTCTATAATCA
>JAQPPZ010014857.1:0-14439 GCA_028583015.1 Wollemia nobilis | reverse complement strand
CATAACATACTTACACACCTAGCAATGGAGAACAATTCTATCAAATATTCTTCCTTAGTATATGGGTCTATGAAAAATATCAATCACCAACAATATTTTATCTTGACATGTTGGGTCATATTTATTACTATGAAGGGTGCATGGTAGAACTATTTTATGTCTCACAAGTGTCTAATACACTTACACACTTATCAACATGGGATAACTCTATCAAACATCCTTCCTCAGTATAAGGATTTATCAAAAATTTCAATTTATAACTCTCACATATCATGTCAATATAATTCATTTATGTACCTAAGAATAATCTATGGTGGAATAATTTTATGTCTAGAAAATGTTTAACATTCTTATAAACCCAATAACATAGGATTATTCTATCAAATGTTGTTCCTTGAAATAGGGGTCTATCAAAAACCACAACACAACTTTCATTTTTCTCTAGAGTAATCAAGGCCATATGATGAGAATTATAAAATTTTCATTGCCACTAAAGACCTTATCCTATCAATACCTAAGAAAACTAAACAATATACACCTCATCATATCCAAAAATATTCATTAGAAGCTAACCCCTCTCCTCAAAGTAGAGTGGTTACATAATTAATTTACTTTTTTGAGACATTAAAACATTATAGACACACCATACTAGGAGGCCAAGTATTTCCACTCTCTTTTATGATAGGAAAGTGCATAAATATATAACTTATCTTTACTCATTGATTTCATACCCATTAAAATCAATCTCATCCTTTTTTATTGCATGATTGATTGTCATCATAATTGCATAAGTTTCATGTTGTATGATTGTTTGCTTATCTGATGCATATAAAATTAGTGGATTTCACAAGGATGAAATGATAACACTAGTCAAGTTATCTTACACTTGCACTAGGTATATGATGCTAGCATATACCCACATTTAGGACATTAGCTTACTCTATGCATAATTAAAATACCCACCAAGATTCAATGATAGCCTTCATAAGCATATATATTGGGAAATAAAATGCTAGCGGATCTTATATTTTACCTTTGCATATATTTATTTGCTAAAATTATTTGCTTGCATGCATCTTCATCTCTCATGATCATTTCCCTTTGTTCAATACTCTTTAACACCAACACATTATTAGAATTTTCTACCCATTGATTTTATCCCCTATAATAACATTAATGAAGGTAATATAATGTTATCTATATGCCTTAAATAATGGTAACAAGCTTAGATCATGAATATAATCAGGTATAATGTTTGTTCCTTAATTAGGTTGATGATAGGAAAAAATATCATGAATAGCTCGAATAACCCCTAAATTTTAGAGAAAAAATATTCTAGATAAGCATGCAAAAGTAACATAAATTCCTATTTAAGCACTAAATTATTTTCCTTAAAATAGTGGCCTTGGTACAAAATCCACTTAGGTGGATGATATGCACCCTATATCTCAACCAATATTGGATGAGAAGGGTTTATCCTATAGTCAACCTTCAGAGAAGATCATCTCCTCTTAATAATTGAAAAATTAAAATACAGTTTAGGACTAAAGAAAGAGATACAAGGGTTAGAAGAGGGGAAAGGGTTGAGAAATTTTTTGAAATATGGATAGATTATAGCATAAAAATAATAATATGTACTGACTAAGAGTCTTACACATTCAATATAATTCAAGGCCTAACATATCTTCTAGCATACAGTCTCATAGAATATCATTTAAATCAATTTATATACCTCTAAGCATTCTAAGGATTAAATGAACAATAGTTAAAATGTCTCTCTAGATAGCAGAATTAGCCTAACAAACAAAAACAAAAATACAATAAGGAGCATAACTCACATTCACATAAATTTTATAAAAACTATATTGACAAAGATCAAACAACACTTGATTATATTGATAGCAATCATTATTATATAGTATACAACAAGCAAATTCTATAGAGTCAACCCTCATTATGATGTGAATTAGGCTATTTATAAGTTATTTATGAATCTTGTAGCCCAATTCTTATAGTAGTTTGTTATAGGTCTATTAAAAATAACTTGGCAAGAATGCTCATGAGAGTGGATGTTACTTTCATGCTTTGCATCAAGAATTCTAGTTTTGTTGAAATGGTCTGTCTAGATTCCTTCTTCGATTTTTTTCTCATGCATGTCTTTAACAAGTCCGTAGATCTTCAATTGTCACTTTCTGTAACCATAACTAGCTACTACAACAACCTATCAAAAATGTCACTTTCGGATCCAATGGCCTTGATTTGAGTGGATGAGAGATGTCCAAGTGGTTATAGTTTTTGGTGTGAGAATTCTTTGTTGACAAAGATGTATCTGGTTAGTTTTTTCTTATTGGTAAGGATTTGTAATGTTTCCAAGATTTTTTTGTCTGCAATAGAGGCTTCAAAGGTAAATTCGAAGACAAGAGAAGGTTCAGCTAATTTCATCTCTTAGAAAATGTGGTCTTGCATCTCCCTTAACAACACTTTACCTTTCCAAACTTATGAAATTTTGTGTTTTTTATGGCTTGATATGACATCCATGTTTAAAAAGTCTAAAACCATTTCATTCTAGTATTTGTACTTCTTAAAAATTTGGTGGGGCTCTAGTTGATGTAAACATTTGAAAAATATTGGCTTTATTTTTATCTTGGGTTTGGGTCTTTGGAAATGCTTCAACTAGCCAATGTTAGGATTGCGATATTTTGACCCCCTCAATTTTGGACTTTTTTGAATATTTGCATGATGTCACCATTGCAAAAGTTCAAAATCAATGGATCTCGGTCTTGAGAATTATTAGAATCTTTTAGGACTTAGTCATTTTTTCACTGATAAAAATGCTTTGCTTCATTACGTTTTCCATGATCTTGGACCTTCTAAATATACTTAAATGCCTTGGAACTTAGCTTTGAGTTGGTGAATTTTAATCTCAACAACTTGTTTGTGTAGCTATGATGCCCTAAAGCAAACTTATGGGTTTCCTTAGCAAAATTTGAAAAAAATCTCAACAAAATGATATTTTGGCTTGATTTGTAAAAAATGTGAATGTAAACAATCACATTGACCTACATTATTAGTGGCTCTTAAGGATTTATACTCATAAAATTGAAGGACCTAGAGAGTGTTATTTATTGGGTATAAATTCACAAAGTTCAAAAGATAGAAGAACTATAGAATAGAAGGAAAGGAAACCTATCATGAAGATGTGAAATAGGTGAGTGTTGGAGGTTTGAGTGGGTAAAGATTTTATAGTTGCAATAGAGGTTTCAATATTGTTAGATATATTAAATTTTTTGCAGTATTACACATTTGTAAATATTAGAATATGTAGTGTGATTTATATTTCCCCTAAAATATGTGTCAATGTCTGAAAAGAGTCTAAGTGTCATGTAATAAAGTGTGCAATGTGTCATGTAAGTAAGTCAACAAACATGAGAGTTTTTTCATATGTGAGTAATAGGAAATGATGCATATTATAGATATATGAGGAGAGCAATAATCAGTTATAGAAGAGTCATCTTCTAAGGTTATATTATGGATACAAAGCTCCATGCATTGTATTGGAAAAATTAAAATTGTATATTTGATTCATCAATAATATTGTGAGTTTGTTTATTGAGTAATATTATTTTTATTTAATGAACATTATATTAATTGATATTGATAAAATTAATTGAATTATCTAATATTAAGTTTGATTAATATCCTGGATACTGGGTCCTATGAAATAATCTAGCTGAAAAACCATTAGTGGTATTAGAGTTGCATTCTAGCCATTATAATTGAGTTTGTGAAGAATAGAGCTGACTATTGGAGATTGATGCTTACTATTAAAATATAAAACCAAATATTCTCCCATGAATTTGAAGAAGCCTAAAAGTTTCTATAGGCCTTGAAGAGTCACATTGACTATTGGACTTCCTAAATGTGAAATGAAGTGTTGCAATATCATATTCTCTCTTGTAAATGTAAAATAGTATAAAATAACTATAGAAGACTCTAGAAAAATCTTTCTAATACTTCTAAGTTTATTTTGAATACAACACAACATTTTATTCCATTTATTGTTTGAAATACATGCTTGTTGTCCTTGTTTTTTTGAAACCTGTAATCAACTTTCAAAGCTAATAACTTTTGATTTACATATCTGTGTTGCATGTGTCATACATTGTTGGAAAGGTATTTTTGTGTAGAATTCACTCCCAAATTTTCATCAAATTTGAAGTAATTTTTGTTCCTAAAATTCAGATTATCATGCGTTATAAAAATTACTATATTTTTTTGTTGCTATAACTTTTCTTGTTGCACTTTTTGCTCTTCATTTTTTGGGTCAAATACTTCATTTGGTATTAGAGCTTGATTGGTTTTTGGGTTTGATGAATTTGGGTTCATGGTCAGTCTAAAATTTGATCAAGTTCATTGAATAAAAACTTCATTTGTTGATGCTTGCTTTTAATGGCCAACTTCAACAAATCATTACCCATTCTAAAATTTATTGGAAAATAATATGATTATTAAAGCATAAATATGAGAATATCATTAATTGAAAAAATATTTTGGAGGTAGTGGAGAGTATTTATGAAGAACCACCTAATTTAAACACATTACAAGGAAATGATAGGCCAACAAAAAGGAAACAAAGAAGAAGAATTTATTAGCCCTCTATCATATTCAATATATTGTTAACAAGAGTTTATTTTCACATATTATTGTTGCTACGTAAACCATGGATGCTTGTAAGTATTTTCAAGAGGCTTACCAAGGAAGTGACCAAGTGATAATGGTAAAGTTGTAGACCATGAAGAAAGAGTTTGAGAATTTGTAGATGAAAGAGGCTAAAAGTGTGGGTGATTATTGTGTTAGAGTGAAGGATGTGGTGAAAAATATGGACACCCTTGGAGAGACCTTGAAGAAAGAGGTATTTGTGAAGAAGGTACTGAGATATCTTACCCCTAAATGGAATCATGTTTCAATAATTATAGAGATTAAATATTTGACTACACTTAAATTTGATTGTCTAGTTGGTTCTCTTATGTCACATGAGGAAAGACTAAGAGAAACTAGTAAAGAAAATGAGGAGAATGCTTTTTATTTTTAAATTGATATTTTTGAGAATGATGAAGTTGGTGCAAGCACAAGTAAACAAGCACATGGAAGAGGAAGAAATTAAAATTACTCAATAGTTATGGGAGGAATATGAAGAGGAGAAAATACTATTAAAAGAGGACATGGAAGGATTAACCAAAAAGAGTTGAATGCTACAATTGTCATAAAATGGACCACATTGCATGATATTATAGATTTAATACCATAAATGGCTATCGAAGAGCTCTTTATGTAGGTGAGAATGAAGTTGCATAAGGTAATTTGGTTTTGACTAGTGACATGGTTGAAAAACTAGTCAATAAGTTTGGTATGTAGATTCTAGTTGTTCTAACCACAAGACTAGAAATAAAGAGTTGTTTTTTGATGTGAATGATAATTTCAAGACCAATATCATTCTAAGGAACAATAATGCTTTGGATATGGTTGAAAAAGTAACCATGGAAGTTGTCACTAAATAAGGTACAAACAAAATTCATGATATCTACTATGCTCCTATTTTGAAGAATAATTTATTGAGTGTTGGACAACTTGTAGAAAAACTATAAATTTGTGTTTGATAACAATGAATGTATCATTTATGATAAAAATAATAAGAACCGTATGGTCATCATTGTTCCTATGAAAATAAAAAGATGTTTCCTTCAATGTTTGGAGGAAAAAGGAGTACAAACATGGCACACATGGTACTTGAAGATAAGAATTGCCTTTGGCATCTCAAATTTTGATACTTGAATTTTAAAATTTTAAGATTTTTATCTTCAAAATATGGTAAATGGACTACCTAAGGTTGGAGAGCACAAGTGTGTGTGTGTGAAGCATTTTTGATTGGAAAACAAGGAAGGAGTTTCCAAAACGAAAAGCATGGCAAGCCTCATACCCACTCCAACTTATACATTTTGATATTTGCGGACCTTTGCAAACACAATTTTTTGGTTTTATCACATTAATTTATGATTTTTCAAGGAAGTGTTGGGTGTATTTTCTGAAACATAAGGATGAAGCTTTTGGCATGTTCAAGAATTTCAAAGAATTGGTTGGGAATGGAAGTGGATATAAAATAAAGTGTTTGAGAACTAATCGTGGAGGATAATTTTTTAAAATGAGTTGAATTATTTTTTCAAACAATATGACATCAAGAGGCAGATCACTACCACATATAAACCACAACAAAATGCAGTAGTTGAGAGAAAAAATAGAACCATTGTAGAAATGACAAAAAACATGTTGAAGATAAAAGGTTTGAGAAATTATTATTGGTCTTATGTAGTTGATACAATAATGTACATTCTCAATAGATGCTCCACAAGATAACTACACAAGAAGACTCCACATGAAGCATGGTATGGCACAAAACCCATTGTAAGTCATTTGCGAGTTGTTGGTTGTCTTACATATGCACATGTGAATGATGAAATGAGAAAAAAGTTGGACCCCAAGAGAGAACCATGTATTCTTGTGATATTCTAAAACACGTAAGACATATAAAATAAATAATCCGAAAACTCATAAGTTTATAGTCTCTAGAGATATAAATTTTTATGAAGAGGAGTGTACGATCATTAAAATTCTACAAGAAAATAAATAATGTTAAATAAGATAATATAATTGGGGGATAGCCTTCAAATGTTCCCTCCACTCCTCCAAGCCCACCTAGCATCCCATAAACAAGTTCAAGGGATACTACACCAAGTTCAAGCACAAGAAAATCATCTACAAGTCCCACCAAGAAAAAAAATAAAGGAAAGAGAATACTCAAAGAACATCCAACCAACTAAATGATGGACAAGAACTTTCAAATGAGGTTAACAATAAGCCAATTGCAATAGTTGGACCAAGTTGTTTTAAGATTGAAAAAGATCCAAATGTATGGTGATGATGAAGAAGAACCAAAATGTGAGTTTGTGAATTATTCTATATTTTTTAAAGTTGATTTAGAAACTTTATATCATGAATATGCTTGTACTAATGATGTTTGGGTGTAAGCAATGAAAGAGGAAATTGAGTCCATTGAAAAAAATTATACATGAGAACCTGTGGAATTATCCAAGTACAAGAAGATTGTTGGATCTAAGTGGGTCTAAAAAAAATATTTTAACAGTGATGGAAGCATAGAAATATATAAAGCAAGGTTGGTTGCAAAAGGATTCACTCAAATATATATGAAGAAATATTTGCTCCTGTTGCAATAAAATAGACAATTTGGATGGCTCTTTCATTAGTAGCCAATAAATAGTGGAAAGTTTATCACATGGATGTGCAAAGTGCATTCTTGAATGGTTATCTAGATGAGGAGGTTTGTGTTCAACAAACTCAAGGATTTGAAGTGGAAGGAAAGGAAACTATATTTACAAATTGAAGAAAGCACTAAATGGATTAAAACAAGCACCTAGAGCATATTACTCATGAATTGATGGGTACTTCTAAGATTGTGGTTTCAAGAAAAGTAAGAATGATTCCACAATATATTTCAAGAATAAAGGTGACGATATTCTTCTTGTGTGCCTATATTTTGATGATTTGATCTACATGGGAAGTATTTCAAAGATGAAGAATGATTTAAAGCATGCTATGATAAAGAAATTTGATAGGAAATATTTTTAACTAATTTAATATTGTCTTGGTGTGGAAGTACATCAAGGTGATGGCAAAATATTTCTAATACTTCCAAGTTCATTTGGAATACAAAACAACATTCTATTCCATTTATTTTGTGAAATACATGCTTGTTATCCTTGTTTTTCTAAAAACTATAGTTAAATTTCAAATCTCATAACTTTTGATTTACAAATTTATATTGCAACTTTAAATTTCATCAAATTTTGAGTAGTTTTTTCCCTCAAATTTAGACTATCATGTGTTGCTACAAAAATTACTATATTTTTTGCTGCTACATTTTTTTCTTGTTGCGATTTTTTCTACACTTTTTGTTCTTCATTTTTTGGGTGAAATAGTTCACTGAGGTCACCCAAGTTGTAGATTGGAGAAGTATTGAATATTGGAGAAATAAAAATCCCTTATTGAAGGAAGAATGAAGAAATAAGAATCCCATATTAGAAGAGGTTGGAAAGTATTGAAGAAATTGAAGAAATGATTTATATTTCATAGTGAAGGAAGATTGAAGGGAATTTATTATTTTGGTCCTTGGATTATTTGTACCCTATAATATTTTAGGTCTTTCACGAAGTTGAGTTGATATAAGTGGCTAGGAGATGTGTTGATAGAAGATCTAAGATTGAGTACCCATAGATAAGTAACTCCAAGAATGTAGTTTGAGGGTGATTGAGAAGTGTTGAAAGATGAAGCCAATAACCTATTGTGAGCACTTGAATAATATGTTGAAGCCAAGAGCTTTTTGGGAGTGTCTGAAGACTAAGTTTAAGTCAAGATCCTATTGTGAGCATCTAAAGAATAGATTGAATATAGGAGCCTACTGTGAGCACTTGAATACTACATTAAGCTTGAGAGCTTGATACAAACATGAAGAATGGAAAGAATACACCAATAGTTTGAAATAAGTTGCCATATGGGAGATATTCGATGCATGAAGTACAACTTGTTACTGACTAGAAAAAATGGACCATATTCCTACACTAATTATCTAAAGTGTCACATGAAAAGGAAGTCAAAAAGGTAAAGAAAGACTAACCTATTAAGTTTTTCAAAAGAAATATGGTGCATTCATCTTCCTTCTACCACAAGGAGTGGATAATAGAAAGTAGACAAAGCAAAGATAACATGAAACTAGCCAAGGAAGGGGTGGCTTAAGTTTAATACCAATGGGGCTTCTAAAGGAAATCTTGACCTAGCAAGAGGAGGGGATACCATGAGAGACGATATAGAAAAAATAAGAGCAATGTTTGTAGATAACTTCAATGAAGCTACAAGGACTATGGAAAAATCCAAGGCATTGTTCATTAGAGTTAATTTGGCAAGAAAATTGGGCATAAGGAAGTTAGAAGTGGAGTGCAATTCATAGAGGCTAGTGAATTGGCTAAACAATAAGAATAAATTCAGCTAGTAGGTGATGGATATGGTAGAAGAGATTCTAGATCTACTAATTGGATTTGAGGATACAAGGATGCAACATACCTTTTGTGAAGGGAATACTCTAACAAAGATATTGCAAATAATAAAGTTTTATAATAAGAGATGTAGATTTGAAGAGATAGTAAATAAAATTCCTACCTCGATAAGGAAAATTTGGGAGTCAAATCAAGTAAAATCAACAAAAGAAAAAATTGCCAAAGTATGAGATCAATGATTCAAAGGAAATGTTGGTTCCTTAAATTTATTTTGTCCATGATATGAGTATTATAGTTAGATTTTGTATTTGTGTGCCTTGTAGAGGTTACAAAGGTATCAAATGTAGGGGATTTTGTAACTAATTTGAGAACTTAGTCAAAATCTCATTTACCATAATTTAAAAAACTTTAAACATTGAAATGTTGTACTCCCAAGGATAAATTATTTTTCCCAACTTAAGATCTTCTATAGGGCACTTATTCTTAAAATAAGTATAAATGCAAGGACACATATCATAATACTATAAATTAAATCTTTTCACCTTTAGTGTTTATATCCAATGGTTGCCGTGAATAAAATTTTGATATCAATTTAAAAAAATATATATATTATAATTATGTTCTTTAAATTCAAATAGTTTAAATTATAAAAATAAAATATCAATATTATAATTATTTATAAATTTTACATAAAAATTATTAAACAAGTTAAAAAAAAATTCAACATCTTCTTATTAACTTATTAGGCTTATTTATTTATATATATTTTAGGTTTAGATAAAAGAATTATATATATATATATATATATATATATATATATATATATATATATATATATATATATATATATATATATATATAAATATATATATATATATATATATATATATATATATTCATTATAAAAATATGTTAATAAAAATAAATAATTTATTAAAAAAAAAACTTTACAATAAATTAATTAAAAAATTGAACTTCAATAAAAATATTCTTTTATTATTATAAATATGTAATTAATTAAAAAAAACAACTAATATTTAATAATTTAAATAAATTTATTCATTTCCATGCCTGCGATTATATTGCCGCTCTACGCTTCATCTCATTTCTCATTTCATGATAGCAATTTTTTCGTTTGTAAAAGGAAAAATATTACAATAATTAAAAATAACAAGATTATTTATCTTTTCTTTTTTTTTGAATGAAAGGACCTTATATTAATTGGAAAAAATCACTTTCATACAAAAGGTTGGGTGGAATTAACACACCCAGTGGCACACACCCAAAAAATTACAGGATCACATGGATCAACTCAAAAAGTCAATATTACATCAGAACTGAGTAAAGAAAAGAAGACAAAACAGAGACAAGTGTATGCAGCCACTGGTGCAATTGGAATCAAGCGAACATCCCATCCACTAGACTGCAGTGGAGACCAATGATGCTAAGAAGTTGGAGCAGATAAATGATCTCTGCGACCACTATGAGAACGAGCTGAAGGTGAGCCTGTGTGAGAGAATCCACGAGTTTTGGACACATGTTTATCAAAAGTAAGCCGGCTAACAGAGCAAGGGGCATTAGCCCAATGATCCAGAAGTGATCTAAGATATTGCAGCTCCACCTGAACTTTCTCCACCTGAGTAAGGATCTATAACTAACAATCATAGAAGACATCATATCGAGCAACAATAGAGAAAGAGGTAGAAGCCTCCTGTCTCCCAAAGATAATATTATTTCTTGCTTTCCAGAGATGGTATAAAATATTAAGATGAAAAATATGCCAAACTTCATTTAGGGGAAGAGAAAAATCTAGGGGATCCCCAAGTAGTGCATTAACCCAAGAACATTGCTCCAGTAAAAAGGAATTGAAAAAAGAAAGAACCCAATCCCAAGCATTTTTGGCTATTTGACAAGCCCAAAACACATGAAAAAAATTGTTAGGACCTCTACAAAAAGCACAAATAGGATTAGCAACCCCCATATATTGTAACCTATGACCAAGGGGAAGACCTTGATGTAAGAAACTCTAGGCAAAAAAACAATGCTTAGGTTCAAGATAGGACTACCAAACCACAAAAAAGTGAAGGCTCCATCTAGTTGAGAAGAAACTAGATCCCAACAGTGGTTTAAAGTATCAACCAGAGGAGCATTAGGGGACAACATATGATACCCTAAAGAAGGTTTATATTTCACCAAAGGAGTATTATTAGACCGACACCAATCAGATGACCAATGCTGTGGAAAGTTCTTACCAAAATGTAGCCAAATAGAGAAAGGAGTGTTATCAATAACCACATCAAAAGTTGCTCGATCATCTGGCTTAAGACCAAACTTCTAGCAAAACTGATCCCAAGAATACCAATGCTTGGTATGAGCATCAAAGAAATCTGAAAATGTTGCAATACCTTTTTTGAAGAAGCGTAATGCTCTAACCCATTGAACTTGAGCCAAAGGTAGGCCCTCTAAAGTGACTACAGGAGACCACCAAGGACTTAGAGTGGAGATAGAAGCTCCGGTAGATTTATCTTTACCCTGCCATTGGAGCCTTGGTTTGAATGCTTCCCATGCCTTCCAAATACTTTGCATCACAAAAGAACCTGTAATTTTAAATGGGGCTGGAGATGTCAAAATGGTTTGTAAGGTCAGGCCCCGCCACCCTTTCCTCCCAAAGGGCAGGCCAGAAGATATGCAGTGCCGTACAAGAACTTTCCAAGCTTCATCACCCTGAAGTGCCCTAACAATCCATTTAGCAAATAAAGAAAACCCCTGAAAATGATAGTTAAATAAACCCAGACCCCCTGCCTTTTTAGGAAGACAACAAACATTCCATGCCACTCTATGAAACCCCTATTTTTGTTTATTTGAAGCCCAAAGAAAATCCCGCAAGAGCTTGTCCAGCTTCTGGTAACAATTTTTAGATGGGACCCAACAAGAAGAGTAATATACATGTGTAGAAGCTAGCACCTTAGAGCAAACTTGAAACTTACCAGCCAAGGAAAGATTTTTAGTAGACCAATAGCCCAACTTCTTCTCAATTTTTTGGACAACCATATTCCAAAGTTGAGCAGGAGAAGCCTGGAAGGCAAAAGGAATACCCAAGAATTTGAATAATTCTCCTGGTTGAATCCAATGCCAAAAGTAAGAAGCTAACCACTCAAGAAGTGGCGTTTGAGCTTGTCTATAACAAGATGTTTTCTTCCACTGAATGTTAGAACCAGATGCTAAACAAAAAGTCTCAAGGCATTGTAAAGCTGCAGTTATTGATTGCTCATCTTCATGTAATGTCAAAAAAGAATCATTAGCAAAATGGTCATTCATCATTTGAATAGAAGAACCAGGTAAAGAAATACCTTTAATAATTCCTTGTGAAGTTTGATGGGCTAAAAGGTAGCCAAATGCTTCAGCAGCTAGAATAAACAGGGAAGGGGCTAATGGGCAACCCTGTCAGACAGAGCGAGCCAGTTGAATACTAGCAGAGTATTGGCCATTCATCGTGAGGACTGTAGAAGCATCACATAATAACATTTTAATAGATTGCAAAAAATAAGGACCAAAGCCAAGATCTTGGAGGAGGGAAATAATGAAATTCCATTCAATACGATCATAGGATTTTTCAAAGTCTAGTTTGATAAACAGAGTATCCTGTCCAGAAGTGCTAGCCCATTCCATGCCTTCCCAGACAACAAGAACATTGTCCAAGATATACCTACCCTTGACAAACCCTGTTTGCTCTGGTCGGATGATAAGAGGTAAAATAGGTTGAATTTTTAAGGCTAAAGCCTTAGTAATGATCTTGTATCTTACATTCAGTAAGGTAATAGGGCGCCAGTTGGTAATAAGTTCTAGGTCTCCAGGCTTGGGGATAAATTTGATATTTCCTTTATTGATGAGGTGTCCTAAAGACCCAGATATCATAGCTTCTTTATAGACATGTAACAAATCAGAACCAAGCATATCCCAAAATTCTTTATAAAATTCACAGGGGAAACCATCAATACCAGGAGCCTTATCATTAGCCATTTGAGACAGGGCATTCCTCAAATCTTCCAAGGTTAAAGGTGCATCACAACAATCTCGGTGAGCTAGAGAGAGCTTTTGAGGAACAACTGCACAACAATCATCAAGAGCTTTTTTTCGAGTAGAGGTAAGAGGCTGAGAAGCAAAAACTTGTTGATAGTGTAACACAAAAGTATGAATTATATCAGGTAAATTAGTGAACCTGATTCCCTCAGACTGAATGGCTTGAAACTGTGTGGAATGAATAGGGGGTCGGAGGTTCCTGAAGAACTCCTTAGAAACCTTATCACCAATTGCAAGCCAATGCATTCGTGCTCTGAGTTGAGCACCTCTAGCTTCATACAACTCTGCCTTATGAATTTCATGCCGAAGAGCAGCAGCATGTGCCTGGTATGCAGAGTTGAAAGGATTAGCTTGCAAACGGAGAGTAGCTTTGATTAACTCATCCTTTAAAACTGAATTAGCTTTCCTTCTTCGTTTAGCCACATCCTTACCAAGGATGTGAAGAACAAAAGTAGTACGGGAGATAGCAGCATTCCACCACTGAATCCAGCCTACCGCACCAGAGGGTCGAGGAACAACATTCCAGATTCTATGGATATGAGCTTTCATGGAGGCATGCTTGCGAAAGGAAGTATTAAAATAGAACTGAGAGGAAAAAAACCTAGCAGGAGCTTGAGCTTGGGTGATATCAAATAAAATTGGAGCATGATCAGAAAGAGTGGTAGCTGGCAGGGTTATGACAAAGGGATGACCAAGAGAAAGTCGGGTAAAATGAAAACTACTTTTACAGTATCTTTTTTAGCACTATCTCATACATTACACATTTAAAAGAATCATAGTTTTTTTTAAATAAGTTAAAGAATAAGTTGGATAGTAATTACCGACAACCAATTAAATACTCCTAAAAATCAAATCTCTTTAACTTTATCTAACTCAAAAAAATTAAAATTTATAATATAAACACCCAATACCCAATTTCAACTACCTCACATTTTAAGAAATGGTTGAAAATTAAACCGCCAACTACAACACACATTACACATTCTGCAACTCGATGTTAATAGTCAAATCTGCCCTTCAAGTAGTTGCTCCACTAGTTTGATTCCAGGTCTCTAGTTTGATTCCAGGTCGCCCCTGGCGTTGGGGATTACAACAAAGCACTCCCAATCTCAGGACTGTCTTCCTCCCGCTAAGCTCCAAGTCGAGCAAAACATTGCTGCATTTGATGTCTTTGTGCACCACCCTCTGCTTCCATTCATTGTCAAGATACAGCAGCCCCGCCGCCACGTCTCTAAGT
>JAQPPZ010014856.1:0-12763 GCA_028583015.1 Wollemia nobilis | reverse complement strand
ATGCGAGAATTGAAAAAAAAAAGAGAAAATGCACAAGTGTAGAAAGGGGGTCGCGAAATCGCGACGGGTAGCGAAATCGCGACATGTCGCGAAATCGCGATCCGGAGCGAGAGTGTCGCGAAATCGCGACATGTCGGAAAATCGCGGTCAGCGCGGTCAGCGGCAACAAAGCAGAAAAGGCATCGCGAAATCGCGACGTGTCGGTGACAAGGAAGAAAAAGCTGTCGCGAAATCGCGACGTGTCGGTGACAAGGAAGAAAAAGGCTGTCGCGAAATCGCGACGTGTCGGTGACAAGGAAGAAAAAGCTGTCGCGAAATCGCGACGTGTCGGTGACAAGGAAGAAAAAGGTGTCGCGAAATCGCGACGTGTCGGTGACAAGGAAGAAAAAGGTGTCGCGAAATCGCGACGTGTCGGTGACCAGGAGGAAAAAGGTGTCGCGAAATCGCGACGTGTCGGTGAGGAGAAAAGAAAAGGTGTCGCGAAATCGCGACGTGTTTTGCCGAAGCGTACGGATGATGAAAAGTGTCGCGATTTCGCGACGTGTTTTGGAAAGGTGTACGGAAGCGGAAAAACGTCGCGATATCGCGACAGGGGAAGCGGCTAAAGGACTCGATGAGGAAAGACGTCGCGATTTCGCGACCGATTGCAGCAAAGGTGTACGGACGGAAAAATGGTCACGATTTCGCGACGGGTTTTGACAGTATGCGGAACAGAAAAATGGTCGCGATTTCGCGACGTGTTTTGCCGAAGCGTACGGAACAGAAAAATGGTCGCGAAATCGCGACAGGAAGCTGCATGAAGGTCCGAAAGGGAAAAGCGTCGCGATTTCGCGACGAGTTTTGCGGAAGCGTACGGATGATGAAAGGTGTCGCGATTTCGCGACGCATTTTGGCAAAGCTGTACGGTCAAGGAAGATGTCGCGAAATCGCGACGAAAATGAAAATCAGGCTCAAAGCAGGGAAGTGTCGCGATTTCGCGACGTGTTTTGGCAAACAGTACGGACGGAGAAAATGGTCACGATTTCGCGACGAGAAAGCTGCATGAAGGTCCAAAAGGAAAAATGGTCGCGATATCGCGACGAGTTTTGCCAAGGCGTACGGAAGATAAAAACGGTAGCGATATCGCGACGGTTTGTCGAAGGAAGGCAAGAGGATGATAATGGTCGCGATATCGCGACGTAAAGCCGTTGGACGCGTACGGCAGAGAAAGACGTCGCGATTTCGCGACATGTCGCGATTTCGCGACATGTCACGATTTCGCGGTCGGGAAGATGAACGGGCAGACTTGCAGTTTTGTCGGGTTCTATCGTAGAAAAGCGGTACGGCAGGCACAGGAAAAGCATGACACGTGGCGCACATGTGTCAAACTTGCGGGCGTTACATGCGAGTGAATTTCGGGACGTTTCCAAATTTGAGCGTGAATCAAAGCGGGAAAAAGCGAGAATTTGAAGGGTCGCCCACGGGAAGAGGAAATGAAGCGACGAGAGGAAATCGAAGAGCCATAACATTGCTATAAAGCCGAATTGCAAATCGAAGAAAGGGTTGGAAATTGCCGAATACGGAGTTGCGGAGACGAAGGCTTTGTGCTATTCGGGCCCGTACTTGGGCAATTTCCTTCTTTTTATTACGGGATTTTCTTTCACACCTGGAACATTTTTGAATGTAATCGAGATATCATTTAAATACAAATGCAGAGAGTTGGCATCTTATTGGATGAGAAAGAAGGAGTAACTTTTGCATGCATGATTTAATGTTTATATTTCCCTTCCAGATTTCTTAGGTTTTTAGGTGAAGTTAATGCAAGATCTCTTGGTTGCTTCATGCGAATGCCTATTTTTTGGAATTACCACAGAAACCCTCGAGACTCACTTTGGCCTATTTGGATTGTGTGGATGTGCAGGTTCATTAGGTTAGGTTGCATGTAGAAAGCCTCATTATCTTCGGTTTCATCTGATTAATTACAACTTTTTTGTAATCTATTTTTATTGTTACTTTTGTTTATTTTTGTCTTTGCTTTTCAAACCCATATTTTATTTTTCAGCAGTTTAATTCTTGTGTTTGAATAAATCACTGAAAATCCATCAGAATTAAAGGTTAAAGCAGATTTTATTCATTTTGAGTCCATTGAAAATTCAAAATTAATAAACCACAGTGCCCCTTGTTAACATCCACTTGCAAACCCTAAGGTGTTCTTAGCATTTCATTTTAAGCAGCATTCTTGATAATTAATAATCAGCATAATAAGAACCTTGGAGAAATCGTATTTCTTTGCAAGTAGAGGATTTAGGACTCGGATCCTACGGGAGAGTGTGTTTTCACAATCAGGTTAAAACACAACTCAACAGATTGGCGCTAGAAGGAGGGCGATCGGTTTATTTATTTTAATTTTTTATATATCCGAATATTTTGTTTTAATTTAATTACGAAATAATTTACGGCTAAATTGCAACACTATTTTTTTTGTTTGTTGCGGGTTTTCTTCGAACTAGCGAGGGTTTCCTCGGGCGAGTTGGACCCACCACGCCGTATTGCGACCGGGTCTCAAACAACCGGAGAAACCATTTTTCACGACCTTATTGGTACTCCCAAGGGCAAAATCAAGCAAGTCGTAAGCACTCCGGTAGCAAAGGGCACTGTTTTCTCCGGGGAACGTCGAGTGGACCTACGCCGGTGGTATACATTTGCCCCTAGTGCGCCTATAGTTTCGTAACATTTCTTACTGCTATTGTAGGTCTGTCTACATCAATTCCGAGTCAAATGGCTCAAGCTCCAGCGGCTCCTTGGTATGGAGCTAACAATACTCCTTTGAATATTCGTTGGGGATATCCATGAAATCCCCAAGAACATTGAAATATTTCTGCCTAAGTACAAGCCGGATGGCCTAAGAACAGTGAGAAGAACATATCCAAGCCTATAGGGATGTTTTAATTAGGCTGCAAGTTCGGCATGAAGATGTAGCCTGCGAGACTTTTCCCCATGAGCTTGGATCCAATAGCATATGAATGGTATATATGCTTGCCAGCTGGTTCAATCACCTCTTGGACACAAATGGAAAATGCATTTGTCAATCAATTTAGGTCTCCCTTAGATCCCGCAACTATTTACAATCGAGTTTATTACATGCAAACGGGGCCAAGGGGAACCAATCCGAATGTTTAATCGAGAGATTCCAAAAGAACTATAACGAGCAATTAGACATTTTGCCATCGATCCTGCGGTAGCTTTGCGAGATATATTTTGGGGCATTGGACCCCATGACAGCCATGTTTGCAAGGCGTAATCCTCGAGTCACCACGCTTGCTTTGGCCTATAATGAAGCCATGACTATTGAGCAGCGGTTGACACCGCAAGGCTACGGGTTTACCAAGATGCCCATGTTGGGACAGGGTGCTCCATATGGTCAAATTCCCCAGGCAAATCAGCTCATGGCACCACAAATGCCAAATATGAACGCATTCCCATATCCGCGGCCGTATCCATCAGCACCCGCATATGCACCCATTCCAATCCAACCAATCGCGGCCATTCCACCTGTTCCTGCATTTTTGCGGAACGAGTCAATCAACTACGCGGGAAACTAGTCAAGTCAATCCTCAAGCCATAGTTCTTGTTTCGAATCCAATCCCAATTCAAGGTATCAATCCATTTGGGAATCCAATTCCTCGAGAACCCCACCCAAATGTGGAATCAAGACCCCATCAATTATGCAAATCCAATGGGGGTTAATAACAATGTGGTTCCACAGAAGGATGTCTTTTCGGAAGTCGAAGAGCTCAAGAAACTAGTGCATAAACTAAGTAATGACAGAGTTCAACGGCGAAGCATGAGTCCCGTGCCCCTCACCCAAGTCAGAATTTTAACAATAGAGGGAGGAACTGGAACACTAAGCCAAACAATGGGGGAGTTCCTGCTCCCATTGCTAATCAATTAGATGCTACATGAGCCGACCAATCCAATTCTCTTTTGAATCTTTCGGATTTGGCATGGGAAAGAGGGTGCGGGTTACATAACACAAAAGAACACAATGAAAGGAATTGCCTCGAGATAGCTAGATACACTCATTGTCTTCAGGCACAAGTTGATGATTTGGACCTGGTATCAAATGAGGATCCATCGTATCAACAAGATGAAAATATTATGGTGATGGAAACAGTATATCACCAAGAGGGTGAGAGCGAGGAGGAAGAAGATGAAGTATTGGAGCGGGGAGGTGCAAGCTTTTCGAGATTTCGAGAAAGGGGACTCATGGGTACCATTTGAGGAGTAAGTCTAAAACCCCTAAAACCTCATCAACACCTCCAAACGGTTCTATTCTTCCTCCGAGATACAAAGGCAAGTAACAACCCTCCCCCTCCACTCGGAAGAGAAATGTCTAATGACGTCCGGAAGGCAGTCAAATTCGAAAAACCAAATTATGACGTAGTGGAGGATATGAAGAAGTCCAAATCTAGTCTTTCATTCCTGGAGCGCTGGACTAAATTGCCTGGTCAAAAGGAGGCGTTGATAAGAGCTTTGAACTCACCCGATCCGATGTGGAAGGAAAAAGAAGCTGAATCCCACCTGAATTTTGCGAAAGGAAAGAAGGGATGTCCCGCCATTCTTATTAACTACGAGAATTGCGGGTAAGAACTTGCATAACTGTTTGGTAGACACAGGAGCCACTAGCAACCTCATGCCTACGGAGATATGTCAAATTTTGGGTCTACAACCGGTTTCATCCAAGTGCACGGTCTTGCAATTGGACCGTTCAGAGGTAAATGTAGTAGGGACCTTATATGATGTCAAGATTCAATTAAATTATGAACCCAGGGTCTAGCAGGTTGTAGATATTTTGGTGGTTAACATCCCGAGTAGGTATGGAATGTTACTTGCGAGAGATTGGATGAAAAAGCTGAATGGCTATTTTGCAACAGGTGCTCGCATATGTGGCTGCCATGGAAGGGCATTGCTAACCAAATCGAGTGGAAAACGAGCCGAGGCTTAAGGAGATTATAACAGATTTTAACAAGCCGAATGAGGTTCGGTTTTACGAGCACGGACCTAGGGGTCTATGCTCTTGATGTTGAGAAAGCTATCGATGAACTTAAAGAAGAAGTGTGTCATGGTGGTTCTTAGAGGAAAAAGATCACACGTGGTTGCTCAAGTTTGATGGATCAAAATCTAGACGAGGGAGCGGGAGAGCTGGAGTCGGAGCTCAGCTGGTCCGGGGAGGTAAACCATTATTGGCTACCTACAGGCTGCAATTTCCTTGCACAAACAATGTGGCAGAATACGAAGCATTGATTTACGGTTTACGTCTAGCATTGAGCAAACAGGTTAAGTGCTTGAAGGTTTTGGGTGATTCTGAGTTGGTTGTCAAGCAAATCAAAGGACAGTATACATGCCGCGACAAAATACTGAGCCTTTATAGGACTAGGGTTATGGATCTCATGGAGGAGTTTGATGCATTCAACATAGCCCTTATTTCTAGGAGAGGGAATCGAATAGCAGACTCTCTTGCAGTCGTCGCGGGCATGTTAAACCCGGTGGATATAAAAAGATGTAAAAAGTTTTCCATTGAGCTGGTTCCTTGTCCATCAATGCACGATAATGTGAAGAATTTCCGAGGTTTTTGAGTGTGACGAGGCACATCTTCAAGTTTGTCACAAACTCGGGTATTTTTGAAAATCAAGTGATCGATGAGGAACAAAGGTGGCGGGGATGAAACGAGAAGAAAGTGAAGCTGCGTATCAATCCAACAAAATCCCTAAAGACGTGGTTTCATTAGAAAAAATGTTCGACATGGAATGCAAGAACAAGAAAAGAAAAAGAGTCCCGCTCCCCAAAGATGCATGCGATTCAATTAATCAGGGAGTGCGAGATAATCCAAAGGAGGTGTACATAGCAAAGGCATGTAGAGAGGAAGAAAGGAGCAATATAATACGAGACTTTGAAGCATTACATAGATTGTATTGCTTGGAACTACAATGAGCTAAAGACTTACAATCGAGAACATTATCATGCATACCATACCTTTGAAGCCAGACTCCAAGCCTTTTAGGCAAAGACAGTGAGTTGTTAACCCGCTATTGGAGCCTTTGATCGAAAAGGAGGTTAGAAGACTGTTAGAGGCGAAGATCATTTTTCCCGTTAGGCACTCAACACGGGTGGCTAACCTCGTTCCGATCGAGAAAAAAGAGTGGAGAGATCAGGCTGTGCATAGACTTTCGAAATCTTAATAAGGCCTCCCAGAAAGATAATTATCCATTGCCATCAATCGATGAAATCTTGCAAATGGTAAATGGATCAGAAATGATGTCCTTTCTCGATGGATATTACAGGTACAACCAAGTTCTTATACATCCGGATGACGGGATGAAAACAGCCTTCACTACCAAGCGGGGGACATTTGCATCTAAGAGAATGCCATTCAGACTGTTAAATTTTGGTGCAACTTTTCAACGCGCCATGGATTACACATTCAAAGGGCTCATAGGCAAATGCATCATCGTGTATGTGGATGATATCCCGATTTTCTCGAAGAAGAGAGAGGATCATGTTAAAGACTTAAAGAAGGTGCTTCAAAGGTGCGGGGAACATGGAATTTCATTAAATCCCAAGAAATGCATTTTTGGAGTGACGAAGAAGAAGCTGACTAGGTCACATTATTTCAAAGGAGGGAATATCCATTGACCCAGAAAGGATACAAGCTATCCAAGACCTACCTCTCCCGAGCAGTAAAAAAGAATTGAGGTCTTTCTTTGGGCAAGTCAATTTTGTGAGGAAGTTCATTTCTAGCTTTTCTAAGATAGCTAAACCTCTAAACCAGATGCTCAAGAAAGATGTGGACGTAAGATGGAGCGAGGAAAGTAGAGTGGCTTTCCGGAATATAAAAGACGCCATTTCCAAAGCCCCGGTCTTGATAAGCCCGAGACTATTCCAAGCCTTTTTACATTTATGCTTTTGCATCGGAGCACTCCTTGGCGAGTGTATTAACCCAAAAAGGCGAAGATAATGCCGAAAAGCCCATTGCGTTTTTAAGTGCCCCCTTAAAAGATGCCCAATTAAGGTATTCAATCCTTGATAAGCAAATGTACGCACTTTTCAAAACTGTGAAAAAATTTAGGCATTACATCGTACACAACAGAATTATTGCCATTGTACCCGGTTCTCTTGTCAAGACCATGTTTTTACGAGAATGAACTAGGTGAAAAGAGAGGAAAGTGGATTGCAACCATCCAAGAATTTGATCTCGAAATCCAACCAATGAAACTAGTTCGAGGACAAGGGGCGGCAAAGGCGATCGCGAGAAAATGATCCGCAAATAACGAGGTCAATGCTCAAATACGAGAATACATGGCTAAGGAGGATTGGTATGTTGATATTGTGCAATTTTTATTGAGTTGGTAAGTGCCCGTCTAGTTTGAATTCAACACAAAGGAGAGCTCTAAGGCTTAAATCTATTAACTATCGATAAAGTCTGGTGTACTTTACGGGAAAAATCACGAAGGTATCTACGAGATGCTTGAGACAAAGACGAAGCCGCCGAGGTGTTGCAAGAATTTCATGGTAAGCACGAAACTGGTCATGGTGCAGCCAATCCTACAGCACACCAAATCCTGCGAGCAGGATATTACTGGCCTCATATATTCAAAGATGCGCATGCTCATGTGCGATCTTGTCACATCAGTCAAGTGGCTGCAAATAGAGAAAGAAATGCAGCCATGCCGTTGCAGCCTGTAGTTGAAATGAGACCGTTTGCACGGTGGGGACTGGATTTTATCGGGGTTATTAACCCAAATTCTTCTGATTCTCACAAATTTATTTTGACAGCTACAGACTACTGTACAAGGTGGACAGAAGCGATTCCCACTAAACACGCCACCACAGACGTTGTGATTAAATTCCTTGAGGATCAAATTATCACAAGATATGGAATGCCCGATTCTATTGTCGGTGACAATGGTAAAGCTTTCATTTCCACACAATTTGCGAGAATGGGCATATGATAATAAAGTGAGCTTAAAGTTTGCATCCAATTACTATCCTCAAGGAAATGGGTTGGCCGAATCTTCAAATAAGAATTTGTTGAATACTATTAAGAAGTTCTTTGGAAAAGAATCCTCGGAGTTTGGCATAGTCAATTAAAGTTTGCCACAGTGGGCGAGATAGGACAGTGAAAGAAGCTATAGGGAATACTCCCTATCATTTGGTCTATGGGCAAGACCCGATATTTCCGGCAAATTTGGAGGCTGAGACCTTACATTTCATACAAGAGTACATGGGGACGAGATGATCAAGTTGAAGCTAGATTGAGCCGGTTATTGCACCTGGATGAAAAGAGAGAAGAAGCCATGAATCACATGAACAAACACCAGGAAGTCATCAAGAGATGGTTTGATAGAAGGGCCAAAGTTAAATCATTCGGAATTTCAGATTTGGTGTTACTATGGGACAAAAGACATGAGGAAAAAGGAAACCATCAAAAGTTTGATTGTCTCTGGTTAGGCCCATATCAGATTTCAGAAATTCTTGGGAAGAACACCTTCAGGCTAAAAACCTTAGAAGGGAAAGATTTCATGCTCCCAGTTAATGGGCAGATTCTAAAGCATTATTTTAGCCCTTAGGTTGTGAGACTTTGATATTATTCTGTTGGTGTTGGTGAAGGATTTTCAGATTTTGTTTTTATTGTTTAGGATTGTTAGTTTAGTTAGGATTTTGATTATGGATTTGATTTCAATTGACATGTGTGTTAATTTAAAAAATAATAATAATAATAATAAAAAATAATAATAATAGAAAATTGAGATGTCAACTTATGCTTAGGATTAGGAGAATATGAAATATTGGAATTGTCTTGTAAAAGCTCCACAAGTTGCACAAAACTTTTTAAGTTATATTGTTTGACTTTGTGATATATGAAAGAATCAGTTTTGCATGATAAATCATTTCATTCACAATTCAAGAAGTAATGCATTCATATTCCATCTCACCTCACATACATTTCATTTTAGTTGCATATGCATCTTATGTACAAGCCATGAAAGTATGTCAAATCCTCTTAGGGTTGTGTTATAACATATATGTAAGTAGCTCCTAAGGTTGGAAGCGGGTCTTGAGATATCTAGAACCAAGCACGTCTCATAAATTAAAAAATATCTTGAGTAAAATGATCAAAACCTAACTTGGAAGGAAAGGTTGAGCGAAAGTGGTTTTCATGTCTATCCTATTATGCGAGCATGATCCTTAAAACAGTGGTTTTTACCACTTCCATAAAGCTTAAAGCTTAAAATCAGAGTAGTAAGGATAGGGTTAAATCCTCATCAAACTTAGGTTGAGGATCCAATTCCCCAAAGCTTTGATTTGACCCACATGGAGTAGTAAGGATAGGGCATAAATTCTCATCTTGGTTGGTTGAGAATCGATTCCCCAAAGCTCTTATGTCTCATTTCATAGTAAGTCTTGGATTGTAAGGATCGTACTATTTGTCCTCTGCAAAGGATGGGTAGTCATCCCCAAGGTTTAAGCAATAGAATTAATGATTTATATCTAAGGTTTGGATTGTAAGGATCGTACTACTTGTCCCTAACCAGGATGGGTAGTCATCCCCAAGGTCCAAGAAATAAAAAAATAAATAAATTTTTCCCATCTCATCTTTATTTTGGATTGTAAGGATCGTACTACTTGTCCTCTGCAAGGGATGGGTAGTCATCCCCAAGGTCCAAGGAAATGAAGATATGTTCTGGATTGTGGGGTTAGATATGCCCATGCATGGCATCATGTCTTGCCTAAAAACAAGACCAGCGATTGTCTAGAGGGTTAGACTAGCATGACCATTTCTTCCATAATTGGTTTAATTATTTTGCTTAAAGTGAGGTAATAAACTCCAAATCAGAATAGTAAGGATAGGGTTAAACTCTCATCTCGGTTGGTTGGGAGTCGATTCCCCAAAGTTCCGATTTCACATTCACTTGCACATGGGTTTTAGATAGTAGGGACTCATAACCAACTTTGGGATACAATAAGGAAATGAACTTGTGGGTCCTAAGAGGGTTTGGCAATCTTGAATGCTTGTACATAATAGTAGGAGAATGATCATGCTTATTAGGAAAAGCAAAATCTTCTAGCTCATTCATTTAGGACCAAAAATCATTCACCATCTCATATATGCATTCATGCAAAGCGATAATGGAATGTTGATCAATTTCAAACGATAGGGAATGAAAACACATTGCACACACTGAGCTAATACTTGATGATTCATGTACTTTTGATCTTTGGGCATTTGTTATTTTGCTCATGTGCTAACATGTATTTACGAGTTTGTGATATGTTTCAGGTTGGGTTCTTACTAAAATGCTCAAGAGCATTTGACAAGTAGATCGCCATTTGTTGTGGTTGATCCACAACACACCCCAAAATTGGGGACCCACCTTTTTGCGAGGCTCACGGGGAAGGATCTCGGTGACCCGGATGCGGAATTGAAAAAAAAAAGAAAATGCACAAGTGTAGAAAGGGGTCGCGAAATCGCGACGAGTAGCGAAATCGCGACTGTCGCGAAATCGCGACATGGAAATCGTGACCGAAACTAGAAAATTGTCGCGAAATCGTGACATGTCGGAAAATCGCGGTCAGCGCAGTCAGCGACAACAAAACAGAAAAGCTGTCGCGAAATCGCGACGTGTCGGTGACAAGGAAGAAAAGCGAAATCGGGAAAGGAAGTAAAAGTGAAGGGAAGGAAGAAAAGGGTGGAAATCGCGACGTGTCGATGGCATAGGCAGAAAAGGTGTCGCGAAATCGCGACGTGTCGGTGACAAGGAAGAAAAAGGTGTCGCGAAATCGCGACGTGTCGGTGGCCAGGAAGGAAAAAGGTGTCGCGAAATCGCGACGTGTCGGTGAGGAGAAAAGAAAGGTGTCGCGAAATCGCGACGTGTTTTGCCGAAGCGTACGGATGATGAAAAGTGTCGCGATTTCGCGACGTGTTTTGGAAAGGTGTACGGAAGCGGAAAAACGTCGCGATATCGCGACGAGGGAAGCAGCTAAAGGACTCGATGAGGAAAGACGTCGCGATTTCGCGACCGATTGCGGCAAAGGTGTACGGACGGAAAAATGGTCGCGATTTCGCGACGTGTTTTGACGAAGCGTACGGAACGAGAAAAATGGTCGCGATTTCGCGACGTGTTTTGCCGAAGCGTACGGAGCAGAAAAATGGTCGCGATTTCGCGACGGGAAGTGTACATGAAGGTCCGAAAGGGAAAAGCGTCGCGATTTCGCGACGAGTTTTGCGGAAGCGTACGGATGATGAAAGGTGTCGCGATTTCGCGACGCATTTTGGCAAAGTTGTACGGTCAAGGAAGATGTCGCGAAATCGCGACGGAAATGAAAATCAGGCTCAAAGCAGGGAAGTGTCGCGATTTCGCGACGTGTTTTGGCAAACAGTACGGACGGAGAAAATGGTCGCGATTTCGCGACAGAAAGCTGCATGAAGGTCCGAAAGGAAAAATGGTCGCGATATCGCGACGAGTTTTGCCAAGGCGTACGGAAGATAAAAATGGTAGCGATATCGCGACGGTTTGTCGAAGGAAGGCAAGAGGATGATAATGGTCGCGATATCGCGACGTAAAGCCGTTGGACGCGTACGGCGAGAAAGCACGTCGCGATTTCGTGACATGTCGCGATTTCGCGGCCGGGAAGATGAACGGGTAGACTTGCAGTTTTGTCGGGTTCTGTCGTAGAAAAGCGGTACGACGGGCACAGGAAAAGCATGACACGTGGCGCGCAGGTGTCAAACTTGCAAGGGCGTTACATGCGAGTGAATTTTGGGACGTTTCCAAATTTGAGCGTGAATCAAAACGAGAAAAAGCGAGAATTTGAAGGGTTGCCCACAGGAAGAGGAAATGAAGCGACAGAGGAAATCGAAGAGCCATAACATTGCTATAAAGCCAGAATTGCAAATCGAAGAAAGGGGTTGGAAATTGCCGAATATGGAGTTGCAGAGACGAAGGCTTTGTGCTATTATGGGCCCGTACTTGGGCAATTTCCTTATTTTTATTAGGGATTTTCTTTCACACCGGAACATTTTTGAATGTAATCGAGATATCATTTAAATACAAATACAGAGAGTTGGCATCTTATTGGATGAGAAAGAAGGAGTAACTTTTGCATGCATGATTTAATGTTTATATTTCCCTTCCAGATTTCTTAGGTTTTTAGGTGAAGTTAATGCAAGATCTCTTGGTTGCTTCATGCGAATGCCTGTTTTTGGAATTACCACAAAACCCTCGAGACTACCTTGGCCTATTTGGATTGTGTGGATGTGCAGGTTCATTAGGTTAGGTTGCATGTAGAAAGCCTCATTATCTTCGGTTTCATCTGATTAATTACAGCTTTCTAACTGTAATCTATTTTTATTGTTACTTTTGTTTATTTTTGTCTTTGCTTTTCAAACCCATATTTTATTTTTCAGCAGTTTAATTCTTGTGTTTGAATAAATCACTTGAAAATCCATCGAAACTAAAGGTGAAAACGGATTTTATTCATTTTGAGTCCATTGAAAATTCAAGGTTAATAAACCACGGTGCCCCTTGTTAACATCCATTTGCAAACCCTAAGGTGTTCCTAGCATTTTATTTTAAGCAGCATTCTTGTTAATTAATAATCTGCATAATAAGAACCTTGGAGAAATCGTATTTCTTTGCAAGCGAGAGGATTTAGGACTCGGATCCTACGGGAGAGTGTGTTTTCACAATCGGGTTAAAACACCACTCAACGAGGTAAAATAATA